>JACEVL010000436.1:225806-391214 GCA_020284085.1 Aporrectodea caliginosa | reverse complement strand
CTTAGACATAGATTCAGTCAGATAAGTTAAAGGATTGTGATCGGTAAAGATGTGAACTTTAGATCCAATGATTATCTCTTTTAACTTATTTAGAGCCCAAACAATAGCATAGGCTTCTTTCTCCACAGTTGCCCATCTCTTCTGGGTGTCAGTCAACTTCTGACTTATAAATGACACAGGGCGTTCTATTCCGTTATCATCCATCTGCGTTAAAACAGCTCCTACTGCACTACTATCACAGTACAAATTAAAAGGTTTTCCAACATCAAAAACATATAAAACAACTTTAGAGCGTACAGCATCTTTAAGTAAATTAAATGCCTGTTGATGTCTATCAGTCCAATCAATCTTATCTGGAACATGTTTGCTTGTCAAATCAGATAGAGGCTTCGCAATCTGTGCAAAATCTTTGATAAACTGTCGATAGTAACCAAAAAATCCCAGCAATTGCTTAACTTGTTTCTTCGTTTCTGGAGTTTTCAAATTAATTAAACTTTCAATTCTATCTGGATTCATTTGAATCGTTCCAGAACCAACCACATGACCGATGAACTTTACCTCACTCTTACCAAAGATACATTTCTTTAAGTTCAGAGTAATCATTCCAAAAGGAACACGAGTAAACTCGTACAGTCCATTGTGAGTAACAAAAGCAGTTTTCCATTGATCAGTTTGCTTAACAGGACAAGTCCAGTAAGCACTTCGACAATCAAAAATTGAGATCACATTTGATTTTCCAACTTTGTGCAACACGTCTTTCACAATCGGCATCGGATATTTACAATCCACAGTGAACGAGTTAATGTATCTGTAGTCGCAGGCAAGTCTTAGAGAACCGTCTTTCTTTTTAACAATTACCAACGGACTTGCCATTCTGCTCGAAGATGGTTTTATAATGTTGGCTTGAAGCATTTCTTTAATTTGTCGTTCAACTTCTGCTCGATAGATGAGTGGAATTCGGTAAGCCATAAATTCTTTTTCACGAAATTCCGGTTTCAGTTCAATTTCATGTTCAACCAATGTACATAGTCCAGGCTTTTCAGAAAATCGATCAGAATATTTGTTCAGTACTTCCAGCAATTGTTTTTGTTGAGTCAATGTTAAATGGCTAATCTGATCAGGATCAAGATTCAGTGAATTCTTTTCATTTTGCCAGTCATTCTTCATCAGCAATTCAACCACTGAACCAAAGTCTTCATCTTCTTCAACGATTAGTCCACAACTCATTGCTCTTGTAATGTACTTTCTGATTTTATTTGCGTGAATTATCTTTCGACAATCGTCACCCATATCAATCAAATAAGAGTACTTTGATCTTCGTTGTATGACAGTACATGGACCATGCCATCGTGAAATCAGTTTATTTGTTGACGTCGGATACAACACAATAACTTTTTCACCCGGTTCAAATTCTTTATGTTTCGCTCTTTTGTTGTATTGATTCGTATACTGTAATTGCTTCTCTCGTGAATATGATTCTGCAAACAGTAATGCTTTTTCCATATTTGCTTTCATGTCTTTCAAGTACTTTTCTGGTTGGATTCCAATATGAGGTGGTAAATTAATTTCTCTTGTCCAACTTTCTTTTAAAATTGCCAATGGTCCACGCGGAATCTTTCCATACACCAACATATAAGGAGCAATTCCAGTAGTTGCATTCGGTACTTCTCGTAATGCCCACACTGTAAACGGAATTACTTTGTGCCATTGCCTTGGATTGTCAACAATTACATGATGGATCATTTTCTTGAATGTTTGGTTCCATCTTTCTACTAGTCCAGCTGCCTCTGGATGACCTGGCGTGTCAAATCTTGGACTACAACCCATTAAATTCAGAAATTCTCTTGTCAGACTCGCAGTAAAATTTGTTCCTTGGTCACTTGTGATCACTGAAGGTACACCAACGTTCATGAACAACTCCATCAAAGCATCACATACAGCTTTTGCAGTTAATGATTTCAACAGAAACACTGTAGGCCATCTGGTGCAAGAATCGACAATACATAAACAGTACTTGTGACCTGCAGCAGATGCTGGCTCGATTGGTCCTACACAATCCACCGTAATTCTTCTAAACGCCACATCTTCTCTTGGAATTGGAGTGATAGGAACCCTGTCCATCACCAAACTTCTTGCCTTTAATTGACATTTCTCACATGATTTGCAAAATTTCACTATATCTCTTCTCATCTTTGGCCACGTAAAAGACAACTTTATTCGTTCTCTAGTTTTCTCTTCTCCAAGATGTCCTCCAAATACTGATTCGTGAGCCAACTCCATCACTTTCATTCGTCGCTCTTTTGGTAACACCAATTGATATATCGTTTGCTCTAATATTCGATATCTCTTGTACAGTAAGCCATTTACCACGCAGAATTCAGATTCTTTATCTGGCGCTAACGTCCACCATGCTTTCAATGATTCATCTTGTCTCTGCTGTTCTTCGAATTTCTTTGCGTCTGCAATCTGCATCTGTTGTTCTTCGTCTTTCTCATTTTCTTCAAACAAATCTCCTATCGCCACATCACAATCATTATCCTCTTTCGTTTCATTTAGATTACCATTCTTGCATGCAGCCATCTCTTGTTCACTCATCTCTGCTGTTATACCGTCTTGCATTAAACTTTGTTGATCATCACTTTCGTTTTCCTCTTCGCTTGAACTTTCAGTTTCACTTTCCTCTTCGACTTCTATCACTTTCTTTCGCTGACTCTGCAATCTCGTCGTTACATTCGCTTGCACATCTCCTTGTATCATTTTCACTTGTGGCACGGCTTTAAGTTCTGCAATGATTTCTGGATGCAACAAGAATCTTTCTGTGCTTCCCATTTTTGCAATACTAGCACACATCAATGTCACATAAGGTGTAAGTGAACATTTGACTTTATGCGGAATTACCTCTTCTTCCACATCGTTACAACACAGCCTTACATCAACTTTCACCAACTTTGCAGGAATGGCATCTCCTGCCACGCATTGTAAGTTCACTTTTCCAATCTGCTCCACCTTCATGCCTTCCAGTAATTCTTCACTAATCACCGGAACCTCTGCTCCAGAATCAATCAGTGCTTTTACTTTCACTGGTTCTTTTCCTGCTGTTCCACGAATCTCTACCTCGACGTACTGCAATACCACTTTCTTCAATGCTGTACTTTCATCTCTTCCAACCATTTCTTTCTGCATTCCATTGTGCAATAGAATTTCTTTCTGAATATCAGGTGAAAGGTGACATTTCATCACTGACTTTACTTCAGTTTCATTGTTCTGATGTTCTGTGGCTTGACTTTCAGAATTATCAACCACTTGAATTCGATTCACCCTCGAATGTTCTTGTTTTCCACCATAATTTGAGGTTGTAACAGGAACTGGACAGAATTTCATCAAATGCCTGTCTGATCCACAGTTATGACAACGTTTCACCACTGCACCTCGTTGTTCGATGCTTTCTTTTCTCTTATATGGAGTAAACGATGCATTGCCTTCTCTTGCGACAAACCTTGGTGGTGATTTGTTATATACCTGACGTTGTCTGGTCATCATCGACTCTCTATTCTCATGAACAACCGGAGAATTTGGTTTCACTTCTGCACCTCTGAACTGATTTCCTGTTTCTTGATTGCTCTTCCAATGAAAACCAAAATTTGGAGTGAACTGTTGATTTCTTTTGCCATTGGGAACAAAATCAAAACTTGTCTTATTCGGAATTGCCAAACCAATTCGATTATTAACATGAATGTCCGCTAGGTCTGCCACAACACTAGCTTCGTAACAATCAGTTCCTTCCTTCGACAACACAAACTGTAGTGGACCTGGTGGTAGTGATTCTTTCAACTTATCCGCCACTAATAAATCAAACAGCTTCTCAAAATTCTTATCCACTTTGCGACTTTTCACATAATAGTTCAGCAAGTTCTTCAGCCTAGCTGTAAACATTGTATACGTTTCTTCAGCTGTCTTCTTCGCATCAATAAACTTCGATCTGTACTCTCTCGGTGTCAACTTGAATTCTTTTAACAAGTGCTGTTTCACGATCTCATAATCGTCTAAATCAGCGAATGACAATCTGTTTAGCACAGTTCTAGCTTTCGGAGTCATCAATGGCAATAGTAACTTCACCCAGAATTGTTCTTGCACGTTGAAACTACGAAACGCATTCTCAACCGTTTCGAAATATAATGGCACCTCCATCATATCGTTTGGCATTTTAGGTAACACGTGTTTCATGGCATCACCAATTTTCTTTATTTTCGAAACCATCGTTTCACTTTCTTCCTGTTTCCTTTTCTGTTCTTCTCGTTCTTCTTGCCTTCTTTGTTCTTGTGCTTCTCTATTTTGTTTCTCCTCTTTGAGTTGTGCTTCTTTTAATGCTATTTTTTGTTGTTCCAACTTTAAACGTTCTTGTCTTTCCTCTTCCGCCTTCTCCATGCTTTCTTTCTGTAATTTCAGTTCTTCTTGTCTAACCTCTTCTGCTCGCTCCAACTCTGAAATTCGCACTTTTTCCTTTTCTTCTTCACGTAGTCTCTTCTCTTCAATCTGTTGCTGACGTATCTCTTCGTCACTTTTCCGCGCCTTTTCAAATTCAATCATCTGCTCTAATCTTCTCCTTTCAGCATCTTCTCGATCTCTTTTCAATTGCTCTAATTGAATCTCAAATTGCTGCTTTTGTAACTCAAGTTCTGCCACACGAACTTGCTCTGCTTTCTCTTCTTTCTCTCTCTGAAGACGTAATTCTTCCTGTCTTGTATTCTCTGCTTTCTCTTCTTTCTCTCTCTGAAGACGTAATTCTTCCTGTCTTGTATTCTCTGCTTTCTCTTCTTTCTCTCTCTGAAGACGTAATTCTTCCTGTCTTGTATTCTCTGCTTTCTCTTCTTTCTCTCTCTGAAGACGTTCTGCCTTCTCTTCTTTCTCTCTCTGAAGACGTAATTCTTCCTGTCGCATTTCTTTCTCTTCTTGTCTCCGTTTCTCCTCTCTTTCTTTCTCGTCTTGTCTTCGTTTCTCCTCTCTTTCTTCTTTCATCATCATCCACTGCATCATCATCTCCATAGACATAAGTCCAGACGGTTTTTCAATAACCTTTTCCACAACACCGCCGACAGCACCTTCTTCTTCTGCTTCTTCCTTAAGCCAGACTTCAGCTAGCGCTTCTAACATGTCTTCACGTGACATATCTTCCAGTTTCTCTTCTTCAAAACCAGCCTTTAACAAGCGCTGCTTTAATCTTTCAGAAGACATCTTCTTCAGTTCTGCTTGTTTCTTGACACTTAATTTCTCCATCTTACTTCTTTACTTCAGTGCTGTCCTTTCTGGAAAACACGAGTTTTCTTTTGTGTTTGAAGTATTGGGGATTGTTCTTTGTTTGATAACAACCAACTTTTATACCTTTGTCGTTGAGGCTTTCGTTGTCGTCAATTTACCAATGATTCGAGTGCGTATTCACCAGTCTACGTTGTTTCGAATCTCAGACGTTGTTTCGAATCCCAGACGTTGTTTCGAATCCCAGACGTTGTTTCGAATCCCAGACGTTGTTTCGAATCCCAGACGTTGTTTCGAATCCCACCGCTGCCACCAAATATGTCACCAACTCTTTTTCTTTCTTAGTTGTGACCTACCTCAAGAACTTTCCTTATCTCTACATATAAATTGCTCAACGTCTTCTAACTGTTTAAGAATTAAATTGACACAGTTCTTTGAATGTTTCTCCTTTCTTCAAACACAGTTATTTCATCAAACACAAATCGACTGTAACTTCTAACATACAGCTCTCTACTGCATTAAAACAACTACTACACTGTATTGTTCAAATTCACTGTCATCAGCAGTTTCTAAGTTTGGCGCGCTAACTGCACGTGTAGAGAAAATCTACCGTCAGCCAATGTTTAGGCTACTTTAGGCCAAGCGCCCACGAGCCGACAGCGCAACTAAGGCCTAAGACTAAAACGCTTAACAATCGAATTATCGAATACACATTATATATATATCAACATAAGGAACACCTGTGCTCATTATATATGCAAAACATTAGTTCACAACTTCATTTCTCAATCTCTAAAGATTCAGCAAAGCAGACGGACGGAGGCAGCAAATTTCAGAAACGGGTAGATAATCATTCATTCCTTCATTCTGAGCATTTATATAGCGCCTATTCGAGAGACCTACTCAGTGGCGCTCCCAGCCCATACACAGCTGAAATTGTGTTTTGAGGGACTTTGACAAAGCAGGCGTGTTTACCCGAGGCAGCAATCGCAAGTCTAGTGGCAGGCTATTCCAGATGGAGGGCCCCGCAATCGAAAAGGCCCGACTCTGTCTAATAGACGCATGAACCCGTGGCAAGAAAGATCCCTTTGCCGAAGAGCAAAAGTTCGACGGGCCTCTAGGTCAGAGACAGGTCGACAAAGACCAGACAATTAGGATGGAGCACAAGAAAGAAGGTACCGCCAAACAAGTGTAGCAGCTCGGTAGAATGTGCGCTGAGATACAGCGAGCCAATGAAGAACATCACGGATACATAGGCTGAGAAAGGAACATATTTAGAAAGGAGGCCGATGAGGTGAGCGAATGAACGGATAATTCGATCAAGGCGCCCAAATAGCCCAAATGGTTGACCTACATGTACCGAACTGCAGTGATCAATGCTACTAGTGACAAAGGCATGCACACAGTAACCTTACAAGAGAGGGATCGTGAGACAGTCGTTTTATGAGTAGGGCAATAATAGGCCTATCGTGATTGTAATAACGGGTCATTGTTGTTTCTTTAAAATGTCCAGCTATTTAAGTAAGTAAGTAAGTAGGCAAGGATATTCCTTATTGTACCAGTTGTATACCCGCACTCTGGTGAACACAATCTTAGTCGATCTGCCAATGATAGCAGGTATACAACGTTCTAATTATAAAATGTTTGGGCATAATATTGTCTGCCAGAGGTAAGAAGCGGTAGTGCGTTCGCGGTGGCAAGGTTATACATTTGTGGCTTTTGGGTGGTGGTAACCTATACAATACATGGCCCGGGTTCCTTAGGATTGCTGAGAAAAGTCTGGTGTCAGCCTCCCTGCAAAGTCGGTCAAAGATTAGGTTTTCATGTCGTAGGTACCGGTGGCAGATCAGCCTGCCAATTACTGACTGGAATCGCATCCTATCCTGTTGTCCCACAAACTTCCACCACTATGCCAGGACCGAATAAAGTAACCTGCCCGCACCACATCAGGTACCTGTGGCGGATCAACTGGAGTCGCATCCTATCATGTTGTCCCACCCGCACCACGTCATCAGGCCTGGATTAACCACGGGTCCAGTGAGTCCACAGACCCAGGCGTACTAAATATTTCACAAATAAGGGGCCTACCATTAGTATTCTACCTTAAAAATTGTATACATTCTAATGCTGTCCTTAACTATTATTTTAGTTTTCAAATGTTACATCGTTGACATGTAACAACTGGAATATGTTTAAACAAGCTAGCTTTACTGCAGACAAACAACGGTACCGTAGTCACTTGCAACTCGACAGCTAAGACAATTACACAACTGTTCGATATGAATGAATGTTCGATATGAATGAATAAATGAGATTTGTGACCGTTTGCTTCTTTAGGCAAATCATCGTAAGCTAATATCATCTGGTCCACGTAAAAGTCAGTAGGCCCAACACAAGTCCGTTGATTCAAAATGAGCTGTTCCACCTACGTGGCCAGCTCTACTGCAACTTTCGATTTAATAAAGAATATGCTTACTTACTTACTTACTTACTTGCCATTGCCATTATTAATACTAATACGAATACATTATTATTATTATTATTATTATTATTATTATTATTATTATTATTATTATTATTATTATTATTATTATTATTATTATTATTATTATTATTATTATTATTATTATTATCACGTCTAAAGCAGAGCGTTTTATTAAAAGAGATTCAGAACTCTTTCGACTGATGCGATAATATCGTATTGACGGTATTTCCGACCGCCTCATTGTTGATGACGTCATCGTCATTGTCCATCCAAGATTTCTTGTGGTAGGGTCGGACTATCGCCTGTGAATAGGCGCTGACATACCTCGTCTGTGAAGAGGCGCTGAAAGATCTCGTCTGTGAAGAGGCGCTAGTGGATCTCGTCTGTGAAGAGGCGCTGAAAGAACTTGTCTGTGAAGAGGCGCTGGATGATGTCGCCTTTCTTAAGGCACTGACAGAACTCGCCTATGAAGAGGCGCTGAAAGATCTCGCCTGTGAAAAGGCGCTGAAAGATCTCGCCTGCGAAGAGGAGCTGGATGATGTCGCCTTTCTAAAGGCACTGACAGACCTCGCCTATGTATAGGCGCTGAAAGATCTCGCCTGCGAAGAGGCGCCGACAGATCTCGCCTGTGAAGAGACGCTGAAAGACCTCGCCTGTGAAGAGGCGCTGAAAGATCTCGCCTGTGAAGAGAAGCTGGATGATGTCGCCTTTCTTAAGGCACTGACAGACCTCGCCTGTGAAGAGACGCTGAAAGACCTCGCCTGTGAAGAGGCGCCGAAAGATCTCGCCTGTGAAGAGGAGCTGGATGATGTCGCCTTTCTAAAGGCACTGACAAGACCTCGCCTATGAAGAGGCGCTGAAAGATCTCGCCTCTTCATAGGCGCTGAAAGATCTCGCCTGTGAAGAGGCGCTGAAAGATCTGGCCTCTTCATAGGCGCTGAAAGATCTGGCCTCTTCATAGGCGCTGAAAGATCTGGCCTCTTCATAGGCGCTGAAAGATCTGGCCTCTTCATAGGCGCTGAAAGATCTGGCCTCTTCATAGGCGCTGAAAGATCTCGCCTATGAAGAGGCGCTGAAAGATCTCGCCTATGAAGAGGCGCTGAAAGATCTCGCCTGTGAAGAGGCGCCGAAAGATCTCGCCTGTGAAGAGGAGCTGGATGATGTCGCCTTTCTAAAGGCACTGACAAACCTCGCCTATGAAGAGGCGCTGAAAGATCTCGCCTCTTCATAGGCGCTGAAAGATCTCGCCTGTGAAGAGGCGCTGAAAGATCTGGCCTCTTCATAGGCGCTGAAAGATCTGGCCTCTTCATAGGCGCTGAAGATCTGGCCTCTTCATAGGCGCTGAAGATCTGGCCTCTTCATAGGCGCTGAAAGATCTCGCCTATGAAGAGGCGCTGAAAGATCTCGCCTATGAAGAGGCGCTGAAAGATCTCGCCTATGAAGAGGCGCTGAAAGATCTCGCCTATGAAGAGGCGCTGAAAGATCTCGCCTGTGAAGAGGCGCTGAAAGATCTCGCCTATGAAGAGGCGCTGAAAGATCTCGCCTATGAAGAGGCGCTGATGGATCTCGCCTATGAAGAGGCGCTGAAAGATCTCGCCTATGAAGAGGCGCTGAAAGATCTCTCGCCTATGAAGAGGCGCGCGCTGAAAGATCTCGCCTATATGAAGAGGCGCTGAAAGATCTCGCCTATATGAAGAGGCGCTGAAAGATCTCGCCTGGCGAAGAGGCGCTGAAAGATCTCGCCTATGAAGAGGCGTTGAAAGATCTCGCCTATGAAGAGGCGCTGAAAGATCTCGCCTATGAAGAGGCGCTGAAAAGATCTCGCCTATGAAGAGGCGCTGAAAGATCTCGCCTATGAAGAGGCGCTGAAAGATCTCGCCTATGAAGAGGCGCTGAAAGATCTCGCCTATATGAAGAGGCGCTGAAAGATCTCGCCTATGAAGAGGCGCTGAAAGATCTCGCCTATGAAGAGGCGTTGAAAGATCTCGCCTATATAAGAGGCGCTGAAAGATCTCGCCTATGAAGAGGCGCTGAAAGATCTCGCCTATGAAGAGGCGCTGATGGATCTCGCCTATGAAGAGGCGCTGAAAGATCTCGCCTATGAAGAGGCGCTGAAAGATCTCGCCTATGAAGAGGCGCTGAAAGATCTCGCCTATGAAGAGGCGCTGAAAGATCTCGCCTATATGAAGAGGCGCTGAAAGATCTCGCCTATGAAGAGGCGCTGAAAGATCTCGCCTATGAAGAGGCGTTGAAAGATCTCGCCTATGAAGAGGCGCTGAAAGATCTCGCCTATGAAGAGGCGCTGAAAGATCTCGCCTATGAAGAGGCGCTGAAAGATCTCGCCTATGAAGAGGCGCTGAAAGATCTCGCCTATATGAAGAGGCGCTGAAAGATCTCGCCTATGAAGAGGCGCTGAAAGATCTCGCCTATGAAGAGGCGCTGAAAGATCTCGCCTATGAAGAGGCGTTGAAAGATCTCGCCTATGAAGAGGCGCTGAAAGATCTCGCCTATGAAGAGGCGCTGAAAGATCTCGCCTATGAAGAGGCGCTGAAAGATCTCGCCTATGAAGAGGTACTGAAAGATCTCGCCTATGAAGAGGCGCTGAAAGATCTCGCCTATGAAGAGGCGCTGAAAGACCTCGTCTGTGAAGAGGCGCTGAAAGATCTCGCCTATGAAGAGGCGCTGAAAGATCTCGCCTATGAAGAGGCGCTGAAAGATCTCGCCTACATGAAGAGGCGCTGAAAGATCTCGCCTATGAAGAGGCGCTGAAAGATCTCGCCTATGAAGAGGCGCTGAAAGATCTCGCCTATGAAGAGGCGCTGAAAGATCTCGCCTATATGAAGAGGCGCTGAAAGATCTCGCCTATGAAGAGGCGCTGAAAGATCTCGCCTATGAGGAGGCGCTGAAAGATCTCGCCTATGAAGAGGCGCTGAAAGATCTCGCCTATATGAAGAGGCGCTGAAAGATCTCGCCTATGAAGAAGAGGCGCTGAAAGATCTCGCCTATGAAGAGGCGCTGAAAGATCTCGCCTATGAAGAGGCGCTGAAAGATCTCGCCTATATGAAGAGGCGCTGAAAGATCTCGCCTATATGAAGAGGCGCTGAAAGATCTCGCCTATGAAGAGGCGCTGAAAGATCTCGCCTATATGAAGAGGCGCTGAAAGATCTCGCCTATGAAGAGGCGCTGAAAGACTTCGCCTATGAAGAGGCGCTGAAAGATCTCGCCTATGAAGAGGCGCTGAAAGATCTCGCCTATATGAAGAGGCGCTGAAAGATCTCGCCTATATGAAGAGGCGCTGAAAGATCTCGCCTATGAAGAGGCGCTGAAAGATCTCGCCTATGAAGAGGCGCTGAAAGATCTCGCCTATGAAGAGGCGCTGAAAGATCTCGCCTATATGAAGAGGCGCTGAAACATCTCGCCTATGAAGAGGCGCTGAAAGATCTCGCCTATGAAGAGGCGCTGAAAGATCTCGCCTATGAAGAGGCGCTGAAAGATCTCGCCTATGAAGAGGCGCTGAAAGATCTCGCCTATATGAAGAGGCGCTGAAAGATCTCGCCTATATGAAGAGGCGCTGAAAGATCTCGCCTATGAAGAGGCGCTGAAAGATCTCGCCTATGAAGAGGCGCTGAAAGATCTCGCCTATGAAGAGGCGCTGAAAGATCTCGCCTATATGAAGAGGCGCTGAAAGATCTCGCCTATGAAGAGGCGCTGAAAGATCTCGCCTATGAAGAGGCGCTGAAAGATCTCGCCTATGAAGAGGCGCTGAAAGATCTCGCCTATGAAGAGGCGCTGAAAGATCTCGCCTATGAAGAGGCGCTGAAAGATCTCGCCTATGAAGAGGCGCTGAAAGATCTCGCCTATATGAAGAGGCGCTGAAAGATCTCGCCTATGAAGAGGCGCTGAAAGATCTCGCCTATGAAGAGGCGCTGAAAGATCTCGCCTATGAAGAGGCGCTGAAAGATCTCGCCTATGAAGAGGCGCTGAAAGATCTCGCCTATATGAAGAGGCGCTGAAAGATCTCGCCTATATGAAGAGGCGCTGAAAGATCTCGCCTATGAAGAGGCGCTGAAAGATCTCGCCTATGAAGAGGCGCTGAAAGATCTCGCCTATGAAGAGGCGCTGAAAGATCTCGCCTATGAAGAGGCGCTGAAAGATTTCGCCTATGAAGAGGCGTTGAAAGATCTCGCCTATGAAGAGGCGCTGAAAGATCTCGCCTATGAAGAGGCGCTGAAAGATCTCGCCTATGAAGAGGCGCTGAAAGATCTCGCCTATATGAAGAGGCGCTGAAAGATCTCGCCTATGAAGAGGCGCTGAAAGATCTCGCCTATGAAGAGGCGCTGAAAGATCTCGCCTATGAAGAGGCGCTGAAAGATCTCGCCTATGAAGAGGCGCTGAAAGATCTCGCCTGTGAAGAGGCGCTGAAAGATCTCGCCTATGAAGAGGTACTGAAAGATCTCGCCTATGAAGAGGTACTGAAAGATCTCGCCTATGAAGAGAGGCTGAAAGACCTCGTCTGTGAAGAGAGGCTGAAAGACCTCGTCTGTGAAGAGGCGCTGAAAGATCTCACCTATGAAGAGGTACTGAAAGATCTCGCCTATGAAGAGGTACTGAAAGATCTCGCCTATGAAGAGGGGCTGAAAGACCTCGTCTGTGAAGAGGCGCTGAAAGATCTCACCTGTGAAGAGGCGCTGAATGATGTCGCCTTTCTTAAGGCACTGACAGACCTCGAAACTGCGTAATTTTTGGGAAACCCTGGTTACGCCAGTGTATATAGGCCTATATATCTTATACTTCCTGTGTCTAATTGCAGCGGCGAAAGATCACTTAGTCACCTAAACAGCATGGAAAATGCTTTAAGATCAACGATGGGACACGATAGACTGACAAATCTAACACTTATGAACAATGAGTGTGAAATTGTACAACGGCTAGATTGTTGAAAGTTTTTTAACTATGAAAGCAGGTCTTACACAGTTTTAAATTCACAAAATAATAGGCCTATATTGTGGGCCTACCTGGCAGTACCTGTTCTATAATTTTTAATTTTGGTTAAACATATATTTGGAGCCCACTGTACAATTTTGGAACCAGGCCTATAACATGTTAATCCGGCCCTGCACACCATAGAGCCGTGGACCAGTGAGGCCACGCGCGACAAGAAATGTCAGAATGTGTTTTGCCTTGCTGCATATTCTGGTAATGAACTTGTGTGGTTCGAAGCTAAGAGCTTCTGTAAATATAATCCCAGTTGGCCTACATTCAAGTTTGAGATCCTTGTCAATCCTGGAATTACTTTGGGGATTATGTCGCGCTCAACCCGACCTTTCGGCCATCTGGGTCATCATCTCATAAATCATATTTAAGTCTTCTTTTGGTTTAGTTTTAGATAACAGGATGAAGCCCATTGTGACACGTGTTCTATTTAATACGCCGCTGTGCTACTCGTTGATGAGGGTAGGCCTACCAGCAGATAGTTATCGTCTGCATATTTAATAGGCCTATTGCCAGGTTGCGCCGTTTGGAGATTTTATATTGTTATAATAAAGTTAATAGGTCCCTGAGTCGAACCATGGACAATGCTGGCATTAATTTTAGCAATAATAGCAGAGATAGATCCATTGAATTCTGTTTCATGGATACGATCTCTAAGGAAGGAAGTTATCCAGTTGTATATAATAATATTATAGTCCGGTATTTGCAACTCCGCAAGTTGTTCAGCTGGGTAAGAGTGTTTCACCGTATCGGAGGCCTTTGTGAAATCCAGTGCAATTAGATGGACAAACTGGGCTCTTCTTATAATTAAGTGGTTCTGTAAGGTTTTCCGTTAGAGCAATTAAGGCAGCCGTGGTGGAACCCGTGGGAAAGAAAGTATATTGGTCTGTCACGTCTGTGAAATCTTCATTTCCTTGCTGCATTGCTTACTTACTTGCAAGGGCTTCAGTATATAACCTACACTGCCCATTTTATAATCAGTGTCACAACGGTTGAAAACAAGAAATCATTTAAAGACTAGGAAAATGTAAAGGCAGTTTCATGGGAGTGTCTGGACATTCATGTTGCGCTTCACTGGAACCTCCAAACAGCGAGAACGTAATGTAGCAACACTGTACATTTGATATAGCCTATGTTAAGGACCCTGAAATAGATCCCATACATCTTACAACATGTACCAAAAGCGTAGCCAGAAAACAATTTCGGGAGGGTTCCATCTGGGGTCCTCCACTGGACATCGTAGCAGAGTAGAAAAATTATTTAAAATTTTCAGAAATTATTTACTTTGGGGTTTTAACCCGTAAACCCCATAAATATGCCCATGACCTGTACACCAAATTTCTATAAATTTTATAATTGTAGGCCCCTATCGGCAATACTTGATTAGTTCATTGGTTTCACTTTTGCAGAGGATATCCTTAATCGTGTGCCATTACGCATTATGTGCTAAATCAAACAGCAGCTTTCTCAACAATTTAAGTCATTACCGGTATCACAGTTTCTTAGCACGAACCTGTCATTGAAACCATCAGAACAAACAAAATCGGTGCTAAACCTACGTCCATCTTTTATTAGTAGCCTACGTGAAAATACTGATAGCCTAATTAACAAATATTATGTCTGTGCTTTAGTAAAATTCCAAATCCCGTTGGCTGCCTCGCGAAAAATCGCTATAGTTCCGTCAGCGATTAAGACTTTACTTATCTAGGACTATTTAGGGCTGCCAACTTTTGAGTTTGCGATTACTGTACGCCCGCAGTCACTCGATATGCCGTTAACAATTTACTCTAACCACCTAACCACGTCACTGCATGCAGCGACTAATTAGGACATAGCCCATGTCATCCTGATAACGGATATAGCGTTGGTTTGATTTTTTCAAAGAAGTGGACATAGAACCTTTTATAAGTAGGCTATTATAGGGGTAGGATTAGTAGGCTACGAAATGTATTAATAACGCTGACAAGAATTTGATCCTTTATTTTTGTTAGTTGGAAACGTTTTGCTTTCATTAAACGTCCAAACGTAGGCACATTAGTATTTTGCGGGAAAGAAACGACCTGCAAAACAATACTACATCTATACTATGCTTTCGACTTTGAAGGCGTGTCACTGTTCACAGTTGAGAAATGCTAAAAAGATGTTGGCCATGAATCTCTTACCACTCCACGATGTCTGTATCCTATCAGCAACTACTGCTCACTCACCCTACCCCTCTCCACCATTCTTTCGAACTGCGAGACACGGTGCCACAATGAAAAGGTCCACTCGTCGTCCAGCACCGTTGTCTTCTCGTCGAATGTCGTGGATTTCCACAGCTTCTCTTACGTCCGTGATAATGTTTGCCGCCTCATAATAATCGTTAAAATGGAATCATTTTGGTGGCATTTAACATTACGGTATGCTGTTTTACGTTACATTTATCCTTGGTGGCCATGCTATCTATTCACTAATCTATCTTTGATTTCTCAACCTATTTTCGCCTTTAACCTAGCCAGGTTCGTTTGCGCAACTTTGTAACTTAAATGCTACCATACAGCAATTGTGAACCCAGATAACTGTGTATTATTAGGCTAAGCTATTTGGGCGAGTTCCTCTATTTGATCCTTTATTTTCAGCGTTGTACTTTAGCTTTGCAAGTATAATTCTTACAATTTTCGATTCATAGAAACGGCCATATTATTATTTTCAGACTCTTATCTGTAGGCATTCATGTCAGGCATATCAGATAACGCTCTTCCTTGTAGTGTAGTTGCTTGCAGTTACAACGGACATTATGTCTGATTTATTGTTCAGGTATCTCTACTGGGATATCGCCTGATGGAAAGCAGACTATCTACGTTGACTTAATAATATGTACAGCTGCATAGCCTGCATTGGCACATTCTAACAGGACTTATGTCTCGATTGGGTTTCTCTAGACTGCATAGGTCAAGTTATTTGTATCTGCTTGTTGCAAGTTACTGTGCGTGTGAGTTTCAGACCACGTTCAATATTTACAAAAATCAGGTGTCTGATTCAGCGGGACGTGTTATTCCCGGATCATCAACGTTTAGTAGACAGTCATTTGAATTTGAAGCCGTGACCGGCAGCGCACGCAGCGTATTGAGGTTCAAGCGACATACGAGTTTATTCGCATTTAAGATATTTTTGTAAGGAATCGCACGAGTAAGGTTGCAGCAAAATGCTAAGTCATAAGCTTATACGATTGGTAGTATGAACACGCGTTCAAGAGCCAATGCACTCAACAAATTAGCAGGCCAATATGATGCCGTTTCCATAAACCTAAGTGAAGTAACGAAGTAGGGTCTAAGTTCCACCATTGCAGTCAGCAGGATTCAACTAAGCAAGCACATTACGCAAGTTTAACAGCAGCAGTTAATACATTTTCAGCAGGTAACTCAATCAGCTGAAATCAGCGCGCAATCTGATACGTGCTTCCCATACGCACATGACATCGCGATAGCTATTCATAAGTGGCTTATTTTATACCTTGACCTTCTTTGCAATGTAATAATTCAGTGTTGCTTTCAAGCGTTTGAGCCTAAATATATGCTTGTTTACTTGCATGATATTATAATTAACAGCTCAATCCAGAAGCTTTGCCTATGTCGGCCCCTCTACTTGGAACCATCTTGCGTCTTGAGCTCCTCAGCCTTTCCCTTCCTCTGTTCCGGAAAAGCCTGAAGACTGACTATCTTATTTGTTAGAGCCCTGGGTCGGGAGCGCCTCTGAATCTCTGAGTGGCGCTATACAAATGTTCAATTACAATTACAATTACAATAATTATGTGTGTGTGTCTTTGCAATGTTTCATGTAGTGCTATGATGGAATGACCAAACGAGATGAGAGACAAATGGCAAATTTCTTCATCAGTCACGCTGTCAATGTTACACAAGTACAGCGTCTTGCTCATCTCAGTCACGGTCATCGGATCAGAAGAATTTACGAAAGACGTGTTGCGAACTCTATTGTCAGAAATGCAGTCACGTCAATTCACAACTGATTCCAATCTGCTATACGGTCGTAGCTATAGTTTACTTGAATTTAGCGTATATTTTGCTATTATGCTTTGTTAAGCAGACACTAGGCGTTCATCTTAACAAGCCTAGAATAAGAGTTCTTTTACTTGTGGTAATTACAGTAGCTATCTCACCCTAGTTCGTGTGACTAGAACAATCGTGTGCAATTAAACTGTGTACTCGTCGAGAGACATTCTGAAAAAATGCAAGAACGCACACAGAAGAATCTGCCTTCATATATATTTAGCAGAAGTCTAAGACATGTATGTAACTAAAACAAATGAAAATTCCTCAATTATGTTATATCGGATATATCCAATCATTCATGTTTTAAAGGCACTTAACTCTTTCTCGTGTTTAAATCATGTTTTAATAATGTTTGAAAAGACATTAACGAGAAAATCAATGAAAGGCTTAAAACCAATAAGTAAAAAGCTGTTGCATGTCCGGAGAACAAACCATTCCCGTTTAAATTAATTAACAACCAACCATTCAAGTTAAAAAAATTAACAGACGAAGAAAGTTAATAGACGAAACCCGTTACATCGTAAACAATAAAACCGGAAAGAAACATGCTGCAGGAAAGAGGATCTCCATCTACCTGATAGTTAAGCGTCTTCCTGCAAAGTCAAAATAATGCACTCATGAAACAAGATACCGGTAACTTTGCAAATATATACGACACTAACATACGAGGAGGGACCGGCACGCAATGGAAAGGCGTTCCGGTTTTTTTGACGACCGGAACGCCGTACCGGTAAAAATTTCTAGATTAACACGGCGCCTGAAGCCGACGTTCCGGTTCTTCTTTGTTTAGGATGGAAATGGGCATTTAATATAGCACCTTACATATAACATAACTTATATAGAGCCTACTCAAAGGCATAGCTAGCCCAGCTCCGTTGGAACAGCACTGTCTTTAATAAGATAGGACTTTCGACAGCTCCTGAGTTTGAAGTATAAACCTGGCCCGAGTCAAGATAAGGCCACGTCTCAGCGCCTCTGCGAGGTCCTTTAAAGGTGCCATATACAGTAAATGCAAGGTAAACACATATATCCATGTTGAAACACACACCTACACTACATACCTACACACAGATATTATATAACAGCATTTTTACTTAGCACCCTTCAATATGTATATATATATACATGCATATATATATATATATATATACATATATATACACTGTGTCCGGAAAAAAGGGACCCCTTATGGTAATACGAAAAAAGACTAGTAAATGTTCATCGATTTTTAAAATTCCAAGACCATTTTAATCCTGACATAATTATGAACAAAACTGTAGTTTATGAACGGCCCAGTTAAAAAATTACGTCATAATGACGTCTTGAAATACCAAATTGTAAAAACAACACGGTTAGAAAATGCTGCTATTGGCCAATGGCGCGCTCGTCTTGAAGCTTGTGTTGAGGCCGAAGGCGGACACTTTGAGCACGCCTTGCAATGTAGTCTAATATTATTCAGATATAAAAATTAAATTAAACTAAACTTTATAATTGATAAATGACAGTTTAAAATAATATTGAAACTTTTAGATGATTTTTGTGCCGTCCTTGACACTTGAATTTTGATGAAAATGACGTCATTATGACGTCATTATTAAATAACAAAAACTTTCATACTTTAACCAGTATTTAGCAAATTATATTATCAGGATTAAAATGGTCTTGGAATTTTAAAAATCGATGAACATTTACTAGTTTATTTTCATATTACCAAAAGGGTCCCTTTTCTTCCGGACACAGTGTATATATATCAGATACATACATACATACGAATAGGTATCTCCATTAGTGATTGCTTCTTATAACAGATGTGCCCTCTGTATGTACATGGTATGCCCTGTTGCAATACTCTTTTCAGGATACAGCCTCAAACTACATTACGTGTCATCTGCTAGGATCAATTTCACAGCCACATGAACAGCAACACTTAGAGGGCTACTAATAGCAGGTACTATAGCGCCTCTGATAGGAATCTGGAAGGGGAGCTATAACAAGTGTTCAAATACAATACAATACAATATAGCAAGTGTCTAGACACATATGAGTACCTTGATAATATGTAGTACTATCCATACATTAGGATGTTCTTATGCTATCTACACGGTGAACGGAAAAAAACCGAACCTCTCCTAGTGCTGCAATAATTTATGTAATAATTTGTACATTTTAATGAAACATGGAGAAACTTCAGTTTATAGGACATGAATCAGATAACTATCCTTTGTTAGTTAAAATGTGTGTTCAAAATTCCCTCCTTTGGCTTCCACACACGCACAAAGACGAGCTCGCCACTGACTAATTGCTGAATCGATTACAGCTTGATCAAATTCGTTCCATGCCTGTATTATGCGCTGTATTACACCCTGCACTTTGGCCTCCAAACAGCCCAGTCCTTAATCCGGTGGACTATAAAATCTGGTCTGTGATGCCAGAAAAGGTTTGCAAGACAAAGGTTCGCGATGTCGGAGAACTGCATCAGCGCATAATTATAATACAGGCATGGGTCTTTGTGCGTGTGTGGAAGCCAAAGGAGGGAATTTTGAACACACATTATAACTAACAAAGGATAGTTATCTGATTCATGTTCTATAAACTGAAGTTTCTCCATGTTTCATTAAAGTGTACAAATTATTACATAAATTATTGCAGCAATAGGAGAGGTTCGGTTTTTTTCCGTTCACCGTGTACAAGAGACACATGTGCATTTAGTTGTGACGGTTAAGAGAACAAAGATTCGAGTAAGACTTGCTGAATTTGGTGTATAATTCGATGTTGGAGGACCGCTGGACTGAGCATCATTCGGAGGCATGTCTACCTTCTCACTACACAAATAAAACAACAAAAGTGTCAACACCATCAATGCTCACCTTCTGTAGCCGACTGGTTAGAGCACACGCCTTGTAAAGCGAAGTGTACGGGTTCGAGACACTGCCCATGAAACGCTTACTGCGTAGGAACTCAGAGCCCTGAGCAGTCCTTCACTCAGCAGTTGTTCAGCACCATCGATAGATGCTAGGTCATTAGATAGTGGCGCTCAACAGATGCATAATCATAATAATAATAATGATGATGATGATGATGATGATGATGATGATGATGATGATGATGATGATGATAATAATAATAATAACAATAATAATAATAATAATATAAATAATAATAATAATAATAATAATAATATTGGTGTCTCCAGCAGTCTCCGGACTTTTTAGGCCACCTGAGGGATCCTTGATACCTCGGGTATAAAAATAATAATAATAATAATAATAATAATAATAATAATAATAATAATAATAATAATAATAATAATAATAATAGTAATAATAATAATAATAATAATAATAATAATAATAATAATAATAACAAAACAACAACAACAAGGAGAGCCTTATAATGAATGACAAATACAAGAGACACTTGCTACAACACAATATCAAGGCTCTCTTGTATTTTAGTTATCAGCAAAGACAACAGTGTGCACGGTATAAAAATAAGATGAATACCAGGACAGTGGCTGCACTACGTCTGCCAAACATGGGCACTAACGAGCTTCAAAGGGGTGAACACTACCCGTAAAAAATTTGCATGACCTTTCACTAGTCTTCAACACATTTCTCACAATATAAATTATGCTGCCCAGACTTTCAGTGCTGTGTTTTAGCTCCTTCCTAGACCAACAGTACGCAATATTCAATTTAGCCATAGTTCAAGTGTGGGGCACCTTGGGGAGACAAGGGCTCACTTGGGACCATGAATTCCTAGAGTTTTCTAAATACGAGGTAGAATTTGCCAATGTGCATGACCTTCATCGAAAGGGTAGCAGTCAGTGAAACTTGATATTCAGCTAGCCAACCCCTACGGAGTGGTCTGTGGGACACGGCAGCTGATTGGTCAGAGCGCTCGCCTTATAACATGGAGCGTACGGGTTCGAGTCTCCTTCCTGAGGCGGTAACTGTGTAGGGACCTTGAGCAAGTCCTTCACTCACAATTGCTCAGCACCATCAATTGATGCTTGGTTGTTAGATAGTGGCGCTTAATAAACGAGTAATAATAATAATTCCAGCTGTTTTGTCTGATGTCATCATGCCAATGTTTAACACAGATACCTGGAGCAGTCACCACTGATGTTTCGTGGATACCCATATAAAATTATGTAGAATGACTTTCCTCTTTTTGGTAACACAACAGAAACGTCATTTCAACACTCACCTGATTTCACTACGAGTAAAACATAATACGGTACTCACCCACTTTGGTCTGTAAATTAAAAAAACAGGCAAAAGATTAAGTTCATACTTATACAAACTTGTTCATCATGAGCAATTAAAACCGTTACTATATCTATAGCAAGAGCTGACCCACAGGTAGGCTAGTTCTCATGCCAATGCCACAAGGCAGCTGTTGGTACCAAGTGTCAGTGACTTCGTTCTCTCAGTTTCAACATATTATGATCGTCTCATCGACATTGTACAGTCAAGTTTACATCCTATAGTAACTTCATACATGATGGTGTCACGACAATTCGTCTAAAGACTATTCGTCTACGACACTTCGTCTACAGACATTTCGTCGACAGACATTTCGTATACGAAGAAATTTGATATTGTCACTTTAAAATGGAAGCTGGATTGATGACAAAACTGTTTCCCTAAATGGAAGTGGGATTGATGAAAACATTCTTGTGTTGAAATAGAAGCTGGATTGATCGAAATAATTTTTCCGTAAATAGAAGCTGGATACCCAGCTGGATGGATGGATGAAACTAAATTTTGGATTGATGAAAATAATCTTTTCAGGAATTAGAAGCTAGATTCCTGAGAATATTTAGCACGTCTTAGCGAAACTATAAGAAAACGGCCTCTGTTGATTAGCCCTAATTGATGCAGATACACTCGTAGGCGAAATGTCTGTAGATGAAGTGGCTGTAGACGAAATGTCGTAGACGAAAAGTCTGTAGACGAGTTGTCGCGGAACCATACATGATGACACTATAACAAATACCGTAAACCACCTATTCGCATGGACAGGATTTGAACCTATGACCTCTCGCTTATGGCAGAACTGAAACTTCCAATCCCACGGCAAAAAATGAAAGACTGTACAGAAGTAGAAAGCAAGGAAGATTTAAAGAAAAATATTCCATTACACTTTCAACAGCCCTAAAAACCTGAAATTCAGCCATCTAACAGACTGAAAAGGTTTGTCTTCAGATTAAGCTGAGAATGTTTCTTGCAGTGTTGTGCACAAGACCACAATTCCAAGAACAAGACCGAGACCAAGACCGCATTGTTCAGGACCAAGATCATAAACGCAATCATCAATGGTAGTGTTACATATTCCCATAATTCAAATCAGATGCTTATGCTATTATAGTTATAGTTTTTGTCCCCAAGTCTGCGAGGTCTCATGAAGAGCACACTACAGCTAAACACACTCTCAACAGGCGCAGCTGTTGCGGAATAATTTTTTTGGGCAAGTACAGATAAATTTCCAACCAAATACCTGACTTCCAACACTTGCCCGACTACTGATTTTGCCTTGAGAAACTGCATCAGTGTAAGCCTAACTAGTCACTAAAGCAGCACCAGAAGTCATGGTTAACTGTGTCTGAACGCTTTCTTGTCGCTTCTGATAACAAGCGAACAACGTGGTCCTCTCTCGCTTTGTCCTTGGCGGATCGTGGCATGAATTCGAAGCCATCTCAGAAATCCCTGATAAACCGGAAATATTGACAACATTTAACAAATATTCCACTCTCGTTCCCATCAAAGGCCAAACCAAAGGCGCAAGGCCAAGACCAAAGGCGAATGACCGAGACCAGACGTCTAATACCAAGACCACACCTTTAAGACCAAGACCAAGACCAAGACCGTACCTTTCAAGACCAAGACCGGTACATTCAAGACCGAGACCAAGACCAAAGCCGTACTTTTTCTGTCTCGAGACCAATACCGCGGTCTCGAGGCCACATCACTGGTTTCTTGGATCTAACTTTAGCCTGTAACAGCTGTATGTGTCAATCCACCGAACATAGCATGTTTAGGGATCTCATTAAGGCATTACACTATTATAGTCGACAACCCGGCCTTAGAGCACGAATGCACAACTTTGATCGTCCGTGCAAAGACGTTAAGAACTTTGTCTCAAGGGTCCTTTACAAACATATTAATCGAGTCCCCAAAGCTAACAATTAACCAACATTATATACTCCCTCCATTTTTTCCCCACAGTATTGTACTCAGTCTTTATGTTCCAGGTTGCGGTGTTTTAGCCTGTTTTGCAAAATAAACGAATATACATACATCAATATCTAACTGATCTAAACAAGAACTGTACATTGCTCATACAGAGTTTACATGCAAAGGGTTATTGCTCAGTTCAAGCCGGTACCAACTCACACTGCTGGGACTGAAGTAAAATTTGCCAACGGTAAGTTGCTTGGGTCTGAGGTCAAAGCCCAAACAACTTGACCAAGGTCAGATCTACGTCTATTGAGTTTGGACAAGCCTGTGAACAATGGATCAGAAGGTGGACCAGACCAGCCAGACTCTTTTTGCTGAGAAGTGAATAATGCATAACCGATATTCAGTCTGTTCTACCTACCATTCTTCTTCTTCCAAACACCATACGAAACACCTCCGATAACAACGCAGCCCATAAAACAACCACAAACGGCGCCAGCGACGCAACCTGACCCACAACCTAAAAAGAACACAACATCAACACATTTTTTCATATAACTATCAGACGACCAAAGGGATATGCTTTCCCCACCTGCCGACATCACACACTCAACCATGGAGGAAGTCAGCTGCATGGCTAGAGCGCTCATCTTGTATCGCAGAAAGCACGCATTTATTAAACAACGTTATCTAATGACCAAGCATCAATCGATGGTGATGAGCAATTGCGAGTGAAGGACTTGCTCTAGGTCCCTGCAAAGTGATCGTCTCAGGAGATCCCTTTAGACGATCACTTTGCAGGGACCTAGAGCAAGTCCTTCACTTGCAATTGCTCATCACCATCGATTGATGCTTGGTCATTAGATAACGTTGTTTAATAAATGCGTATTAATAACAGTAATCACGATCAACCACTTAAGCTGGCCCAGGCACAGTTCCTATGAGGTACTTTAAAGGCTCTATATTGTATAGAAATTGTCAAAATCTAAGCCAATATCACTTATTGCATGTGTTTAGATATTTAATTCAGTGGTCAAAGTGTTAAAGGCTGTATATAAATTATCCAGGTGGAAACGTACACAAAACCTGTACTTCAAAATAGCAACTAGTCCTACAACATTTCAAAACAGATGTTCCGAAATCAAACTGCTTACCTTCTACCTCCGCATCCTGTCTTTCATTATCAGAAGACTCAAGAGGTCCTTTCTTCATGGCTCTATAGCCTGCATGATATAAAAAAGCTAGAATTAAATAGTGACAAGGCAGTTTTATGGTTATTAGTTAGGTAATAGCATGTAGGAAAACATACTAAAACCTGCATTGTGTACATTGACAGGAAATAACATAATTAAGTCCCCAAATCGCACACTTATGAAAATAGGTCATTCCTTGTCAAATCAACCAGAGGTGTACACCATACCCCTTGGATTTTTCTGAAAGTTTTTATACACAAACTATATGCAAAATTAGGAAAAAACAGGAAAAATCTTAGCAGGATATCTCAAAATTTGACCGATATATTAATTTTTGAAGTTAATAAGCAAAAAACGGATCGTGTGAAAAAAGGCATGATCTACCAAGTTTGGACTGTCATATCCCGGCCAAGAAATGGACTAAAGGGCTGAAAATTTTACCTTATTTTCAGTTTGTTGTGCTCTGTCCAAATATGTGGCCGGATTTATCAGGCGGTCGGCCTGTAGCGCGGAGAGTAAGGGTTGGATCCGCCACTCAGGCGATCAAACTGATAATAAGGGTTGGATCCGCCACTCAGGCGATCAAACTGCTTACCTGCAAGCCCACCTCTGTCTCCAGTATTAGAAGTCTCACGAGGTCCGATCTGCATGGCTCTGTCCAATGGTGTGATTTAGGAATCCGATTTTGCTTAGAACCGACCATCGACTGAAGCCTCGTGCATAACGATAATAGAACCATGCAAAACGATAATGGCACAAAAAGTTTCCAGATTCGATTAGATTAGCTACCAAAGCAGTCAACTTTGGCAACTCAATAAAAAGTGGCCAAGGTATAGCTGTTTCCTGAACGAGAACAAATGTCCAATATGCCTCCTAGGAATTCCCTACCGCTCTCGTCCCCGGCGTCACTAGTAGCGCCATCTACAACAGCTCCAGGCGTCGAAGCAGTGATGTTTTCAACAGGATCTGCGCCAACAAAAGTGCAGCCAAATGACATTCAAAAAAGCAGTCAAATGAAAAAGACCAAAGATATGAATACAAAAACTTCCAGTTGCCACGTCAACAATGAAACGTCGTTGCATTTTCTCAGCGATTGGACCATTACCTGGATTTCACAGACGATGATACTAGAACAGATACCCTACATCACCAGTTTGCCTGGACAGGATTTGAACCTATGATATCTCGCTTACCTGTCCTTAAGCAGTGGCAAAAGTGAAATTTCCAATCCCATGGCAGAAACGAAAGACTGTACAGAAGTACGAACAAAGGAAGATTTAAAGAAATATTCCATTACACTATCAACAGCCCTAAAAACTAAAAGCTATCTAACAGACTTAAAAAGGTTTGTCTTCAGATTAAGCTAAGAATGCTTTTTAGAATGTTTCTTGGATCTAATTTTAGCCTGAACAGCTGTGTGTGCCAATCCAGTCCACCACACACATCATGTTTTAAGTATCTCATTAAGGCACTACACTATAATAATCTAACTGACCTAAACAACAACTATACACCGCTCATACACAGTTGACATGCTTGTCCCTTGGGCAAAGGGTTAATTCCCAACTGAAGCCGGTATTACATCGAACTGGTGGGTCTGAGGTCAAACTCAAACAAATTGCCAATGTTCAGTTGTTTGGATCTGTTCAGCCTGGTGAAGTCTGTGATCAATGGATCAGAAGGTGGATCAGGACAGCCAGACTCTTTCTGCTGAGATGTGAACAATGCACAACTGATATTCAGTCTGTTTTACCTACCATTCATCTCCCTGGAGCGGAGCCAACCAAAGCGAGAAGACCATTCATACTTCCAACCAGAATACGTAAAAGCCACAATGGTACCGCCGACTATAACGACACCAGTTACGTTGCCACCGACGCCACCTGGCCCAAGAGCTACAAAGAATACAACATCAACTCATTTTTCATAGAACTATCATACGACCACAGAGATATGCTTTCCCACCTCTAGATACCACACACTCAACCATGGAGCAAGGCATCCAATTGGTTATAGAGCGCTCGTCTAGTATTGCAGAGAGCACGGGTTCAAGCCTCCTCCTCCTCTCCTGAGACGATGACTTTGTAGGGACTTTGAGCAAGTCCTTCACTCGCAATTGCTCAGCACCATCGATTGATGCTTCGTCATTAGATAACCGTGTTTAATAAATGCGTAATAATAAGAATAATCATAATCAACAACTAATGCTGACACAAGCACAGTTCTTATGAGTTACTTTAGGCTATATTATATAAACTACCCAGATGCTAAGCACACAAACCAGTCCTTCAAACCAGCAACTACAACGGTAGTCCTACAGCATACTAAAAAGAATCTCACATGTAATACCCTCTCACATATTAGTCAACCTTTGCTTCACTCTTATCTACCCTTATCTTACCCACTGTAGCATTATATGGACTTCCACCTACATTACTAACTTAAACAACCTTAAAATTTCCCAGAAAAAGCAATACGCGTTATAACGAAATCCCCTGTAAATTCACACACTAAACCTCTATTTACACAACACAACTTGTTAAACATTACACAACGTAGATTCATGCAAACCTGTGAATTTATGTACAGGTATCACAATAATCTCCTTCCTCTCTCATTCTCATTTTACTTCAACCAACTTCCGCATACAATATTATTAATGTGAGAAACAAGCATGACTATAGAAGTATATACGCTAGGACGAATATTCGTAAAATGTCTATCAGATATCAGGGTCCACTTCTATGGGACAGTCTTCCGTCCAGCATCCGAACTTCCATATGCACTTCAGACACTCGTTGCGTGCACAGCACAGCACACACAGCAGAGTATAGAGTTTAATATTTTAGTTAAAATTTAGATAAAATAAATATTATCATTGTTTAATATACATGTGCGTTCGAATGATTCCACATAATACATTTCCATGGTATACCCATGACTAAGTCGCATTTGTGGGGACAGATCCCATTTATTGTTTCCTTTTTATTTATACAGCGTCCGCCGTCGAATACCTAGTTACTTCCTAACAACAGGCCCCTTCTTAGCGGGACTAGTCCCTTTTGGGTGCCCTTTGTTCTCACTGACAACAACATCCAAGTATGTTATGTAACTACCTGTAAACATACAATCTTGTGTTATGCTGCTACTCGTTTCTTTTTTCTTACTCTATTTCATCTGATTGTGTGATTTGTTGTTGATTTTGGATCAATAAATTGAATTGAATTGAACAGATATTCCGAAATCAAACTGCTTACCAGCAAGCCCCGCATCTATCTTCCAGGATCAGAATCCTCACGAGATCCTATCTGGATGGCACTTTCCAATGGTTTTATTTCGGAACCCAATTTTGCTTACAATCTACCATCGATTGAATCCTCGTGCATAACGATAATGGCAAAATGCATAACGATACTGGCTCCTTGCATAATGATAATGACACTATGCATAATGATAACATATATATATATTCGTTTCATGAAAAAGAAGAGAACAGTCAAGGCTGGCACACACCATCCTGGTAGAATTTCTAGAAAGCTAAGGAAAAGATTAGTAAGCTGCTGTTAATTATGACGTTCTTAAAACGGGCTTATGCTTTAATGTTTTGGGATTATTGTTGGTTTAGGCTCTTACATGTATCAAATAAAATCAAATCTTCTTTTATTGCAACCAAACTAAAAATAATAAAACATCATTAAACACAAAAGGGGTATACTACTTTGGCAAGCAAAGGGAAACCCAGAAGGGATAAAGGAATCCCGCTGAGTAGGGCCACCCTAATAGCAATTACAGCAAAAAAATCACCAAGATGGTCAACACAGTGAACAAATTTACAAATCCAATGGCCAAACCCAAAAACCCCAATACAGTCAATTAATCAATAAAGTCTACACTTCAAGTTAGCAAAATACTAGATAATTCTTAACTAAGAACTTAACTATTATCTTAACTACACGCGGCTATTTACACTTTATGAAAAATGCTAATTTATAATGTGGAAGAGAGTAGTAAAGTACGTAATCTCGTTTTAAAGGTCAATAGATTATTGGTTAGACGTATTACCGGTGGTATTTTATTCCATACTTGAGTACCATAGGACTTGATAGTGAAACGTCTGGTATTAGTGTGAGCTGAAACAGGGCGGTAAGCAGAGGTGTTCCTAGTAGAGTACGAATGGATGTCAGAGACGTGCTGGAGGAAGCCCTTAAATATCGGGGGAGGAGCCCATGTTCAAGCCGATAATAGAATTCACCTATTTGGAAGTCTCTGATCTGGTCGAGTCTCAGTAATCTTAGTTCCGAAAAGGATGGGCCTGAATGTTCCCATTTCTTAATGCCTGCAACTAAACGAACAGCCCTCTTCTGAAGGATAATTAATCTGCTCAATCTCGAGGCGTATGTCGAGGCCCACACCATACTGCAATAGGTGAGGTAAGGGTAAGGGTATGTAGCAACCTATGGGCAAAATGACACTAAAGAAGATCCCAGATTAGATTAGATTAAAAACAGACAACAATACGAAGTCAGACCTTGGCAACTCAATAAAAAAGTGGCCACGGTATTGTCGTTCTTGAAACAGGACAAACATGCCTCCTAAAATTCCTCACCTCTCTCCAACTCTACCTGATCATAAAACCAAACAGGTTCACGTACCTTCTGGAGGAAAAGTGAATTCAATCGTCACACTCTGAGATGTTTCTTTTCCTTTGACCGTGTTCGTTGCTGTGCAAGTGTAGTTGTCTCCAACGTCACCATTAATGACCACAGTATCGCTATGTACAACATCTCCACTCCTCAAATTTTTCCACTTGAATGCTGGAGACGGATGTCCATCGGCAGTGCAACGGACCGTGTCGACTTTACCAGAAAGCAGCGAAACACTGATGTGTTCAACAGGATCTGCTCCAAGAAACCATAAACAAAATGCAGAGATCAAACAAGTTTTCATATAAATAGTAAAAACATATGTACGCATATATACATACACACATACATACATACACATACATACATACATACCCTGGGAGACAAACATACATATGCACAAACACACATCTTCCAAGAGGTCTGAATTCTAAGTAACAGTCCATCGACCGATATCGGAAGAAAGACCAGGAACAGACACTGAGTGGTTCCGCAGCCGTAAAATCATATTCTGGATGGCGTACTGTTTCTGGTCAGTGGGAGAACCAAGAAAGCTGATAGAGGTAGGACGACCAAAGGAAAGGCAGAGAGAGAGAGAGGAGAGTGAGTATGTACACGATGCAGTCGATGCACGTGGTAATGGCGTGAAAAATTTAACATACATAACCGCAAACATAACACACACACACACACACACACAAACACGCACACACACAATTACACGCATTAATAGAGCAAACTATGAGAAATCAGACCTTTGTTACCCCAGGACTCTCAAACGTTTGAACAACTCTTCTAGAGCTGCGACAACGCCAAAACTTGACTCTCCGGGGCTGTCCTGCTGGGCCCGGGCCAGTCCTACACCAACTACTATCACCAACCAAACCCACCTACTACTCCCTCCGTGCGCATGACCGCATAAGCCCCTCCCCCAGCCGACAGCAGATGAACACAGCATTTATTGTTAGGATATCCTATACTTTTTAAACTGTGTAAAATTTTTCTTTAAAGTAGCCTTTGTTTATGTAAGTTGTGAAGCGGTGTGTCTTCCTGCTTGATAATTAAACGAATATATCATCATCATCATCAGATGTCTGTACACCAAAGTGCGATTAGCAATTGGTTAATAAGGAAAATGCTTACTTATTTATTTCGTGAAAAACATTACAGGGCATTGCGTAAATTGTAACCAGCAGGTTGAACGCTCAATCATTAGATCAATAAACAAATGCATAACTGTTACCAAGTTTCACGTTCGCCAATCTAGGTTCCGACTGCAGTTGCCTCACCCCAACTTTCAAAGTTAAACAGCACCATCAGTGTCCCCTCAAACATACAGCAGACAAACTTCTAAAGATTCTGCAAGGAAAGGATTTTCTAGGGTGCTTTCCGGCAATCAAAGGTTTCTTTGTCATGTTTTACAATGCGTGTAGTCACAAAACCGTAACTTTTAAAGATAACAGGATACACTAAATAAACTGGTTCCAACCAATTGTAATCGCAATTAAAAAATTATATAGGGCCACTTCGAGTTAAAAGCATGAGATAAAATATATAAATATTTACAGTAAAAATGAAAAAGGCAAGTGAAAACACTGGTTCTTGCTACGTACTGGCAGCTTTCTTTAGGCACCGTGGAAACCTTAAGATTGCGATTACAACTCGTAAAAATAAGGCCATGAACTCACATGACACAATCCACTGTTTGGTGCAAACATCCAGGGTAGCAGTGGTATTGTCATAGTTAGCCTGTGTATTGGGAGGAAATGACGCTCTACACACACGCTGCGTGATATTCTCCTTTTTCGCTGTTCCAGTGAGTGTTGTCTTAATAGTTAGCGGTTGGTTCTCGTCCGTTGTCTCTGTTTCACCAACAGTTTTATTATGAAAAGACAGAGTCACATTCGATGGCTCCACGGATTTAGCCGGTATGTTGATGGCACACCGAAGGCTATAGCCATCGTCTTTATCCAATGCGTTACTCATCACATTCGACAGACATGATTCTGTCGCATCTGCATTATGAAACAAAATTGATAAACCACAGCTAAAATTATTTGTTCGATATAACCATTAAAATATTTTATTATTACTATTATTGGTGGGGCACGGAGGTCGATTGGTTAGAGCGATTGGCCTGCAACGCGGAGAGTATGGGTTCGAGCCACCACTCAGGCAGTTAATTATTGCGTAGGGACATTTAATAAGTCCTTCACTCACAATTACCATCGATGGTCTGTCAAATCGTAATCTGCTGTGCATTTCTTAACTTTGGAAGCAGGGCATTATCAAATACGGTTGTTTTTTGTTAAAATTATTAGCAGTACAAAGTCAAAATAGTCATACATAATGATAAATAAATAACTTAAGTAACAAATACACTAGAAACTCTTTAAAATGCTGTCTTTAAATTGATATACGTAGGTAAATATGCGTAAAAACACATCTCATATACAGGCTAGTACCTGTGGGCTCGAATAATTTTGGGATCCAAGTCCAGAACCCTTGTACTAATGCAGCATGCTTCAACAAGTCACAAGTCTACAATTATCATTCTAAATAACAAATACCAGCAATAATGAAACAAACACTTGTTAACAAAAAAATGTCAATCTTTGAGCAGGCTACGCTTACTAGAATATCTCGAGTGCCTAGTGGCAGCAGACAATACCGTTGGCGTTGAGAGTGTAAAACTAGTCAGTGAGAGGGACTACATTTAAGGAAAATAGATCCGTGCATCACCCATCATCTTTGATAATTATTAACAAGATCGCTCAGTCAGGTTACAAAACCAACAAAGCACAGTCACAAGTACTGATAACTCAGCTACTGAACAATTACTTAATTCGCTAAGTAACCATTCAACCAATCTAACAAGTCAACCTATCTAACAAGTCAACCTATCTAACAAGTCAACCTATCTAACCAGTCAATCTACCTAACCAGTCAACCTATCTCTGTATCATGCTCACCCCTCATGCAACTAGATACCACAATCGACCAATGGACACTAAGACTCTTGTTGTACCCTGCATCCGAACATTGTTAGACTCTCGGGATTTCTTAGCGGCCATATTCCAAAACTGTGGAATTCACTGCCCAGTTCAGTTCGTTCTGTTAAATCTAAACTTAATACCCATCTCCTTCAATTACTTGCATATCCTATCATAGCCTGGCCTCTGGTTTCTCTGATCTTCCAGACTTCGACCTCCTGGCTTCTCCAATGGATTACGATCTTTGATTGTATAGACTTATTATGATTTTATGATTTTTAATGCGATTTGTCTTGAAACGATCATCGACTAACGTTTTGGACATTATTTGATACCAGCCTTATGGAAGTCATTAGATTAGATTAGATTCAGTGTTGTATCAATTACATTCTAAATGTAATTGAATTATAATTGCAATTATATGCTTGTAAATGTAATTGAATTACAATTACTTGATTGTGAAAGTAATTGAATTACAATTACATTTGATTGTAATTCAATTACCAATTACTTTTCAATTATTCCTTTAAAATTGGCAAATGATTTGGAATTTTTCAATAATTTTTAATTTACTCAATTTTTAAACTAAAACATCCAGTGGACTAATGGCCTGTCAATTGCAATAATAACAATAATAATAATAATAATAATAATAATAATAATAATAATAATAATAATAATAATAATAATAATAATAATAATAATAATAATAATGATAATAATAACCGTTCCAGACTTTTAACATTTTAATTAATCTTGAAGTCCCTGAGGAATCATGTTTACCTCGGGGCAAAAAAAATAATAATAATATATATTGATACATTTAATTGTATTATAAGTTTGTCAGATATCCAAAATACGATTTGCAATTATGATCCATTAAAACAAGTTAGAGTTTATTTGATTTTTAGTAGAAGTTTTCAAAATGATAGTCTGTTAGAGAATTCAGTTGATTGCGCCTGGATGAGTGAGTCAATTCGTCCAGCAGTGCTAAAGAGACGCTCAACTGGAGCTGAAGATGGAAGCTCTTTTTCTGTAGGCAACCGCAGTAAGCTAGCTAAGAATGAATGCATGACTGCATGGATTGTCTGATAATGAAGGTCAGCCCTTGCCCTTGAGGTCTATCAAAGTGTGCTGTAAGATTGTAAGAGGGTGTAAGGATAGAATAATGTTGACAATTATGTTGCCATGCAAAACATAATGCAGAGCAGTCTATTCATTTAAACGGGTAGCCCGGGTCAACCTGGCAGGCTGGCATCTTTGCTGACTTTAAGAAAGTAATTTGTAATTTACACTTCATTCAATTACAAATTACATGCAATATTGTAATTGATTAGATTAGACTTACTAATGACAACCAGAATGGAGGTTCTTGTCTCTTCCGCAGAATCCACTGCTAGCACACAAATGAATCTTCCGGAGTCGTTAATTTCCAGCTGCCTAATAGTTAGGCTACAACCATCAGTGCTGTTAACGCTGTATCGTTGAGGGGGATAGATGTCACTGTTAAGCATTCCTATGCCATTTCGGTACACTAGTTTCGGTGACTGCAAGCCTTCCACCTTCTGCCATTCTACCTGGTCACAGTTCTCATTGATCGTGACACACTCCAGCGTAACACTATCACCGCCTTTTTTCAGAGCATTCGCCGGTCCTTTCCATATTCCTGACAGCACAGTTACAAACGAAATGCAAACCAAATGCTCAGAAAGGCCATCGCATTTTAGTGTGACCTTGACAGTGCACGTTGAAAGTTAAATAATAGTACTACTGCTGCTGCTGCTGTTTCTGCTGCTACTGCTACTACTACTAAATAATAATAATAATAATAATAATAATAATAATAATAATAATAATAATAATAATAATAATAATAATAATAACAATAACATAACAATAACAATAATAATATTAATAATAATAATAATAATAATAATAATAATAATAATAATAATAATAATAATAATAATAATAATAATAATAATAATAATAATAAAGACTGTCTAAGACTACCGGTGACACTCGCGAAACGAGCTTCCTCTTCCAAGGCCTATCGGTCATGATCCAACGCTTCAACGCGGTGGCTTTCCAGGGCACCATGTCAAGGCTGCCGGGAACCGACGAGCGGCGAACTCTGGACAGATCCAACAGAGGATATCGATAACAGAGCTACTTTTAGCCAACACTCCATAATAATAATAATAATAATAATAATAATAATAATAATAATAATAATAATAATAATAATAATAATAATAATAATAATAATAATTTAACAAATAATAATAATAATAATAATAATAATAATAATAATAATAATAATAACTGACGATTCAGCGTTTCAATGCTGTGGCCTTTAGGGGTGCTTTCACCAACTTGGACCTTGACGACAAATAGGGCGCATTCCAGACAACAACAAAAAATAATAATAATAATAATAATAATAATAATAATAATAATAATAATAATAATAATAATAATGGTTCTTTTATGCAGCCGGTTCTTGCCGAGGGATAAACCGTTCCAGAAAACCATCTTCCTTTCTCAGGATAATAGTTTAATTAAAAAAAACAATAATGATAACAATAATGATAACAATGATAACAATAATGATAACAATGATAACAATAATGATAACAATAATGATAACAATAATAATAATAATCGTAATAATAATCGTAATAATAATAAAAATAATAATAAAAGTAATAATAATAATAACAATAAGAACAACAGCAACATTACACGAGCAATTGGCTGCCAGTAAAAGTGCAGCTAAATGACATTAAAACAGTTAAATGAAAAAGCCCCAAGACATGAATACAAAAAATTCCAGTTGCCATGTCTACAATGAAGTTATTGTATAGGGACCTTGAACAAGTCTTCACTCACAATTACCATCGATGTTCTGTCGTATGGTAATCTGCTGTGCACTTCTAAACTTAGGAAGAAGGGCAATATCAAATGTTTTGTATTAATATTCAACTGAGCTAGAAATAATCCAACAATATTAACGCAATCTCGAACGAATACAAAAGCCATTGAGCATGATAAATATAATTTATCCAATAATATGTATTATTATTACTATTCAGTTTTATTTTTATCTCAGTTAGCAGTACTTAGTCAAAATACTGAGATATAAATAAATAATTTAAATTACAAATAATCTAGAAACTCGTTATAATGCTGTTTTGGGAAGCCGTGACAAGAACCACTTTATAACGATAACATCTCATATACAGGCGTATTATCTGTGGCTCGACTAATTGTGGGATCCAAGTCCTGACAGTGTCATATCAGAACCCTTGTGATTAGACAGCATGGTTCAACAAGTCACCAGTGAATGACTATTATTATAAATAACAAAAGACCAGCGATAATGAATGAAACACTTGTTAGTAAAATAGCAGTCCTTGAGTAGGCCACGGTTACTAGAATGTCAGAAGTGTCTAGTGGCAGCAGACAATACCGTTAAGAGTGAGAGGGAATACATTTAAAACAAAGAAAAAACGCGCATCACCCATCATCTTTTATATTAAAAAGACCCGACAGTCAGGTTCCAAACAGTCAAAACTATTGCCGGATAACTCGCCAACTGAACAAGTACTTAATTCGTTAAGTAACCAGTCAACCTATCTAACCAGTCAACCTATTTCTGTACCGTGCTAACCCCTCACGCAAATAGATACCACACTCGATCAATCGACACCGATACTCTTGCCCTGAATATGAACCTTGTTAGACTTTCAGATTTTCTATGCGGCTACAGTCCAAAACAGTGGCATTCGCTGTCCAGTTCAGTTCGTTCTGTTAAATCTTTCACGTCGTTAAGATCTATACTTAATACCTATCTCGTTCGAATTGTAGCCTGGTTTCTGGTTTCTCTGATCATCCGAACTTCGACCTCGCTTCGCCAATGTATTACGATTTTTGATTGAAATTTCATTTGAAGCGATCATCGGTTGACGTCTTGGACATTATGATAACGGCGCTATAGAAGTCATTAGATTAGATTAGATTAGATTAGATAAGATGACTTACTAGTGACAGCCAGATTGAAGGTTCTTCTCTCTTCCCTTTCACCCACATCTTGCTTACACATGAATCTTCCGGAGTCGTTAATTTCCAGCTGTGTTATAGTTAGGATGCAACCACCAGCGCTGTTAACGCTGTATCGTTGAGTGGGATAGAGGTCATTGTTAAGCATTCCTTGGCCATTCCGGTACACTAGTTTTGGTGACTGCAGGCCTTCCACCTTCTGCCAGTCGACCTTGTCACAGTTCTTATTGGCCGTGACACACTCCAGCGTAACACTATCACCGACTTTTTTCAGTGCATTGGCCGATGCTTTTTGTATTTGTGACCGGACAGCTGCAACAAAATGCAACCCAAATGCTCAGAAAGGCACACAGAAGGCCACATTAAAAAGTTTTATAATAATAATAAATATGTCCCAGCATTCATGTGCCAGTACAGTACAGCCAAATGACAATAAAAAACAGTTAAATGAAAAAGCCCTAAGATATGAATACGGTACATAAAACTTCCAGTTGCCAAATCGCCTCCTTCTGGAACGGTAACAGTAGTAGTAGTAGTAGTAGCAGTGGCAGTGGCAGTTGCAGTGGCAGTGACAGTGACAGTGACGATGACGATGACGATGACAATGACAATGACATTAACAATAACAATAACAATGACAATAACAATAGTAATAACAATAACAATAGTAATAACAATAACAATAACAATAGTAATAACAATAGTAATAATAATAGTAATAACAATAGTAATAACAATAGTAATAACAATAGTAATAGTAATAACAATAACAACAACATGTCCTCTGCAATTGGCTGCCAGCAAAAGTGCAGCCAAATCACATTAAAACAGTCAAGTGAAACAGTCCCAAGATATTTATACATAAAGCTTCCAGTTGCCACATTTTTTTAATTTTATTTTATTTTTTTTATTTATTGTTTCCCAGAACGATTACATACAGTGCATGTGTTAATGTTTTTTACAATGAATAAGAATAACGTCGAATGGCAAATTATGACAGTAGTTTTAGGGTTCAATAGGCACACCTAAAGGGACAAGTCTCGCTGGACAGGGGCCTAATTACTAAGTGATTAGTGCAGCAAGATGAGTTGGCAGAGGTTCGCTCATAGCAAATCCATACAAATTATTACAGTCAAGGTACATGATATAGCTCTTGTCCACATTTTCATCATATCCTCCTTGGGCTAGAAGATATGGATTATTAGCTTTGGCATGCCGATGGCTAATCATGCTCACCCCACCTCGCATGCCCTTCTCAATAAAGAGGTAATGGTCGGGATCTGTAAGCAATTCCAAGGTGATCTTTGTCATTTTAAGGCAGGCATCCCAACTTAGACCCGGACTTGAAACATAGTGTAAAGGATCTAGCTTGTAAAAATTCAAAGACATCTTGCGAAATTCTTCGAAAACGTCAGCTAGAAGTATCACATCCGTTTCTAAATAAAGGTCGTGGTAGTTGTGCATCCTATGCATGTTAAATTTAGTCCAAACCTCTTGGGCATGGGAATAGTCCACACTGCTAATGTGTTCATCCGTAAGTTGACTGTAGAACTGGTCCTGCGCAGGCAAAGTCGTTTCCTTCATTCTCTCTACACAATCCATATATTCATATGGATAGACCCCTTTCCTTAACAATAACTTGAATTGTTCGTCATTTGGGTAGAGTCTTCTCATATGTTCAAATTTGGAATTTCCATCTTTCGTCAAATTCTTTACCAAAGTGTCAAGTCCACAATTTAAAAATTGCAAAGAATCCACAAAACGAAGACCTTCAATTTCGAAAGCGAGATATTTCTCCATGTTACAGGCAATAACATTGACATCTTTAGGAGCAAAAAATCGAGTCAAATGTTTTAAAATGATGTGCGCATCGTAACCCCGTAAATTGTGGAATACCACAGGAATTACGTAATTCCATTCATTTTGTCCAACATTTCGTCTTTTGAATTTGTATAACAAATTACAATTTGTACAAAGCGCAGAAATGAATTGGCCGGTTACATGGCAATGGTGTCTGACCTTGTTTTCTTGTGTCAAGTCACACTCACATGAGGGACATTTCTTACAATTTGTATACGTTTCAATTTGTAATTTGTTCAGAATTTCCATAGGTTCGTTTTTGGATAAAATTCGATTAATGCGAACTTGTTCAGCCTTTAAGTGCATGAAGAATTTATCCATTACATCACCATCGCTGCAAACATATGGTCGCTCGTTATTGTGCTCGGCGAAAGATGATACTGTGAGACAGCAAAAGCCACTGGGAGTGTGAGTGTCACAGAATTTGGTGGAATTACCAGCATCGATATCAGATTTTCCAAGGAAACACTCAAAATCCGCATAAATAGCAAAAGGGACAGCCATTTGATGCTGTATGTTGGAAAACTTCAAAGTGTTAGATCCAGGAGTTGGATATCTTACATGTTGGACACCATGTATACCACATTCAGTAAGATGCTTCTCTTTACCAGCTTCAGTAGTGAAGCAATAGAGGCAGAATGGACAAGGAAAGGTTTGATGTCCTCCTGAGTTTCGACTTGATAAAAGACGGGAGAGGTTTCGAATGACAATATAATGGCGCTTCTCGCCTTCGCTTAACAATAACAGATTGACTATATGTTTGCGATTACGATGTTGGGATGCATACAATGGGACGAATGTTTTATCGTTATCTGAATTGGTGCACATGACATTAATTGCGAAATCGGGATTGTTCGTTTCAAATATGGGAATTTGACCAATCTCGACTGGAAATGTTAGACCTTGTACATTTAATTCGTGTAGGTATGGAACATATTTTGTAACGCGTTGAGCATCTTTCTTTTGATGATGCGCCACTGCGAGTACACAGTATAGGAAACACTTGTCATCGTCATTCTTAATATTTACAACTGCTTTCTTATCCTTCAACCATTTATAAGTCGGAATATGCGAGGAACCACCGATCGCATCATATGTAGCCATGTGTAATGTTACATTACCAATGTGATCGATTGTCCATCCCGACCCCTCGTTGGTGAAGGTGTCGACTAGTGTGTCGATACGTTGTATGGCATTTTCGATGTTTGATGTGGTTTGTGATTGGTTCAGCAGAATGGTACATTCTGAATTGAGGTAAGCCGTGGTATTCTTGGTAGACCCATCCGGATGTTCACGTCTGAATGTTACATCCGTCGACAGGTACCATTTTATCGGCCTGAAATTTCAATACAATAGCCTGGTATTACGATAAAAATGGACATAATTGTGTGTTTGATATATAATAGTTACAACAAGAGGTAACAAATAGATATAAAATATTAAAAAGTTAATGTAAAGACTTTTCTAAAATATTTTAATTTTAGAAATATGTTATGTGTTGTGCATGCTACAATGATATGAAATTAATACTTTAAATGATGCGCACCCTTGGTCTGTCAATTGTTGGTCCAACGTTCTGGTTACTGTATCTGCCAAGCCTCGGATGAGTGTGTGTACATCTACAGAGTCGGGATTTGTCGAGATCGATTCTTCTATGAAGGTGTTACGAGCAGATCTGCGTATACGTGAAGACTTGGAATTTTGTTCACATGTTTTGCAAACGACTGCATCATCTCGATAGAGATGAGACTTTAGTCGGAATCCACATCCGGGACACATCCGAAGATTGGCGCATGTTTCACACAACCCATCCGAGTTCAGCTTTTTCTTTTTATATGCATTGCAATACACACATGGTTTGGACATGACTGAAACGATACCAATTGATTGATGTTATTATATATAATACCATTATGAGTAGGTGAATTTACATACATACATACATACATACATACATAAATATATATGATAGCATCAAGGACTAAGTACATACAAGCAACATACTCATACGTATGCAACTAGTTGCCATCTACATATATAATCAAATGAGTTAAACATGGTATATTCATTTAAACTTGAATAATTGTGTAAATGTATAATTCTTACATGCTTTCTTGCATGGTGGTTCTGTGGAAGCCGATGTGGACGGCTCGACATCATCAACATTCTTTCTTTTAAGCACTAAACATAAAATAAATTTAAATATATAACTGAATTAAATATGAAATGCAATGTATATGACGTTGTATGTGTATATAATTCTGTATGCGTGTCCTTTCACAAATCTGTTAAAGGATAGTCAATTTAATGATCTAGCATTATGTACAAGTTTACAAAGTCTTCTTATGAGAATTTGTAGATATATGTTTCTATTTCAATTCTAAATATCTTTTCCTTCAGATATGGAATCATTTTAACTATTTGAATACCAATTGTAAATATATATTAAGTGTGCAAACAGGCTTTATTGAATGAAAGAAATAATTATATGTGTGGAAAATTCCAGCGAAGTCGGGTACATACATGATTTTCCTCTGTCGATGCGATTCTGTTTGAGGGCTTTCTCCTGAGCTTCCATGTCGATGCTGGGCAATTCTACGCTGGTGATGATACAGTCATCATCATCATCATCGTCACCTACAGCATCTGTTTGAGGAGTCGCTTCTATGCCGACGACATCTGCAAACAGTTGGTTATCTGACAGACAGCTATCACTCCAGAGATTGACTTCTGGAATGTACCCATCGACTGTATCGATAGCTGCAAGCGATGGAAGCTCCGCTTCTATGCTCATGACAGTAGCGAGCACCTGGCTATCACTCAATCCGACCCCATCCCAGAGGCCGACTTCATCGATGTGGTCTTGGATGGTGTCGACATCTGTCGCTGTTTGAATTTCATCCTCTATTTCCATGACTGCTGCGAGTAACTGGCTATCTGTCAAGGTGCAATCGCCCCAAAGATCGACTTCAACGTTTTGGTTATGGTTTGTGTCGACGAGTGTTGCTGCTTGGATCTCCGATTCTATAGTCATGACAGCTGCGAGTAACTGGCTATCGGACAATGTGCAATCACCCCAAAGATCGACTTCATTGTCGTTAACGTTCGTAGCAACGTCAGCTACAAGTATCTGCGAGTCGCTGACTCCATCATTCCACGTACATTCTGCAAAATACCGCATTAAAAGAGTGTCTTATTCAATGAATTGATCCAAATAAGCTTACATTTTATAATACATCTGTGGAATATAAATGATATCCTTTATATAAAATGATTCGTTGAAATATCGAAAATGATGACTCGACAAAATATTTATTAATATCTGGTATGCGTGGTAGCGGTCTTGGAATATAAATGATACCCTTTACATAAAATGATGTCGCTGCAAAATATTTATTAATATATGGTGTCGGTCTTGGAATATAAATGATATATATATTACAGGACCCCATAATTACGTTGAAATACCGAGTCCGCATAAACCACCTCCTAAAAATAATTATTAATTTGTAATAAGCTTATCGTAAGATATAAATGTTATATATTACAGGACCCCATAATTACGTTGAAATACCGAGTCCGCATAAACCACCTCCTAAAAATAATTATTAATTTGTAATAAGCTTATCGTAAGATATAAATGTTATATATTACAGGACCCCATAATTATGTTGAAATACCGAGTCCGCATAAACCACCTCCAATAAGTATGTGTGTGTATTTATTTATTTATATATTGTAAAAGTCTTCTAATATAATACGTACCATCTGCATCTGATGTCAGGTCTATAACCTCAGTCTCTCGCTCAACGTCTTCCGAATTTCTTTGCGAATCCATGTCGTTGTAGTCGTCCGATGAGCATCCAATGAAGAGTGTGATTGAATGTTGAAATATTGGGGTTTATATAGGCAGAAAATTGATACATATGCCTCGTAGGAATCGGTTTAATCCGGTTTAGGCCAGTTGTATCCACTGTCTAAATAGCATTATATATTGATATTAAATGGATTTATGACGGTCTTTCGTGACTTGTAGATTTTATTACTTGCTGTACTGAAATGTCAAATGTCCACATCAAAGATCCTAATTTGGTCCAAAGTTCATGTTTAAACACTGCACTGCATGGTATGCATCAACTAGTTGGTTTATACAAATACTACAGGTATTGAAGAAATGCCAGGTGTGTATACAACATAGCGTGTTTAGTATAGCTGCATATAATTGGTTACGTTTGACTAAACATGTGTGCGTGACCGTCTGTTGTCGTATTTACAATGGGTCATACAATATAATTGCTTTGGATATGTTGGCATCGCGTGTCAGAGGTGTGAAGTCGGGTCTGAATATTTGCCATGTCGAATTGAACTTTGGATTATTAATTGAGCGCGTTTGAAAATATGTGTGTCTTGCTGTATGATTGTTTAGTCATCCTTGTGTGTGACTGTTTGTCTGTCTGTGTGTCTGACATACGATCTGTTTGTGTGTGTGTCTCTGTAAATCTTGTTGGGTATTAATTAATGGTTAAGTTCTGCTGTCATTCCTTTGTTTGCGCTTGTACCGCCTATTGTTTGCGCTTGTACCGGTTCTATTGTTTGCACTTGTATCGCCTATTGTTTGCGCTTGTAGCGCCTATTGTTTGCGATTGTACCGGTTCTATTGTTTGCGCTTGTAGCGCCTATTGTTTGCGCTTGTAGCGCCTATTGTTTGCGCTTCAGTCTGTAGTATACAACCTACTTGTATAACACACATGCACACACTTGGATATTTAAACAGACACATGTCACACACATAATTACATGTATCCAAACTGCAAACTTGGAGCACTGGACTTAACCCCATACTACTTCGTGACAGAGGCGGATCTAGACTTCTTCTGTACGGGGGGCGATTTAGTAATTATATCAAACGCAATATAAATGTAAACAATTTTATACCAAGATTTTTGCAAATAAATGCCAACTGCAAAAGTAAATATAATACCTATAAAGTATTATGGATCTTTACGACAATAATTGTTTGAAGAATTAATAGTTCATTTTTATTAACGGTTTAATCTAAAATAGTTTCCGAGATCAAAGGAATTATAATTAAAATGACTTATCAAATTAATAGTTTCTCAACTTTATAACATGTTACAAAACAAATTCCAATCTTCTGTTTCTAATCTTTGTGATCAATCACTTTCTCCGCATCTAGGCCTACTTAAATTTGTCGATCTCGAGGGCTAAACCGGTGAACCATTCCTGACCCATTTGGTCTTTCAACCATGTTTTAGTATAAGTAGGCCTACTGAACAGAAAGCTCCTCTCAGCTGATGCAAAGCTGTCCGATACCATTAGAAGAATTATTTTAGGCTTACAAACATTTCGGAAGAAATTTCAAAAAATTTTACACTGAAAAGAACCAAATTCTGGTAAAATAATGGCTACATGTTTACCGATTGTGATTCACGAAACAGTAAAACGCCATTGTAGGCCTATGTATCATAACTGTTAATTAGTGTTGTGCGTGACCTATAGGCATCACCTTGGACCGAGGCTCAAATTGCGCCAGCTCAATACTGTCGCTCGCTCACTCGCTGCTTCTGCTACCTTCACTCTTATCCATGCATGCCTTCGTGACAACTAAACTTGATTATTGTTGCTCGCTCTACGCTGGCCTCCCGGCTGGTCGACTGGGGTGCTTGGATCGGATCTTGTGTTATGCTGCCCGCCTTATCGGTCGTATACTCAAATTTGGCCACGTCTCTTGATACATTCTCGACGTTCTCCACTGGCTCTCCTCTGAGCAGAGGATTGTATTGTATTTGATCATGTATAAAGCGCTTCTCACAGCATAAGCCTTTCAGAAGCGCTCCCAGTGCGAGGTACTCCGAAAGGAAGGTTTTAAGGTGAGAGAAAGAGGAAGAGATGCTACTAGAGAGGATTGTAGAGCGTAGAGAAGGAGGCAGTCGATTCCATAGAGAGGGACCTATGCATACAAAGGACCTGGATTGAGCCATTGTGGTCCTAACACGGGGAACACAAAGGTCAAGCCGGTCAGAGGATCTGAGAGGACGCTTTGACGTAGCAGAGATGGGCGGAGAATTTGGTGGCAAAGATATTTTAGAGCAAGACCTAGTTGAGATTTGAGCACGAGAATGAGAACTTTAAATTAGATGAGCACAGAGAGAGGTAGCCAATGAAGTTGTTCAGCCATAAATGTAGAGAAATGAGAGAATCGAGGAAGGCGAGCTATAAGTCTCGCAGCAGCATTCAGAACGGACTGAAGAGGAGATAGACGAACATGGAGAGAATTGCAATAGTCAATTCGAAAACAGATGAAAGCATGGACAATTGAGGTGAAGGTAGAGGAGGAAATCAATCTGCGAAAAGCCCTGAGGCGCCTAAGTTGGAAGTAAGAAGAACGGGTAAGCTTAGTTCAGTGGATTGTTTAAGATAGCTGCCCTAGTCTGGCGCTATAGTATACCTGTTGAGCCGCGCTCCTGCCTATTTTCGTGAGCTCTGCTGCCCTGTCCTTAGTGCCATTAGGGCTCTCGATCTCTCCGCTCATCTGAACAGGGTCTCCTACTGATCTCTTTTGCCCGTACCTCCAATATGCAGAACCGCGCTTTCTCGGTGATGGGTTATTCGACCTGGAACGGCCTCTCTCTGGAGCTTCGCCCCTTTCCTATGACATTCTCTCCTATGATCTTTTCTCACCTTAAGTATGTTCTTTTTGGTCGTGCTGGAGTTGGGAGCGCCTCTGAGTAGATTTCTTGAAGGGACGCTATCTAAATGTTCCAGGGCTTTTTTTAAAGGAATTTTTAGAACTGCATAACCTCTTTAAAAAAAGTTGACGACCGGGGGGGTAGTAACGAAAAAAGTTGACGACCGGGGGTAGTAACGACACTTTTCCTCAATTTTTCACTGCTTTTACAGTTGCACAAATTGATTTCCAACTGCACATTTTGTGTAGAACTGCACGCTAAAAAGCCCTGAAATGTTCGATTTGAATGAATGAATGAATTTCATTCTTGTTTTTTCAGTAAAGAGTAGGCCTAATAGCGTATTTAATTATTATGGATGGTCAACTACATTTTAGCGTATTTAATTATTTCAATGAATGCTGTGTGCGTGTGTGCAGAGACTATATAGGCTAAAATTAATTTAAAAAACAACACAAATAGAAATAGCAATCAAATCCTCAAGTTAAAAAATTAATTATTGGACTCTAGGGGGCGATCGCCCCAATCGCCCCCCTCTGGATCCGCCACTGCTTCGTGAACAACTTATTACAGGGCATTACGTAGAGTATAATCAGCAGGTTTGAACTGTCAGTCTTTAGATCAGTAGACAAATATATTAGGCCTAGCTGTTGATAGGGCTACAAAGTTCCATATAGACGATCTACGGCCTAACTTCAGTTGCCTTACTCCAACTCTGAAAGTCAGACAACGCCATCAGCGTTACTTCAAAAGTTCAATGCACAGGCTTCCAAAGTCTCTACTTGGAAAACATTTTCTGGATATTTTATGGTTTAACAAAGGTTTTTGGGCATTTTTTGTGATGTGCACATTCACAAAACTGTAACTTGTTAACACAACAAGATAAAGATTAAATAAACTGTGCATTATTTTGATTATTATAACTCGTGTAATAATAATTATTGTAATTACAATTTCAGATCTCATTAGAAACACCTAACACACGCATGTTAACAACATTGTCAACCGATTATAATTACATTTCACATCATTCTCAGTACATATCGTCAATGGGCGCTACACAAATGTTCAATTACATTGCAATTACATTCCAACCAATTGTAATTACAATTTCAGATCTCATTAGAAACACCTAAAGTTCAAAGCACATGGGAAGAATAATTGCCAGAGAAGCTCACGCTATTTCCCAGATTGTTCTTAAAGATTCTGTGCAGAAGCGAGTTTTCACAAAGAAATACCCGCTTTCTTTGAGCAGTGCTCATGGAAAACTTGAGGTCACGCTAAGAATTAACAAAATTACGGCAATGAACTCACGTGACACAGTCAATGACTGTGTAGTACAGACATCCAAGAAAGCACCAGTATTGTCATAGTTAGCCTCCGTAGTGGGGAGAAATGACGCTCTACACACACGCTGCGTGATATTCTCCTTTTTCGCAGTTCCAGTGAGTGTTGTCTTAACAGTTAGCGATTGGTTCTCGTCCGTTGTCTCTGTTTCACCAACAATCTTATCATGAAAAGACAGAGTCACATTCGATGGTTCCACGGATTTAGCCGGTACTTTGATGTCACTCCAAAGGCTATAGCCATCGCCTTCAGTCAATTCGTTACTGGTTACATTCGACAGACACGATTCTCTCACATCTGCATTATAAAACAAAATTTAGCAACTCCAGCTAAATGATTATATTCAATATAACCATTAATATATTTTATTATTACAATTATTGGTGGGGCACGGTGGTCGATTGGTTAGAGCGCTTGGCTTGTAACGCGGAGAGTACGGGTTCGAGTCTCCACTCAGGCAGCTAATTACTGTGTAGGGACATTGAGCAATCGAAGTTCTGTCGTAAGGATATCTCCTGTGCACTTCTGAACTTTGGAAGGAGGGCAATATCAAATACGGTTTTTTGTTATAATAATTAGCAGTACTAAGTCAAAATAGTCAAATATAAATAAATAATTTAAATAAGAAATACTCTAGAAACTCGTTATAATGCTGTCTTTGGTAGCCATAACAAGAACCACTTTATAACGATAACATCTAATAATTATTGGCTATTTATTATCTGTGGCTCGAATAATTCTGAGATCCAAGTCCACACAGTGTCATATCAGAACCCTTGTAATAATGCAGCATGGTTCAACAAGTCACCAGTGTACGATAATTATTCTAAATAACAAACACCAGCAATAATGAACCAAACACTTGTCAGTAAAAAATTTCAGCCTTTGAGCAGGCCACGCTTACTAGAATGTCTTAACTGCCTAGTGGCAGCAGACTATACAGTTGAAACTTGAAAGTGAAAAACTAGTCAGTGAGAGGACTACATATAAGGTAACAGATCCGTGCAATACCCACCATTTTTGATGCCAATGATACTCGACGGATAAGGTTCAAATATCATCTAAGCACAGTGACAACTGATGTCTGATAAGCTCAACTACTGAACACTTACTTATTCACTAAGTAGTCAGTCAACGTATCTAACCAGTCAACCTATCTCTGTACCGTGCTCACCCCTCATTCAAATAGATACCACACTCGACCAATAGACACTGAGACTCTTGCTGTGCCCTGTATCCGAATATGACTAGACTCTCGGGCAGCGTCGGGCTTTCTTGTATAGACTGTGGAATTCGCTGTCCAGTTCAGTTCGTTCTGTTAAATCTTTCAAGTCGTTCAGATCTAAACTTAGTACGAATTTCCTTCAAATTGCATATCATATATCGTAGCCTGGCTTCAGATGTCTCTGACTTTCTGGACTGCGATCTGACTTCTCCAAAATTATGGATCATGATTCTTGATTGCGATTTCACTTGAAGCGACCATCGATTGACGTCTTGGACATTAGATGATTACAGCGTTATAGAAGTCAGCAGTGATGTAGTACTCGAGTCCGGCCAAGGACTCGAGTCCGACTCGATACCGATTTTTTGTGGACTTGGACTCGGACTCGGATTGTCAGGACTCGGACTTGGACTCGGACTCGAAGACCCTGGACTCGAATTTGACTCGATGACTCGGTTTCCGAGTCACAGTTTTGTCTCGCGATAAAACATGACTTGTATACTTGCTTAGTTACACGTCCAAAATATTTAAAAGAGCTAATTAGAGCTCGCCATAAGTGGAGGGTTGGCTTTCAAAGGCATCGGGTGATCATACCCCACCCAGAGACGATATTCTTCGGCTTCTGCACACATCGGAGTTAATAGGTGCAACAGACGCGCCCAAGAGGCCGTGAACTACCTTGGCATCACCGCGGCCGTTAAGGAACTGGTCTCACTCATCACGCGGCTACATCTGCGCTCGCTATCAGACGGAGACACAGAAAAAGCCGTTACTACCCCCACCCGGCCCCACCCCGCCCATGGGATAAAGGCGGGTTCGACATATTCATGCATGGGGGCCAGGAGTATCAGATAGCAGTCGACAACCTCTCGGGATTCTTTAACCTCGATTGATTGCCATCCAAGCATATAGCCGACATATGTGCCAACAATTAGCTCGTCATGGAATCCCGTCCGAAGTGATGTCGGATAATAGTCCTTAGGTGCGGAACGATTTCTGGAGTTTGCAGCCGCTGGGAATTCCAGGCATAGGCCTACACCTCTGCCGCGATACCCCAAGTAATGGCAAGTCAGAGTCTAGGAAATATCTGAAGTTGTGCGACATGAGGCCTACAGTTCAGCTGTCCTGCTTGGATTTCTGGACAGAACAGACAACTGTATTGCCACGACTACACTCAATGGCAAATACAGTTTTAGCGAATTCTACCACGAGTGCACATGTTGAACGTGTGCCCTTCAGTGGGGTAATTTTTATACGTCCTCATCGTTTCAGATTATAATTATCAAACAAAACTTTGTATAATTTACTGTTTTGTGTTTTTAAATGTAATTTGGACAAATTACATTAATTCTTTCAGCTTAAATGGTGCTGTTATTTTTCTCTGCCATTAGATGGCGTGTTTCAGTGTATTTTGGCGTTGAAGGACTTGGACTCGAACTTGGACTTGATCTTTTGTGACTCGGACTTGGACTCGGACTCGAGCAACTCAGGACTCGGACTCGACTCGGACTCGGCTTAGGTGGACTCGGACTCGACTCGGTGGACTCGACTACATCACTGGAAGTCAATAGATTAGATTAGATGAGAAGACTTACTAATGACAACCAGAATTGAGGTTCTTGACTCTTCTCCACTATACAATCCCTGCATGTGAGTTTATTGTAAGGCGCTATATAAACGGCCATATACATACATACATACATACCTACAAATAAATTTTCAAAAGTCGTTAATTACCAGCCGGTAATTATAGGTTGCGACCACCTTTGCTGTTAAAGCTGTATCGTTCAGAGGGATAGAGGTCATTGTTAAGAATTCCTTGGCGATGACGGCAAATTGGTTTCGGTGACTGCTTGCCTTCCACCTTCTGCCAGTCGACCTGGTCACAGTTGTTCTGACCGTGACACACTACAGCATTACGCTATCTCCGACTTTTTCAGGGTATTCACCGGTCCTTTTTTCTATTTTTGTCTGCACAGCTACAGAAAAATGCAAGCAAATTTAATCTTCTATAGAAGTCACTATATTAGATTAGCTTGGATTAGATTAAATATACGACTTACCAATGACAACCAGAATGGAGGTTGTTCTCTGTTCCGTATCACCCACTGCATGCACACAAATGAATCTTCCGGAGTCGTTAATTACCAGCTGCGTTATAGTTAGGCTGCAACTACCAGTGCTGTTAACGCTGTATCGTTGAGTAGGATAGAGGTCATTGTTAAGCATTCCTGGGCCATTCCGGTACACTAGTTTCGGTGACTGCAGACCTTCCACCTTCTGCCAGTCGACCTGGTCACAGTTCTTATTGACCGTGACACACTTCAGCGTAACACTATCACCAACTTTTTTCAGAGCATTCACCGGTCCTTTTCGTATTCCTGACTGCAGAGCTGCAACAAAATGCAAAAAATGCTCAGAAAGGCAAAAAGAAGGCCATCGCATTGTAGTGTAACCTTGCGCACCCTAACAAGTTTTATAATAATAATAATAATAATAATAATAATAATAATAATAATAATAATAATAATAATAAAATAATAATTATAATAATATAATAATAAGAACAACATGTCCCCAGCAATTGGCTGCCAGTAAAAGTGCAGCCAAATGACAATAAAAGGCGTGAAATAAAAAAGCCCAAGATATGAATAGCCTAGAAAAAATCTTCCAGTTGCCACGTCTACAACGCAACGTCGTTCCACCTTCTCAGTTGTTGGACCATCTACCTGGATTCGCCTCCCTCTGGATCTGTAATTCTGTATTCGTCCTTCTGGCGAGGGATGTTATATGCACTCACCTATTTGTGCACGTTAAAATATCTGTTTAATAATGTATTCCATTGGTCCATTGGAGAAGTCCGGTAAAAAACCAACATTTCATTTATCAAGTTCAACTGATTCAGCAAGCAGACAGAGGTGAGGCTGAAAATTCTTGAAATAGGTAGGTTATCGTTTCATGAGTATCATGATTATAATAACGGGTGACTATTGCGTCCTAAGAAATGTCCAGCTATTGAAGTATTTGCATGTTATTCTGCTTACTTACTTGCCAAAGTTTCAGTATGTATCATACACAGCACATGCATCGATATCTATATATGTAGATAAATATAAATCTATATTGGGGCGGGGAGATGGTTGAATGGTAACACGCTGGCACGCAAATACCCGCTAGCCCCACAAAGGTAACTCAGCCTTCCAATCGACAGGGAGCGTTGGTAAAATGAGTAGTAGGAGACTGTAGGACAGATGGGCGCCTTGCAGGCTGCCGTACAGTTAGATTAGACTCCTGTTAAACTTGTAATCATCTGTAATAAAAAATATACTTACTTACCAACTAACTTAGTACTGTCATGCAATCTTATTACCATCGATGTATATTGTGTGGACACAGCATAGCACAGCTAAAGTTGTACTGTGAAGTGAAGCCTGCACCTGCTGAACTTTCTGCCATGCATGACGTCAGCCAGAGCTCATTAAGATAATAGGTTCTTTGTCCATCCAATCAAAGACCTCATATAAATAACGCATCCAATAAACGTCGATGATAAGATTATATATCGCTAGCCGTTTGCGTGCCTGTGACGTCATGCAAGCGGCTAGGCTTCAGCTTGAATCTCTTATGCTGTGTCCACCTAATATACGTCGATGCTTGTTACAGACCTGTCAGTATGTATCAATAAAAAGTTAAAAAGTTTCTAAATATTTATCTAAGTATAGATATCGATGTGCCCATTTTAAAAGCACAGCCACAACACTTGAAAACAATAATTCCACACTCCACATTAAAAGACTAAGAAAATGTGAAGGCGGTTGCATGTGAGTATCGACATTTTATGTAGCGCAAATCCGCATATAACAAGGGTTTTAAGTCTGTGTTAGAACCACTGCAAATTAACTTGGAATCCTATTTTCCCTAGCTTCCTCTTAAAAGCCGTGACAGTGTCCCCTGAGACAGTTCTATCATTCAAGCCATGTCACATTGCAAGTCTACAACTCTTGCACTGAAGAACTTCCGCCCTAATGTTCCTTTTGGATTCTTAAATAATTTATACCTGTGTCCTCGAGTTGCCTTGTTTGGTGCTAATTCAAAAAACCTCTCCCACTGTACAGTACAGTAGTGCTTCCTTTGCAGTGTTAGTCTTGTAAGCTTTGATTAGATCCCCTCTGCTCCTCCATCTCTCCAATGCTGTTAGTTCTCGCCTTTTCAACATTTCTTCATAGATCAAATCCTTGTAGCCCCAGATAATTTTTGTAGCTCTTCCTAGCACTTTCTCCAGTTTTCCATGTCCTGCATCAAGTGTTTGGACTCCATGACTGGATGCAGCATTCCAACTGTGCCCTAATCAGAGATTTGTACAAACTCAGTATTGTATCCTTCTATTCGGTGACTATTGTCCTTCTTATCATGGCTAAAGTTGAGTTAGCCTTTTTGATGCTTCAGTACATTGCCTTGAAGGTTTTGCACTCTTGCGCATAATCACTCCCAAGTCCCTATCTTCCTCACGCACTTTCAATACCATAACCCCTCATTTCATATGAAAACTTGTTGTTTCTCTTCCCCGTATGCGTCACTGAGCACTTTTCCAAATTAAGTAAGTAAGTAAGTAAGTGTGTTCTTTATTAAACGCTGGCAAACGCACGGCGCTGTACATACAAAGTTATACAAAGTTATCAAATAGTAGCGAAAAAGTTAGTAAATAGTAAACTAAAAAAACACTATATGGCTTAGCTGTACAACATCCTAGCCAGGAAACCACGCCTGGTGAGGGAATCAAATCTAGAAAGAACACGGTTATGTGAGCGTGGGCGCAAATCGTGACCAGTATATAGGACAGGGGGTAGTAGGTAATGAAGGATATGTCCGGGATTATTTAAGATATTTCTAAAAAGGTCATGGTCGGCTTTTTTACAGAGTTCCTCAAAAGTGGGGAAAGATTTTGGTAGGAAGCCAAAGCGTACCAGCTTGCGGACCACAGCACTTAGAGAGTCACGTTCCTGTTTGCTGGCAAAGCCCCACCACACTTGGGAACAATAAAGCATTCGGTTGACAGTGGTGGACCGGACCACATCACATAACCTGACTCCCAAGAGCCCATGCGAGATTAAAATACGATGGGCGTGGAGAGATTGCTTGGCCCGTACACAAATCTTTTGGATATGGGAGGAAAAACCGAGCTTTGCGGAAATCTCGATACCCAATATATTCAGGGATGTGACCCTTTTTATGCCACGTATAATTGGAGGACCTCAATTGTTCAAGATTCACATTTGGTCTGGTCAAGATAATTTCGTTAGATTTAGAATGGTTAAAGAACATTTGCCAGTCCTGTGACCATCTGAACATTCTTCTTAGATCTTCCCGCAGTACCTCCGCTTCTTTTTCATCCCCCACTGCTCTACAGTATTTTTTAACACTTTCGAGGCTAAATAAATTTTTGAAACTAACGGCTGTAGGCTGAATATTTTCCAAAATATCTTATATTTCAGATATGTATAAATTCGTACATGTTTGCATTTATATATGTACATTTATGTAAATACTAGCATTTTTTACCCGGCTTTGCCCGGGGTTTCCCCATGCGTAATTTTATCTCAACCTTATATAGGCCTATTATTTGTTCCCCGGGCTAAATAATATAATAGTAAACGATCGTGTTCCATTATACAGCGCTCGTAATTTTTCTGAACGGAGCCCGTGTTTTATTTCGATTGCGCCTAGCGTGACGTAAGACAACATTTCTCTTACGTCACGCCGCTCAAGCGAGGTTAAAATATGCATATTAATGGACTCCGTTATTGGTATTACGGAACCTCATAATTTTGAAGTTTAAAATGTCCATATGTCAGCGTTTAAATAAAATTGTGAGCTGAAAATAGTCGCGTTGAAACAGACGTGGCGTAATAACGTTTCGTGCGATTTTTCAAATCGCTAAAGCGTTCCGTTTCGGAGCCTTTAGAAACAGACAAACAAACATAAGGAAGGACAACGTAAACAAACTAAGACTTATATTATAAGATACATATCATATAAAGATGTATATGTATATGCATGTACAAATATATATATATATATATATGTATATATGCAAAATATGTACATATATGTATATATGTATATTTACATATATATATGTACATTATGTATATATATATATATAAATGTACATATATATGTATGTATATGTATATATATATGTGTATATATATGTACATATATATGTACATATATATAAATATATATATATATATGTACATATATATATAGGCCTATGTATTTATGTAAATATATATATGTATATATATATATGTTCATTAAGATATATACATGTACATATATATGCACATATATATGTACATATATATGTACATATATATATGTACATATATATATATATATGTATATATATATGTATATATATATGCACATATATATGTACATATATATGTACATATATATGCATATCATCATCATCATCAGGATCCATGGGCCGAAAGCCCGTAGGTGTCCAATGCAAATTTCGTCATCCGTTTCCATAATCCTCTGTCTTGCGCCAATACATTCAAACTGTGTAGGTCTTGTTTGCACCAATCTCTGATGTCATCAGTTCATTCCCTGTTAGGTCTTCCTCTTCGTCCACTTCCATCCATCATACCCATATATATATATATACATATATATACATATATACATACATATATATATATATACACACATATATACATACATAGATATGTACATATATATACATGTATATATATACATAATATATATATATACATATATATATACATATATATACATATATATACATATATATACATATATATACATATATACATACATATATATATATATATATATATATATATATATATATATATACATATATATATATATATATATATATATACATAGATATGTACATATATATATATATATATATATATATATATATATATATAGGTAATGCACATATGTATACATATATATATGTATATATATATACATATCTATGTATGTATATGTATATCTATACATGTATATTATGTATATATTCATGTATATTCATTTTATATATGTATGTATGTGTATATATACATAATATATGTATGTGTATATACATATATATATATATGTATGTAATATGCATGTGTATTAGGGTGTTTCTTAGCAGTACAGAAAAAAAATAAACGTTTTATTTTTTACGGTCTCACCCCCCAGATTGGTTCCAATTAGTATAGAAACAACTCCTGCCAAATTGTAGGACATTATTTGAATTTTTAGAGGTCGCTCAAGAGATCTTTAGTTTTCATTAATTTCTGCGAAATCTGGAATTTTGTACGCAAATGATATATATATTTTAGCAAGCTTCAAGCAAGCAAGAATTAACAATCATTATCTGTAGAGAGTCTAGGAAGCTTGATTACAGGTCTACTGATGAGTGCCTATTGTCTACTTGTCTAAAAATTTCCTGGCAATGACCTGGCAGGAAAGAAGTCTATTTTGCAAGTTGGAAATAGTCGACGGTGTCCCTGGACGACTTGAAGTAAATACTGTTTCTGATTTTCTTTCTTCGTAATAATGTTGCTGTAGGGCCTACCTCTCAATGAGGGCAACGCCTCTTTCAGCAGTGCCACTGACAACCTCAGATGTTAAACAGTCTTGATGCATCCTTGTAATCGTCTCGATGACGTCATAAGTCCCAGTCACAATTCAGGAATCCAGCCGGAATTCCAAGCCGGCAGAAGAATTGCATCGTATTTTTTGTCACGAGTCCTCAATTCGCATGTTTTGGCATTACCTTATATATTTTGTCCCGTTTTACAGGCTCTTCAAAACCTTTCTTCTCATTAATTGCCTTTACCACTGCTCGTTGGATTCAACAGGCACTGTCGCATAAAAACGGCAAAGCCAGTGAGTTCTTTACTGAGATACCAAAGGTGATCAGCAAATTTCTTTCTTCTGGCATTGGCAATGGACTTGTTCACTGTTTCGTACGGGTCCAAGAGCTGAAGGAAAAGGAGATCATGATTTGAAGATGCAATTGGATTTGGAGAAGTGAACCAGGCCTTGAAACAGATTCCAACAATGACGATGCACATGCTCCGGAGTCCCTTCTCCTCTTTTAAATTGGCCGTGAAACATCCACATCTTTAAAGAGTACATTGCCTTTAATATCCATCTGGCATGATGCATGGCTCCAGGAGAAAAATCATCTCTGGGCTGATAATAGTGAAGCTGGCTTTCAGAAAATGCCAACAGGCTGTCCTTGTCATCTTTCAGCAGACTTGTTACCTCTTCATGAGCTGCTTCAGGTTCATATCTGGTCTGATCAATGTTGGTCCAGTTAATCTGGAAACGTTTACAGGTGGCAACGTCTGGCCCTGACGTCAATGCAAACTGTCGTGGAAGGCTGCAAGCTGGAACTAACTCCATTATGTGGTGCCGAAATGCCAGGTGCAAAAGCTTCTTCCCGCAGAACACAAGCGACATTTCTATTTCCTGTGTCACTGGAAGTGGTATCAAAACACATGGAAGCAATGCGATCTACAAGGCACCAATTTCCTATCAAACGGGCTACGACTGAGATCTGAGCTTCACCAGTAGCCTACTGAAAGTCAATTTTGGAACACCAAGCAACTGGTTCACTCCAGCTCCTGCAACAATTACTGGCAATCGATCAACAACCTCCTGCCCAGTGAAATATCTCAGGAGTTTACCATCCCAGTGGATCTCAAGAGACACATTTCCTTGAAACTGTTCTTTAAGCTGTGAAACAATTTTAGCTTGATAGTGCTGTAATCTTCTGTCAATTGACGAATGGTTGATATTTAACTCATAGACATCATGACCAAGACTTTGAGCAACTGTTGCTAATACAGACGTAGCCTTTCTGTCGCTCAATTTGGTTCAATTGAGGACTGCAGCCATAAGCTGGCTGTCATAATGTTAACTCGTGCCCTCTTTCTACAGCTTGCAGGTGTTGTGAGTCCACCAACAGCTCCTTGTAAGTTAGTATGGAGGATTGGAAGTAAATATAACAATCATACAGTGCTTCTCAATTGTTTCTCTGATTTATCGATTTTATACGAATTATGGCACTTGAATCTCTATTATAATTATTATTGCTATTATTATTATTAATAATTATAACAATAACATTTTATTATTATTGTTGAACAAAATAAAAACAGATAAGTAAAATACAAAAGAAATAAATAGGTAGAAGTAAAAAAATCTAAATTTTATTATTGAACTCCTATTTGTATTGCGTAGTTTGTGTTGAAGACCGAAAACATGCATAGGCCTACCCCAAGAAATTCAACTCTGTTGAGCGACCCCTAAATGTTAACCAAATTGACTAAAATTTTGTACAAGCTATTAATTGGACCAAAGGAACAAGTTTAGGGGTGAGACTTTGAGAAATCCAAAGTTGGAAAATAAGAAACACCCTAATGTGTATATATATATGTATGTGTATATATGTATTTATACATATATACATACATAAATATGTGCATATATATAAATTTATGTACATGTCGACTTTTGTCGACAACCGCCCTCAACCCCTAGTGTCGACTTTTGTCGACAACAACCTCGAAAGTTAACATCTGCAAACTTAGACATTTTAGATCAAATCCCGTCGTCTATGTCATTAATACAAAGTATGAATAACAATGGCCCAAGCACTGATCTTTGTGGCACTCCACTTAGCACTGCCGTCCAGTTAGAATGTTTATCACCAATGCCCACCTTTTGTCTTCTTCCTGATAACCAACTTTGAATCCGTGTTAGTACGTGCCCTCTAATCCCACCTGCTTGCAACTTTTTGGCCAGCCTTATATGCGGTACTTTGTCAAATGCCTTAGCAAAATCCACGTAAATTACATCTACAGGTTCCCCCCATCAGTCCTCTCATAGACCTCCTCAGAGAACTCCAACAGGTTTGTTAAACACGAATTCATGCGCACGTGACGTCTTTATCTGCTTGTTAATTTTGACCATTTGGGCGGTCGAACTCGACTAGTTTTGTTATTCGATTTTCAAAATTTCCTAGTATGCGTTCGTGGAGATATTTCTCTCTTTCGTCGCTGTTTCTGGTGTGTTTTGAAAGATTTTCGGACGCTTACCATAGAAGCCGTCATTGACCGACAGAATGGTTTCGCCCGCTGAGTGGGTTGCAGCGTGTTACCTGTAGACCTACAACAAAGCCTTCGGTTATGGCGCCCACCGTTCTACATCGGTGACACTATTCGACCAGTTGCCGGCTACTACGAAAGTCGTCCTCTCCAGATCTTGTACCAGAGGGATCCCTGAACGCTACGTCTTCTACCATCTGCGAGGAACTGCCATGGTGTCGAGGTGCGAGTGTTCCGACCCTCGTTGCCTGTCGTTATTCCTCTTCTTCGACCCTACCGCTACCACGAACTTCGAGTAATGTCCCAACCTTCAGCTCCGGATGAGAATCCGTTGACTGGGCTCTTTGTGTTTGAGGGACCTTGCCAGTGGTGACTCTTCTAGCCATCTTTTATTCGAGCTATGTTTGTTTTCGACTTACTGTCTGGTCATACTGACTCTAACATCATTTAAAATAGCCCAGGGAACGCCTCTGAGTAGGAATCTAGAAGGGGCGCGATATAAATTTTTTGAATGAATGAATGAATGAATGGCCTCTGGTAAATACATATTGATTGCCCTACTAGCGCCATTCTCAACTATGTTATCCTTAATAATTCTCTCCATGACCTTGCACACCACAATGGTTAAACTGACTGGTCTGTAGTTACCTGCTTCACTTCTAATTCCATTTTTAAACCATGACACTATGAGTGCGTCCCTCCATTCGCGTGGTACTTTCCAGTCTGCATTGGTTTGTTGAAGATCTGGGCTAATGCCTTTCCATCCAATTTCCTCCCTCACTTCAAGGAAAAGTTTGCATGAAGTTCATCTATGCCTGGACTCTTGTCGGTTTTTAGCCTTTTCAGTTGTTCCACCAAATTTTCCATAGTGAACATTTTGTGCGTGAATCCCTTGTCAATGATGTCTAAAAATGTTTGGATAGGCTCAGGGATATTTCTTAATTCTTCCAAAGTAAACCCTGAGCTGAAATATCTATTTAGTACTTCAGCAGCTTCCACATCCATTGCACAATAAGTTCTCCATTCCCATCTTCCTTTTTCAATGGCCCTACCATGTCTTTATATATATATTCGTTTATTGAAACCTGAGTGACAAACCGCATTCAGTGACAATAGAGATAAGCATAAAATTTAGCTATCGTCTAAATAGTACCCTAGGTATAAAGTTAGTGTCATCTTTTTCAGGTAGTGTGAATTGGTGTGGTCTTGGGCGCAGATCATAACAGCGCTGAACAATTGGTGGAAACAAACTCCGAAGCACGTGCAAGTCATTGTCAATGACTGCTTTCCTTATCTGCTTACTTCTGACATAGTTATAGAAACTCTTACTATCTTCCATTACATTCCTTGATAACTTCTGCTGAAAGCTTTCTATTGCTTCCTTGTTTGCATTACTGCAGGTATTTCTTTTATTAACATATTTGTTTCTTAAATTCTGAAGTCTCGCAACACTCTTACGAGCCAAATCCAGTCCATTCTTTGTCTCCTTCTTAAGCTTCTGAAAATTCTTCCATGCTTTGTTCTTTCAAAACGATAATGGCACTATGCATAACGATAATGGCACTAATCATAAGGATAATGGCACTATGCATAGCGATAATGGCACCAAGCAAAACGAGAATGGCACTATTCATAATGATGAATATGGCACTAATCATAATGATAATGGTACTATGCATAAGCTAATGGCACCATGCATAACGATAATGGCACTATGCATAACAATAATGGTAATACACAATGCTAATGGCACTATGCATAATGATAATGGCAGTATGAATAGTGATAATCGCACTATAGAAGATCCCAGGTTATATTAGCTTAACAACAGGCAACAGCACATGGCAACTTATTAAAAAGTGGCCACGTAGGACAAAATTTAATGTCCAATATGCCTCCTATCAATTCCCTTCCGATCTCCAACTCTACCTGATCATAAAACCAATCAGGTTTACGTACTTGTTGGAGGAATAGGAGGACAGACTTCAATCGTTATATTCTGAGATGCTATTTTTCCTTTGAACGTGTTCGTTGCTGTGCAAGTGCACGTGTTTCCGGCGGCATCCTTAATCATCAGAGTACCGCCATCTACAGCAGCTGTACTCTTCAAATGTTTCCACTTGAATGTTGGAAGCGGATGTCCATCTGCAGTGCAACGGACCGTATAAGGACAAAGCGAAATAGCGATGTTTTCAACAGGATCTGCACCAAGAAAGGAAAAATTCAGAGAATAAATCAAGCGTTACACTTACACACACACACACACACACACACACACACACACACACACACACACACACACACACACACACACACACACACACACACACACACACACACACACACACACACACACACACACACACACACACACACACACACACACAAACACACACAAACAAACACACACACACACACAAACAAGCATACACATACAATCACACACTTACACAAGCGCTCATCTTCTAAGAACTTTATATTCAAAACAGAGCTGTCCTTCGGTCGCATTATGAACAAACCATCAACTAAGGTCTTGAAAGGCAGAGAGAGACAGAGAGAGACACACAGAGATATAGACAGACTGACAGATAGAGACAGAGACAAAGAGAGTGAGAGTCGCGGAAGGAGAGAGGGAGAAAGGGAGGGAAGTAGACACGATATGCATGGTAATGAAGTGAAAACATGACACGTACATGTACAGCAGACATGCACACACTAGATAATTATATAAACAGACACATGACCCACACATAATTACATGTATCTACTGTATACAGCAAAATTGGAGCACTCTGAACTTTCCCCATATTATTTTGCGAACAACTTATTACAGGGTAGAGTAGAGTGTAATCAGCCGGTTTAAACTCTCAATCGTTAGATCAGTAGACAAATACATAAGGTCTAACTGTTGATCTGGTTACAAAGTTCTACATAGGCGATCTAGGGCCTAATTTCAGAAAGCCAGAGCGCCATCAGCGTTACTTCAAAAGTTCAGTGCACAGGTTTGCATTTGAAGTCTCTATTTGCAAAGGATTTTCTGGATTTTCAAAGGTTTTTGGCCATTTTTTGGCAATTTGCACATTCACAAAACCGTAACTTGTTAAAATAACAAGCCAAAAATTAAATGAACTGTGCATTGTTTTGATAACTGATGCAATAATAATAATAATCGTTTGTAATGACATGTGACATGATATAGGTTATCGCAAACAGCGCCTTTGAATAGATATCTTGAAGGAGCTCTATATAAATGTTCAATAAGTGACAATAACATTACAATTACATTCCATTTCCAAACAATTGCAATTTCAAATCTCTACAGTACCACTTCACGTTCCAAGCACATGGCAAGAATAATTGCCAGAGAAGCTCACGCTATTTCCCAGACTGTCCTTAAAAGTCTATGCATATAGAGGCGAGTTTCCCAAAGAAATGGCCGCTTCTTTGATCAGCGTGGAAACCTTGAGAATTTTTAGATCATGATAACAATTTATGAAAATAAGGCAATAAACTCACGTGAAACAATAAATTGCTGTGTGGCGCAGATATCCAGGATAGCAGTGGTACTGTCATAGTTATCCTGTGTATTGTGGGGAAATGACGCTCTACACACACGTGTGATATTCTCTTTCGTCGCAATTCCAGTGAGCGTCGTCTTAACAGTTAGCGGTTGCTTCTCGTCCACTGTCTCTGTTTCACCAACAATCTTATCATGAAAAGACAGAGTCACATTCGATGGCTCCAAGGATTTAACCGGTATGTTGATGGTACACCAAAGGTTATAGCCATCGCCTTTATCCAATGCGTTACCCGTCACATTCGACAGGCACGATGCTTTCACACCTGCATTACAAAGCAAAATTAATCAACTCCAACTAAATGATTATATTCAATATTACCATTAATATATTTTATTATTACTATTATTGGTTGGGCACAGAGGTCGATTGGTTAGAGCGCTTGGCCTGTAACGCAGAGAGTTTGGGTTCGAGCCTCCACTCAGGCGGTTAATTACTGTGTAGAGACATTAAGCAAGTCCTTCACTCACAATTACCATCGATGTTCTGTGGTGTGGTAGTCTGCTGTGCACTTCTGGACTTTGGAAGGAGGGTAATATAATAATAATGATAATGATGATGATGATGATGATGATGATGATGATGATGATGATGATGATGATGATGATGATGATGATGATGATGATAATAATAATAATAATAATAATAATAAAGTAGTTAATAATAATAATAATAATAATAATAATAATAATAATAATAATAATAATAATAATAATAATAATAATAATAATATCTTTTCTTTAATAAGCGCCTGACAAACGCACTGCGCTGTACATTTACAAGTTATGCAATTTAAATCTTAACTACTAACAGAACAGACAGCCTGCAATACACGGCGCTAATAGCAGCCTACAAAGCATATCCGCCCAACGGGGGCTCGAACTCGGTACCTCTCGCTCTCTGTCGGAGCTTGATAATGCTGTCTTAAATACTGAAAATTAAGTTTGTGATTGTATAATCTGTAATGTCATAGAGGCCTATAGTATACGCCCGGTATGATCGCCGTTAGAAATGAGTTACGTCCAAAATGATACATCAGGACGTAAGTACGTCCTCTTTATGGACTCTAACGGAAACACTGCTCTGCGGACACAGGGTCGTTGGACTGCTCACCAGCCAGAGGAAGAAGGTGCCTCTGTCGGCCCGAGCGGCTCCCAGGCACCCGAAGAGACCGACGTGGAAGAGGAAGGCATATCAACTGTATTGTATTCATATTCAACTGAGGTAGAAATGATCCATCAATATTTACACAATCCTGAACGAATACAAAAGCCATTGAGCATGATAAATATAATTTATCGAATTCATTCATTCATTCTGGAGATTTATATAGCGCCCCTTCAAGAAATCTACTCAGAAGCGCTCCCAGCCCAGCCACGGCAAAAGAAAAAAGACTTCAATGAATTATATTCATTATTATTAGTATTAAGTTTTATTTTTACCTCAGTTAGCGTACTTCCTAAGTTAAAATAGTCAAATAAAGAAAAAAAATTAAATAACAAATACTCTAGAAACTCGTTATTTCTTTGGGAGCTACAACAATCATTTAATAAAGAGAAAATGTCATATAAATGCTAATATCCAGAACCTTAGAACGACTGGTTTCCATGCAGCTTCTCCCCTATCTTGAACATTCAGGACTCCTCCCTTCCCATCAGTCTGGTTACAGGGCTTATTACTCTACAGAAACAGCCCTCCTCTCTCTACTTTCTGATTCAGCTGTTGACAAGTCTCAGCTCACACTTCTTGCTCTCTTTGATGTGTCTTCAGCCTTCGACATGGTTGACCATGAAATTCTACTCCAAGCCTTGAGAAATCATGTGGACTCAAAGGTTCCCCACTTCTCTGGCTTCGATCTTACTTGTCTGATCGCACTCAAATGATCATTTCGGGTGACTCCAGGAATCAGTGGGTCCCTGTTAAATTGGGTGTTCCTCATGGTTCTGTCCTTGACCCCCTCTAATTCATTTTATACACGGCTGGTATTCCTTCCCTTTTCCCTAATCATTCGGCTTTAGGCCATCTTTTTGCTGATGACGTCCAGGCGTATGTCCATGGGTCCCCTCCTGCTCAACTCCTTCTTGCTGGCCATATTGACGCTCTTTCCCAAGATCTCCATCTATGGATGTCCTCTAATCGCCTTTCTTTAAATTCCTCCAAAACCAAACTTATTTGGTTTGGCACTCCCCAGCAACTCCTGAAACTCAACTATATGCCTTACTCTCTGAAACGTTTCCCCATTTCACATTCAGATCTGGTGTCCGTGACTTAGGTGTCACCCTAGATAGCTCTCTGACCTTCACTGAACACATATCTAAGCTTACCCGTTCTTCTTACTTCCAACTTAGGCGCCTCAGGGCTATTCGCAGATCTATTTCCTCCTTTACCTTCACCTCAATTGTCTGTTCTCGAATTGATTATTGCAATTCTCTCTTTGTTGGCTTACCCAAGGTTCGTCTATCTCCTCTTCAGTCTGTTCTGAATGCTGCTGCGAGACTTATAGCTCGCCTTCCTCGATTCTCTCATATCTCTACATTTATGGCTGAACAACTTCATTGGCTATACTCTGTCTCTGCGCGCATCCAATTTAAAGTTCTCACTCTGGTGCTCAAATCTCAAGTGGGTCTTGCTTTGGGGGCCCGGTGGCGCGTTGGATAACAGCTGGCGTAGAGAGCGAGAGGTACCGAGTTCGAGTCCCGTAGGGCGGATATGCTTTGTAGGCTGCTATTAGCACCGTGTATTACAGGCTGTCTGTTCTGTTAGTAGTTAACTAGTTAAGATTGTTTTAATTGCATAACATGTAAATGTACAGCGCAGTGCGTTTGTCAGGCGCTTAATTAAAGAAAAGATATTATAATTATTATTATTATTCCAATTTTAATATCTGTCATCAAATTCTCCGTCCCATCTATGCTACGTCATTGCGTCCTCTCAGATCCTCTGACCGGCTTGACCTTTACGTTCCTCGTGTTAGGACTATAATGGCTCAATCCAGGTCCTTTGCCAGTATAGGTCCCTCAGCCGACTCCCTCTCTATGGAATGGACTTTCTCCTTCTTTGCGCTCTACCATACTCTCTGGTGGCATCTCTACCTCTTTCTCTCACCTTAACACCTTCCTTTTTCTCGGAGTACCCTGTACTGGGAACGCTTCTGAAGGTTTATGCCGTGAGAAGCACTTTATAAATGATCAAATACAATACAATATATAATACAATCACCTTGTCACCTTGTGCCGTCGATTCGCTTAATCCAAGCGACCGTCATAGTCAGCCTTCGATCTCCATGTGTTCCGATCTCTCGTCGCCTCTCTCAGCTCCGAAATGTTCATCATCATCGTCTCGTGTATCTCCTCCATCCATCTCTTTCTTGGTCGTCCTCTTCCTCGTCTTCCCTCCCCACACGCCAGCATCATCTCCTTTTCCATGCCGTCCGCCCGCATCACATGATAGGGCAATATAATACAATACAATACAATAATATCCGTGGCTCAAATAATTATGGGGTCCAAGTACCGACAGTGTCATATGAGAACCCTTGTGATAATGCAGCGTGGTTCAACACAGTCACCAGTGTATGATTATTGTTCTAAATAACCAACACCAGCAATAATGAATCAAACACTAATTAGCAAAATATCAGTATTTGAGTAAACCACGCTTACTAGAATGTCTGAAGTGGCTAGTGGCAGCATACAACACCGTTGAAATTCCACACTAGTCAGTGAGAGGGACTTCATTTAAGGAAAATAGATCCGTGCATAACCCATCACTTTTTATATTAACAAGATTATTAACAATATTCCGGTCAGGTTCAGAAATCAACTATAAGCACAATCACAACTGATGCAGGATGACTCAACTCCTGAACATTACTTAATTTGCTAAGTAACAAGTCAACCTATCTAACCAATCAACCTATCTCTGTCCCGTGCTCACCCCTCGTGCAAATAGCCTCTGAGTAGGTTATCTTGGAGGGGTGCTCCATACTTCTTCATTCCTTGAAGCGTGTGGGACTTGATCCAACCGACATGGTCAACAATGTAGCATTTATGTGATAAAATTGCAGCCTGTCAAATAACACTGCATGTAGATTAGGGTGGAGTGAAAAAATGAAGTTAACATTTAAAAATCGGCTGGGTGTGCATAAGTTGTGTACTGTGCACAGTAGCCTGGGGGTAAATAATATTGAATTTGAAGCACTTCTTGAGGTGCCCCAAGGCTACCCAAAAGACCAGAAATGCCTAAATTTTCGATAGACGTCTTGAATTTAGTTAAACTTACTATGCTCTGTTTTCACTAATGTTATTTTATTATGGCTATGTCTGTTGTAAGTACATTGAAGACTGAAACGCATCCCTAGATTTGGTATCGTCTCTGGCTATATGCTGGACGTGCTGCACTGGCTCTCCCTCCGGCAACGAATGACGTACAGGATCGCTGCTTTGGTATGGCGGTGCTTGCTGGGCCTTGCCTCTGTCTTCCTTCGCGAGCTCTGCTGCCCTGCCCTGAGTACATGTGTCTGGCCGCTGCTGCCTCCGCTCAACTGAGCTGAGAGGGCTCCTTGTTCCTTTTGCCAGTACATCTAACGGGCAGAACCGCACCTTCTCAGTCGATGGCCATCGGTCTGGAACGGGCTCCTCTTGGTGCCTTTTAGTTCATGATGATAACAAGCAAGAGGAAACAATAAAGGAGCGGCTTGGTCCAGCAGTTAATTCAAGGTGGCTTACAACTGCTAACAGAATTCTGCGTTTCCATGCTGAGTATTCAAAACCATCACAGAAGGTTATCGCCTTCGTCATCGTCATCGAATGATTGCATTATCAAGATACTTGTCCAGAGGACCAAAGGTATCCTGGAGATTGTTGATCCAGTAGTACAAAGGAATGTCCTTTTTGGACATGCTGAGAATCTTATGCTTCCGATATTAACCGATGACAGAGGTTATATTATATAAGAGAACTGGCATCCGGACGACAAGGCAGATCCACTACAGTCAGACAGTTCCTTGTGCCAACTTTAAACTTTACTGCTACAGATTACATGTACGTTGACTTAACAAATTGGAAAGAAACCAGCAGATGTCTTGAACTTGTGAACCTCCTCGTAAAAGGCTGCTGTCATAAGAATAAATACAGGAACGTGTCAAGAAAAAAGAATGCGAGTGAAACGAAACCATTATTGAATCTCCAAAGTCTCATTGTCTTACCCATGCAAGTTAAAGATGTACACCAGACTTGTAACTGAAGAGTCACCGTCTGTGTGACCGTGTGTGTCAAATGAAGATCAAAGTGATGTATTTATACGGGCCATAGTACTAGAATCAAGAAGCTTTATTGAGACGTTTGCTTCAAAATCTGATTTTCGAGCAAAGAGGATACGTTTGAAGAGTGATTCGAGGAAACTTCACAGAAACAATTTTCAACAAATAATTCTAGTCAAACCAATTTCAGTCTAAGATTTTGCATCATTTAGTGTTCATGTGAAAGTAATTTCGCATAGTTAATTCCGTTCATATCAGTGAGGTTACAGCATTTATAGTATGCAAATTAGACAATTTAACACATTACGAAAGATCTCAATTTTTAGGTTATAATGAGATTGGTTTTTACAGTTGGGGCACCTCAAAACATAATACTAGAGGCAAGACATTTTACGCTAGCACTACTAGTATCCATACACAAGTTTTGCACCCCAGCCAATTGAAGATTCTCCAAAATAATATTTTCCTATAACTTTCACTCCACCCTAATGTAGATTCCAAAAACTTGCTCCCGATAAATCAGTCAGGTTGTAGGAAAAACCATTCCACTGAGACCCTCGCGCATCGCATACTCTCGGATTTATATGACGCCATGGATAGGGCACAAGTTACACTACTGGCTCTGTTTGATGTAAGTGCTGCCTTTGATACGGTCGCCCGCGACATTCTTCTCAATCGTGTATTAGTTTCTTTTGGCATTTCTGCCATTTTCTGGTAAACCGCTTGAGTGGCTTCGCTCTTTTTTGAATGGGAGTATGTCCTGCGCTGTCTTGGGTAAAATTTTGAGAAACCACTAACAAGGTTTGGCTGCCTGCAGAAATCTTCGCTCTGCATCTCGTAGCGACCTTGCCGTTCCCTTTGCGTGCACTTCAAAGACGCAATGTCGTGCCTTCTCAGTGGTTGTGCCGACCACGTGGAATAATCTTCCTTCAGATCCGCGTGTTGTTTAAGCTCGAGACTCTACATACACCTTTTACAAGAATTTGAAAACTGTTCTTTATCGCCGGAGTTGGACTGGGAGCGCCTCTGAGATTAAAGTTGTCTTGTAGAGGCGCGCTATATAAGTCCTCTGAATGAATTAATGATATAGATGCCACACTCTATCAATGGACACTGAGACTCTTACTATGCCCCGCATCCGAACATTGTTAGACTCTCGGGCTTTCTTGGCGACCAGTCCAAAACTGCGGAATTCGCTGCCCAGTTCAGTTCGTTCTGTTAATTCTTTCATTTCGTTCAGATCTTAACTTTACACCCATATCCTTCAAATTGCATATCCTATCGTAGCCTGGTTTCTGGTTACTCTAACCATTTGGACTTCGACCTCATGGATTCTCCAATGGATTACGATTTTTGATTGCTATTTAACTTGAAGCGACCATCGATTGACGTCGTGAACATTATGACTAGAATAGATTAATTATATGAGACGACTTACCAATGACAACCAGAATGGAGCTTCTTGTCTCTTCCCTAGAATCCACTGCCTGCATACAAATGAATCTTCCGGAGTCGTTAATTTCCAGCTGCGTTATAGCTAAGCTGCAACCACCAGTGCTGTTAACGCTGTATCGTTGAGGGGGATAGAGGTCATTGTTAAGCTTTCCGTTGCCATTCCGAAACACTAGTTTCGGTGACTGCAGACCTTCCACCTTCGCCCAGTCGACCTGGTCACAGTTCTTATTGACCGTGACACACTCCAGCATAACACTATCACCGACTTTTTTCAGAGCATTCGACGGACCTTTTCGTATTTGTGACCGGACAGCTACAAAAAAAAGCAAACCAAATGCTCAGAAAGGCACACATCCTAGCATCTTGTCCCACAAACCCCCACCACCATGCCCTGGCCGCCTAAAGTAACCGGGGCATCGTAGTTTCCCGCACCACATCATAAAGTCGTGGACCAGTGAGGCCATGCGCGACAAGGATGCACATGGCATATAATGAGTGTCTTGCCTACTCCATATTCTGGTTATGTAATGTAATGCAATGTAGCAAGACATTTATAAAGCGCCACTTAAGAGTCGCCCATAAGCGCTCAAGATGTGGCCATCAAACAGCTGAAAAAGTGTGAAATAGCCACTGGCAGCATTAGTGGCACGAACAGAGGGCGGAAGAGCATTCCAGATTCACTTAATATGCGTCGTTGGAAGCTAAGAGCTTATGTAAACATAATCCTCATTGGGCCTACATTCAAGCTTGACACTCTTGTCAATCCCTGAATGACATTGGAGATTCTGTCGCGATCAACCCGCCCCTTCGGGCCTGGCCATCTGGGTCACCATCTAATAGGGTTTCTTTTGGTTTAGTTTGAGATAACAGGATGCAGCCTATTGTGACAAGTGGTCGAGTTTAGCTTAGATAGAACCATTAAATTATGTTCCGTGGCCACAGGTTCTAAGCAAGGCAATTATCCTGTCGTATATATATAGTCCGTTACGGTATTTGCAACTCCGTAAGTTGTTCGGCTAGGTAGGAGTGCAGTGCTTCACCGTATCGAAGGTCCTTGTAAAGTGCAGTGCAATTAGATGGACAAACTTTGTTTCTCTTAGTAATTCCGTAGGTTTTTCCGTCAGAGCAATTAATGCAGCCGTGCTGGAAGTGGAACCCGTCGCAAGGAAAGTACATTGGTCTTTGAAATCCTGATTTGCTTGCTTGCTTGCTTACTTACTTGTCAAGGCTTCATGAGGCCTATAAAAACAAGACTAGATTTAAAATACTAAAAAAAGGAATTATAGGAGTTATACATGTGCGAGTGTCTGGACATTTATGTAACTCTTTATCAGAGCCTGCAAACAGCGAAAAGTCAAAGCAACACTGTAGGCTAGGTTGATATAAGTGTTAGGGCAATTTAGGCCAATGTAAAGGACCCCAAAACATATCCCATCCATCTTTAAACCTGTAAACCAAATTCAAAGGCAAATATAATTAGTGTTAATTATTTGGATTGACAGATGGGTTCCCCACCAGAAATAAAAAGAATGCAAAATCTTCTCAAAATTTGAAGGACAATAGATCCGCGCTTGATTCGCCATTTCGATATTAACCTGACTCCACATGATCCGGTTCAAAACCGGTCAAAATTTCGATAATTACTCGTTTGAAACTTCTCAAAATCGACCACAGCATTAAAGAAACTCAGCAAACGATTTCATGTAATAATTTATAATTAAGTAGTCAATTACACTTGATTAGTTTGTTGCTTTCACTTTTACATGGGAAAGCTCCTCGTCGTAGGCTATAGGAACACGCGTCTTAAAATTGCTCATAGCAGTTTTCTCTGAAATGGAATAAGAAACACGAACCTGTCATTGAAACCAGCAGAACAAACAAAATCGGAGCGAACCCTGCGTCCATCGTTTATTGGCACGTGAAAATCCTTATAATTAACAACTATGACTTAACTTTGACAAATTTAGGGAAACATGTCAATCGGAGACCGGAAGTTTCTGGTAATATAGAGCATCTTTGGATCAACGGTCCTGCTGAGCCCTGATTGGCCGATTTAAATTACACATGGAGTACAAGTTACAGAGACTCTTATGCTAAACCTTGTGGTCGAACGTTTCATCATTGATCTCTTTGAAAATCACAATAAAAATTATATTTGCAAAGACGCTCTCGGCGTTATACTGCAGTAACCGCAGCGCGAAAACATTTTACATACAGAGGTACAATGCGCTCCGTATCAACAAGCATGCGGTTTTATCATGAAATCGTCAAATAAAAGCTAAGTAAGTAGGCCTACGTTTGCCGATGAGGGATAGAAAATATCGCCCGCAAAGGTAGCATATCTGGTTTTCTATTGGGCTACGACAACGGCATTTTAAATTACAAAATTTAAAATTATAATAATTATAAAATTAATTTTTGACACGGGATGGAAAACGGCCCTTGTCAGGGCCACCAAATGCATACGAAGGGATGCGAGACGACATAATAAGTCATATCAAACACTGCCCTCTATGATCATATAGCTCGTGTGTATTTAAGGTGAACCATATGGCAATAGATCATTAGGCCCCGAGCTATAGGCTATATTCATCTTAGTAATGTATTATTTAGCCTTTGGAACATGGCTTTCTCTAGTAATTTAACAAAGAATGGCAGTACGGATAGAGGTCTATAATTTGTAGGATTTTATGTTATACCCTGTTTATCCCGTTAATGACCACTTTTTATTCAGTGGCCAGATTTTTATATCCTTTGGTACTTTGATTCCTTGTAATGAAAGTATATTAGGGCCAAAAATGTGAACAGATATCTTTATTGGTTGTTGAGATATCATGGTGTCCTTTTAAAAGGACGCTGAGCACATACGAGACAAAACGCTCCTTAGAATCAACTGTGCTGTTATATGGCATGTCTTAGTAATAGAAACAGCTGTGCAATGCCAAAATAAAAATAATACTGATCAGTTGGACTTAGTATCATAGTGCCAATGTTGTTTGATGTTATGTCAGTATCTGACAGCATTGAGTACTGACTAAATCCATTGTTTCAGGTTTCAACATGGTGCGATGGTAACATTTCAGTTCATTTACTGTGGAAGGTGGCAAAGCATGTAAGGTAACATGACATTTTCTACACTGCCTTGAAACTTTTTTGCCACAATGTCCACACTTCCTCTGCTTTGGAGTGCATTCGATGGTGTGATCCATGTTGTCAAATCTTACATCTGGCAGCACTCGCGTTCTCTGCAGTAGGCAGGTTCCATGCTTGCTGTCTAATCGGGTTGAATATCTTAGCAGGTAGGCATTGACAATGCTCATTGTAAATTCCAAGAAGTTGAGTTTCTGAGTATCAATGGAAGGACTCTGTCTATACAGCAACCAAGCATTGTTAACAGATGTGCTGACCAGGAAGGAGAAGACTGGCCACCACCACTTCTTGGTGCGGATAGATATCCAGTAGGTTGCAATGTTTTGGTCGAGACGATCAACTCCACCCATGTATTTGTGGTAGGCACTGACCATATGTGGCTGAGGGACAGAGATGACCTTCTTGTCCGTGTTTGACCAACGTCTTGTTTGACCCAATGGCGCTGCAGAATGACAGTTTGAAGCCAGTGTATCAACTTTTTTCTTGTCATGGCTTTAGCGACAGCTGCATTCAGTATGTCTGGCTGATGTCCGAGTACATGCAACTTCTTGGGAGAATGGCATAGCCACTGAGCAACAGAATTGCAAGGAACAATTTCATGTTTTCATTGTTTGGTTCAAAGGAGTGATCATCTTTCTGTTCTCTTGCATACTTCTCACTATTTGTGACCATTAGACTAATGACATCATCATCAAAGAAGAGTTCGAACAACTCAACAGGGCTCCAGTCAGGTTTACAAGTAGAAACCTGGGTTTATCTGCAATCATACCAGCACATGTAGAATCCTCAGATAGATCTCCACTTCTCCATTTCCAGGTTGACTGTTCAGCATTTTTTAATCAAATTTCGTTTGTTTTGGAGCAGCAGGTGAGATGGTGGAAGTTTGTGGAGTCGTAGGAGCATCGTCACCTGAACTGTCCGTTGAATCTTCATCCTCCTCTATTTCTGTTGGTTTGTAAGACGCTGTGTGGATTCTTGCTTCAGTTTCAGCAGATAGTTGAGCACGAGAAAGGTGATTGGTGTTACATCACATCACAATCTTCAGCAGACACTTCATCATCTGATGGTGGAGTTATGAAGATGTCAGCGGACACAGCGGCATGGGCATCTTCAATCATTGCGACCACTTCTTTCAATGTGTACCTATAAAAAGATATTAGAAACTGTTCATCTCTTTGAAAGTGCATGCCCACCATAACCCTGCTTCTGGTTCTCTGATCTATCACAGTTCAACCCGGCTTTCCAATGGAACATGATTTGGATTGCGACTTCTCATGAAGCGATCATCCTCTGAAGTCTAAGATATTGTAAAAACGGCGCTATAGAAGCCATTAGATTAGATCAGAGACACAATGACTATAGAATTAGTAAAGTCAGACAAGATACTAAATTTGGGACATGAATAATGATGAGTGATTACAACGCAAGCCTGTCAGTTACCGTTTTGCACATTCAACCAAAACCCGTACCCATTTGTGCTCAGCGTCCTTTTAAAAGGACAGCAAGTTTTCGCCTAAATTTTCCATAATGAAAAAAATTTTGTTTGGCAAAATGAAATGATCATGGTAAACAGTCATCTATTAGCTACACAAAACTCCAAAATAAACTATTTTATACAATCGCTAATTAGTAAATATAAATTACCATTTCTTCTTGATTGGCGGCATTTCTGGAATCAAATATTTCGCAACTTCGAGTGTTAAAAACACAATTAAAATCAAAAACTTGGAGAAATTTCTGCACAGCTATTTGTTTACCAACATCTGAGGTTTGTTAGAAAACAAAGACTTTGTATTAGCATGATCTGACATTAAAAATAATTAAGCAAATATAACTGTCTTTTTAAAAGGACGCGGTCATTAACGGGTTGTTACGAGTTCACTACTAATCAAATACTCAAACGCTCGCGTCTAGTTTTCAAGGTATAATTCTCGCCAAAACAACAAATCAAACGATACATTACCCAACCGTAGAACGACGGTGGAAGAAAGGTTCGCTCTTAAGACGAAGAACGACCAACTAACAAGAAGTCTGCAACTCAGCAACGGGCTAACGAACATCACAAACTGAAGCACCGTAAGAAGACTTGAAAATGGCAGAAGCCACGAACTAACTTGACTACCATGCAACCCAGAGAGATCTCAGACAAACCGACTAGCACGAAGGCCGAGTTATCGGAGACTCCCTAACCGCCCCTTTTCCTACCTCCTTATATAGGCTACTCCCCTCGGCTAAGGAACTACCCAAGGGTAACGAATGCCCATCCCAGGACCGGTTAGGACTCAGTCATGAGACCCTAACATACCCCCGGACCACAAAAAAGGCAGAAACCAGAAGGGTTTCTGACTTAACTATCATGCACATACAATCAAAATCACAAATCAAAAATCAAAACACAAATATACAAATATCAAAACGAAAACAGTTAGTCTGTAAACACTCACACGTTCACTTACGTCTCCCTAAGCATGATTTCTCAGTCACCAAAGGTGAACCGACAAACTAAGTCTGCCAACACTTTCAGACAACTCGTTCTATACCCAACGTTCAAAAAACAACGTTGCAGTCCACAAGGCAAGAGTTTCTCGTTCCTCGTGTCACCAAACTTTCGAAGAATGTACACCAACTGTACCGACCCAAGGTACACCTCGAAAGCGCGAAGAGCGGCGAGTAGGCCAACCAAAGCCACCTCGACATCCGTTTCCACCAACGGAAGCAACGCCGTGCAACTCGTAGCACCATCCACCAACGCCACGACAGTCAGACCCATCCACAGAAAGACGAAGGCGCTCAGTCCTTTAGAACATCGTCTCGTCACTCGTCTGCGTCCCGAACACTCCTTGAAGACCAGACGTTCCATCCTCGCGAACACAGTCTGCAAATAAACTTGAGCACACAAATAAGACTCAAGACAACCAATACCAACAATCTTCATAGAAATTCCTGTCAACTCTAGAGACACATCATAAGTATCTTGAACCTCATTCAACCGACACTCATTCAAGAAATCTTCATCGTCAACAAAATCTTCACCAAAATCTTCAAAAACATCTGGTAAAAGTTCCTTACTTTCCAGAAAAATGTCATCACACTCATGTACAACATCTGTGAGACAAACGTTCAATTGCTCAACAACACTTTCCATCTTCAAAGAACTTTCAAAACTGTCTTCATGCATACATTCTTCTGTCAAGAACACATGAGAACCAACCATACTCTCGTGCAACAACCGACCCATCTGCGTACAGGGCATAATCGTAACAACTTGCGTGAACACATCATTCAAGCCATTAGTCATCAGACCACAAAGTTGCAACAACACAACCGTACGCACCAAAATCACTCTTTCACCACAGTCGACATTCATGTACATCAGTGCTATATTCGAAGAAGACTCATTACAAGAATTCGTATGTGAAACATTCTCACACACAACAGTTGTCATCACCGAATCCATCGACAACAGTGCTTTACAATCATTCACCATCTGAGACTTATCACAAAGACACATTTCCGAGACAACATTTATGTCCAATTCAGAAACATCCCTTGAATTTTCATCCTCACCGACCAACAACTCTTGCGCCTCAACCGCAAAATTCTCAATACATACGTCCAACTTCAAACCTTGACGCACATTCTCAACAGGAGACTCAACATCCGCACACACATCATTCGAGTCAATACCCATGCGAGACAAATCACCGACATTCACAGCATTTGTACACTTATCATAGGACTCCTCAAACATTAAACACAAATCATTCTCGTGCCCATCCTCTTCCTGCGTATCACAACTGACATTAATTAGTTCAGCGTGAAACACCGACTCAGAATCAATTTGTACACTCGCATTCGAGTCATCAACCATGCACGATAAAACACTTTCGTTTATCTCGTCCAAACAATCCTTAGGCGTATCATGCACTTGACTATTCGTCTCCGAACGAAAACTCACACTTTGTGCGCTGTCATTCGTAGACTCTGTTCGAGTGTTTGAGCTTTTCTTCGACGAAATTTGTTCGGCCAATTCATCGAACTCACGGCTTATATCCGCCCGAATTTCATTCTCAATTCGCCTACGCTCCTCCCACGACCAACTATCACTCTGACTATCCTTATTCATTCTCTCAAGAAAACGCTCACAAAAAGTCGTTGCTTCCTTCAAAGGCCTGTTTCTTCCTCTGTCCTCACATTTCCTCTGTTTCCTCCTCTCTTTACATGCTACTGCCTTTGCTCTTTTCTCTTCTAAATTCTTCCAAGGACCCATTTCAAAATTTTCGACAGAAAATGCCCCTTTCAACGCAATGAAAATTATCGAACTGAATTTCGACCCAATTTCAACGCAACAATTACGACTACTACTTTCCGTAAAATTTGAACGGATACGCCCACTTTCAAAATTTCACTGTCACTCTGACACAACGAAGCCGTACATTTCCCTTTACGACTCAAATTCACAAAAATCTCAACCGGAATGCATACCGTATAATAGAGACACGCCCTCCAAATTCTAAATTCTCTTCCTGACGCAAATTTTGTCTTAAAGAAGAGCAAAAAATTTCCGCGAAAACTCAAATGTTGCGACTACTACCAACAAATGAGTGTTGAAAAACGAACGAACGTGCGGAAAAAAATCCCCGGACAAGACCCCATATGTTATGACTACACATAATATGAGAGCTCCGAAAACACGAAAGACCGAAGAAAAAATCCCGGACAATAGCCCCCATATGTTACGAGTTCACTACTAATCAAATACTCAAACGCTCGCGTCTAGTTTTCAAGGTATAATTCTCGCCAAAACAACAAATCAAACGATACATTACCCAACCGTAGAACGACGGTGGAAGAAAGGTTCGCTCTTAAGACGAAGAACGACCAACTAACAAGAAGTCTGCAACTCAGCAACGGGCTGACGAACATCACAAACTGAAGCACCGTAAGAAGACTTGAGTGTTGAAAAACGAACGAACGTGCGGAAAAAAATCCCCGGACAAGACCCCATATGTTATGACTACACATAATATGAGAGCTCCGAAAACACGAAAGACCGAAGAAAAAATCCCGTCGCCGTTCTCTCTCATCTGCTGTGGTCGCTCTTCTTCTGCTACTGTCGGGTGACATCGAAAGCAACCCTGGTCCACCCTTCAGCAAAGTCAAGTCCAACAAGCCAACATCGAAACCAACAGCCATAAACTTCGGCAGCTTTAACATCCGTTCAGCCATCCGTCGCTCTGCCATTATTCACGACCTCATCAGAGACGAACGGCTTGACATGCTCGCACTGTCTGAAACGTGGATATGCGCTGATACACTAGATTGCATCAAACGTGACATTGCTCCTGAAGGCTTCTCGGTTCTCCATGTTCATCGGAGTGGAACCTCAGGTCGCTCAGTGTCTGGCGGGGGCCTCGCTGTCATCTACAGGTCCACGTTAGACGTCAGCGTGCACCCTCAATCCGACAGGCTCTGCAATTCCTCATGTGAGGTTCAGCTGATACGATTGGGCAGAGGATCCTCATCGATGACAGTTGCAAACATCTACCGTCCTCCTGGTCCATTGGGAGACTTCTACGATGACCTCGCCACACTCATATCATCCATCTGTGTCGAGGCTGATGAAAGACTTTTGCTCTGTGGCGACCTCAACTGCCCTGGATCTGGAGGTCGCATTGATGACATGCTGACCGACACCTTCAACACATACGGTCTTCACCAGTACATCGAAGTCCCGACTCGAGGTGAAAACATCTTAGATATCCTAGCTGCTGATGATCGCGCAACAGTTTACGATGTACAGGTGAGCGATGCTGGTCTTGTATCAGATCACAAGCTCATTCTGTGTAAATTAATGACTTCCTGCCACCGCCAGCCAGTTCAGCACATATACCGCAACATCAAAGCAGTAGACCCTTTAACGTTTAGTGACCTACTCGTTGATTCTGATCTTTTCGTTGCTCCTGCAAACAGTGCAAACGATTTCGCCGAACAACTGAAAAGAATAGTAACGCTAACCTTGGACAAAATAGCTCCAATTCAGACTTGCTACAGGCGACCATCTAAACCTATAACTAGATGGCTTTCATCTGAGGCATCCCAGGCAAAGAGGGAACGTCGTCGACTGGAAAGGAAATGGAAAAGTTCTCGACTTGAGGAGGACAGACAGCGTTATCGTCGTCACTGCCGTGTCACAAACAAACTCATAAATGATTCAAGAAGTTCGTATTTCCGTAGCCAACTTGAAAGTGCTGAAAATCCACGGGACCGATGGCGCATCTCCCAGCGTCTTCTACACTCAAAGGAGACTGTCAACTGCCAACGCTCTGACCCTGAGAATCAGAATATGTGTTCTAAATTTGCTGCATTTTTTGTAAACAAAATTAACGATCTTAAATGTAAAATTGCTAAATGTGCTGCCAATTTAGTATGGAATGACCTGCTGCTCGACTCTGACTTCTCCGGCTCCGCCTTTGATGACTTACCACCTGTCACCTACTTTGAAGTCTTTAATCTTCTCAAGAGCATGGTCCCTAAATCATCCCCAATGGACTTCATACCTACACCACTTATTGTCTCTTGTTCTGATGTTTTCTCCCACCTTATTGCCCACTTGGCCAACCTGTCTTTTGCTGAAGGGTGTTTTCCGTCATGCTTTAAATCTGCTCTAGTCACGCCTTTACTCAAAAAACCCGACCTTGACACCAGCAACCTTTCAAACTTTAGACCTATCTCTAACCTCAATAACATTTCCAAGATCCTTGAACGTCTTTTTCTTACACGTATCAAGAAACACATCACTTCTTCACCTAACTTCAGCCCTTATCAGTCAGCTTACCGCGAAGGCTATTCCACTGAAACTGCTCTTGTCTCTACACTGGATAACATCTTCTCCTGTGTTGACAATGGTAAAGCCTGCCTCTCAGTATGTCTTGACCTCAGTGCAGCCTTCGACACCGTAGACCACCAGCTACTTCTTTCAAGACTAACCAAAAGCTTCGGTGTCTCTGGGACTGCCTTAAACTGGTTAGCTTCTTACCTGAGTGACCGTAGTCAGCAGGTAGGCATCGGTACCGCTCGGTCTGAGCCCACGCTTTGTACTGCTGGAGTACCACAAGGATCTGTCCTCGGTCCTTTATTATTTACAGTCTTTACTTCCCCAATCAGTCATATAGCTAAGCACTTTGGCATCCAATTACAACAGTACGCGGATGATACTCAGCTACATATTGCTCTGTCACACACTGACCAGTCTGGTAAACTAAAACTTGAAGAGTGCCTCTCATCTATGTATGCATGGTTCTGTTTCAATGGTTTGGCCATAAACCCAAACAAGTCTGAGGCAATTCTGTTCGGTTCAGGCCAACGCCTGCGTTCTTTCCCTTCACTTTCTAGTGTCGACCTCGCAGGCACTGCTGTGTCTCTTTTAGATACTGTCAAAACACTTGGGGTAACCCTGGACAGTAAGCTCACATTCCGACCACACATAACAAACCTTTGTAAATCTTGTTTCTATCACATCAGGGCAATACGTCACATCAGGTCGGCTCTAACAAAGAATATGTCTCAAACTATAGCCTGTTCACTTGTATCCGCTCGTCTTGATTATGCTAATTCCCTTTTTGTGGGTGTCTCAAATCTTGAACTCAAAAGGCTGCAACGAATCCAAAACTCCTTAGCTCGTGTAGTGATGCGTGTCCCACTACGAACATGCTCCTCAGTTCTACTCCACGAGCTGCATTGGCTTCCTGTTGAATTCAGAATAAAATTTAAATTGGCCTGTTTGACCTACAAAGCCCTCAGTACCAGCACACCTACCTATATTCATGCACTTCTAACTCCTTACATCCCTCCTCGTTGCCTGCGATCATCAAGTACGGGTCTTCTAGCTGAGCCACGATGCAGAACAGTTATGGGCTCTCGTGCATTCCACGCCTCTGCTCCAAAGGAATGGAATCGACTACCACTTTCTCTTCGTAGCTCAACTTCACTTCCTTCCTTCAAAAAGCGGCTCAAAACTCACTATTTCTCCTTGGCTTTCAAGGATTTAGAAATCTAAGTGCATCTTCACCTGGCGGCTGACTATCCGCGCCTCAGATTCACATTTCGGTGTGACCTTGCGCGCGTTACAAATTTATTTAATAATAATAATAATAATAATAACGACCAACTAACAAGAAGTCTGCAACTCAGCAACGGGCTGACGAACATCACAAACTGAAGCACCGTAAGAAGACTTGAAAATGGCAGAAGCCACGAACTAACTTGACTACCATGCAACCCATAGAGCTCTCAGACAAACCGACTAGCACGAAGGCTGAGTTATCGGAGACTCCCTAACCGCCCCTTTTCCTACCTCCTTATATAGGCTACTCCCCTCGGCTAAGGAACTACCCAAGGGTAACGAATGCCCATCCCAGGACCGGTTAGGACTCAGTCATGAGACCCTAACAATAGGAGTAACTGTAGATGCTTTCATGCTATTAGGTAACTTGCACGCCTGTTGTTAGAGAACAGTTTATAATGTCTACTAATGAGATATAAGTTTGGGCTAACAATACGTGGGTCCATCCGATCAGGTCCTGAACTATGGTTTAGCTTCAAGTCGAGTTAAGCTCCAGTAGTTCCTGAGGCGTTATTGGATTTATTGCAAAGCAATTAGACAATGGAGATAGCATGAAGTTCTTGTCAGTTTTGGTAGTATTAGGAATTTTTACTGACAGATTCAGAACTATCCCGTTGAAATAATAATCAAAATTTTCGGCAATGCCTGATTTGTCCGTGTTAGGCAAACCATTTAGGCCTATAGTCAATGAGTGTATTTTAGTATCAAGTTTTTCTGCCCACTAATGACTCAGTGTGATTCTCCTTACAGATTTTTTTTTAGTTATAGTTATAGTTAATAGTTTTTATTTTAGTTATAGTTATAGTCATAGTTAGTATTATTTTTTAGTTATAGTTATAGTTAATGGATTTTTATTTTAGTTAATTTTAGTTACTACTTAGCTACAATAATTTAGGCTATAAGCAAAATTGTGCGTATTAACACGCTGTTTCACAATTTGCTCATAGCTTTGAAAGCCTTTGAAGCATGGGTGCATTCAGCTTCATGAATAGGCTACACGAGTTTCCAAAGTTACTGACAAGTTGAATAATAAAAATATCGCATTTTTGTTCTCATTTATGTCGAATCGTCCATATTGCACTTCCTATTTTTATTTTTTGTATTAACGAAAATAAAGATGAATTTTCGTTATTGTTATTTTCGTTATAGTTATAGTTATAGTTATAGTTAATTATATTTTTTAGTTATATTTATAGTTATCGTTAACGAAATCATTTTATTTTCGTTAACGAACATTTTCGTTATCGTTATCGTTAACGAGAATCACACTAATGACTTAAAGACAATGCAACATTTTCTCCATATCATTAGTAGATTTAGCAAATTCCAGACTATAATAGTTCTGTATTAGTTTGTTTTTCTGTATTATTTATTATTTGTGTTTAGATGGCTACTTCATGTTCTTCAATCTAAGAATAGAGTCACGAAATGAAGAAAATTACAGAAATAAAGCTGGCAAATCTATTGGCGATCTACAGATATTCACTAAGCATTAAACGAAAAGTCTGCGGTGAAGAAACCACAGTAGGCCCTAAATGTTCTTATACGTGAACGAATACATTGGCATAGCCCAATACACAATTAACCTGAGGACAATTGCTACATTATTCTCAAAATGCTCAAAAATCTCATAATGAGCAAGAGCATATCCTTGAGCAATGTTTATAAGCTTGATTCGTTTGCGTTCAACTTGCGCCCAAGGTCCTCGTCAGTTGCTCTGTCGGAGAGACTTTGTTCAATAACATCAACATTAGTGGATGTTGTCAACTGTGTTGGTTCAGCATTCGAATCTTGCCCCGAGAGAACATTGAGAGGTTCGTACTGTGGAGCATTTGAATTGTCTTGACTGGTTGGGCTTCTTTCTGAATTTGCTTCTTCCATTCCGTTCGTCCTTTTATCTTCTACCACAGAAGTTGCAGTTAAATTAAAATAAGCTAAACATTCTTATTTAAACATAGAAATATGAGTTGTCATTTTGCATAAACTACATTTATGAATTTTGTCCCTGCATTCGTTCAACACTGAATAATCTTATCCTATAAATAAAGAAAATAAAACAGACTGAAGTTAATAAACTGTTTATCAAAGTGTCAAACAACACAATTCTCACATAAAATAACAAAATAAGTGAAAATTTGTAAAGAGCAACTTCAAGAAAAAATCATCATCAGAGCTCCCGACCACGCAGGAAGGTCTCACGAACCAATGTAGACTTCAATCACTTGCCGAACAAGGAAGGTGGCAGACTGATTAGCTCCCCTCTGATTAAAAAATATTATTCCAGGACACAGGGCCAACAATGGCACAACTTCTACCCTGGATAGTGGACTATGTAGCTCGAGAACGATAAGGAATCATGCGCAGCCGATAATAAGAGGGACCTGCGACCAGAAAGAGATGAGGCAGAGATACGCAGGGATCTGAAATAGGATGGGGCAGTTCGCAATAGGCAATTTCGTATGGGAGTTAGAATCTTATATTCAATGCGCTGAGGTGTGGGTAACCAGCGCAGTGTCTCGTATAGCCTATACTCCCTATAGACGAAGATATGGGAAAATGTTAGGATGCCACCGATAAGAACTCTGACTAATGAGTTTAGATATGTGATAATAAATGAACGAATGAAGAGGCGCATTCATTTTGGATAACGCTTCTATACGTACAGTTGTATAACAAATTATTTTTAAATAGTCTATTCATTTATATTGAAATGTGAGAAATATCCTTTATATAAGCAAGCACATCTCTGTTTTTAAATTACCTGTCTTAAGTCTTTTGATCCACTCATATCTCATGCATAGCACAGAGAAGAGGATCCCGCATAAAACCAACATTCCACCGACGCCAATGGCAACACCGATTCCGATTTTACCTAAATCTGATAATCCACCTGTAAAAAGTAGCAGTTATTGACTTTAGTACCAAGATGAACTTATTGCAACTGGCAACTGCTTAAATTAGTGAATAAGCTTACTAGGCTACATCAGTTACATATTACCAGTTAGACGATCTGGAATATCTAGATTCTCAGAAACCCGAAGAAACCATTATGCCTGCATAGGCTATAACAATATTAGTGTCAATAAAATTATTACAAACATCTTTCCTCGGGGTTTGATTTACTTAACTCAGCACTTCCGGAATTCTCTACAATCATTAACGTCAGAACAAACAGCACTCATATTTCCACCATGGACATTCTCTCTGGCCAATTTTGCCTGAAGCTTTGGTGACTGTTTAAACTCTGTGCCTACACTGAATAAGTGTGTTTATCGATTTATAGTCAAATGATTCACCATCTGCATACGCTGTCTGAAGCATAGGCCCTTTTACTTTCTCGCTCTTTTTATATTATACTATCGGACAATCGGACCTTCGGACTATCGAACCATTGGACTATCGGACCTTCGGACTATCGACCTGTTACCCATAATTCAACTATCATAAATTATATCTTGGCATCTTTCTCATGTCAGCAAAATCCGTTTGTTTACGTATGTGTAAACTAATTTGCCCTCTCACTCTAATAACACTACACAATAATAATAATAATAATAATGATGATGATGATGATAATGATGATGATGACGATGATGACGATGATGATGATGATCGTGGTGGTGGTGGTGGTGGTGGTGGTGGTGGTGGTGATGATGATGATGATGATGATGATGATGATGATGATGATGATGATGATGATGATGATGATGATGATGATGATGATGATGATGATGATGACGACGACGACGGTGATGATGATGATGGTATTTAGTTACTCAACTTAAAATTCGTCGGTCAGAAGCTTCTTCCATTCTTTCTTCTGCTCATTGATCTAAACCCGTCTTCCATTCTCCTTTCCGTCGCCTCCTCCTCCGTTGTTCCTACGACCCCCTACTCTCCAAGCTCCCTTTTCGTCTGCTCGTCTCTTACTGAATTAACTTAAAATCATTCTTCTCCTCCTGAGCCAGCCAGACTGCGGCGCTACCATTGACTCTTCCTCTGAATTCCTAACCATTTCAATCCGATCTCGATGCCTGGTCGAATATCCTGTATGACCAAAAAGATCTCTCTTATCTATTACTATATTTTTCTACTCTTGCCTGAACCCTGCATTCGCTCTCTTATCCAGCGTAACCATTCTTGCATCCACCACTAAACTTTAGACAGGCAGCCTGCCAATTTTGACTGAAGCTTCGGTGACTGGTCAAACTCTGTGCCTACCCTGAATGGAGTATATCCATTCACAATCAAATGATTCACCCTCTGCATACGCTGTCTGAAGCATATAGGCCCTTTTATTTTCCCGCACTTATTCTTGGCTCATCCATTCCTAAATCTGTCAATCATAACTGCATTCATAACCGCTTCTATTTCTGTTCTGCCTCGTGCATTTACATAGCGCCTTTTCGATAACCTATGTCCAATAGTGTGATGCCGAAATCCGGTTTTGCATAGACCGACCATAGATTGAAACCTCGAGCATAAGGATAATGGACCATGCATAACGATAACGATAATGGCACTATGCATAGCGATGAAAACCACTATGCATAACGACGATAATGACACTATAGAAGTTCCCAGATTAGATCAAACAACAGGCCACAAAACGATGCGAGGCATTGGCAAATCACTATAAACGAACAAGATATGGTTGATTCTTGAAACCGGACAAATGTGCAATATGCCTCCTATGAATAATTCTCCACAGCTCTCCAACTCTACCTGAACAAAAAACCAAGGAGGTTCAAGTACCTGGTGGAGAACGAGAAGGAGAAGGAGGAGGAGTAGGTGGAGGAGGAGGAGTAGGAGAAGGAGGAGAAGGAGTAGGAGTAGGTGGAAGAGGAGGAAAAGGAGAGACTTCAAACGTTATCCTCTGATGTGCTACTCTTCCTTTGAACGTGTTCGTTGCTGTGCAAGTGTACTTGTCTCCGGCGTCACCCCTAATCTCCAGAGTATCGCTATCTACAACAGCTCCACTTTTCGAATGTTTCCACTTGAATGTTGGAGGCGGATATCCATCGGCAGTGCAACGGACCGTGTTGCCTTTATAATAAGGACCACACGACGAAACAGCGATGTTTTCAATAGGATCTGCTCCAAGAAACCATAAAAAATGCAGATAAGGTTCATATACAGATACACACATACATACACACATGTATGCATACTTACACACTTTTACATTCTTCACATTTTCCCAGGACTCCAAATTCAAAATAATAGCCCATCGAAACTAAGACAAAGCCTAGCACGGAGCAAAGCCTTAGGAGCAAAGCCTAGCACGGAGCAAAGCTAGTGAACTAGGTCACAGGCAAGGAGCAAAACCTAGCATGGAGCAAAGCCTATGGAGCAAAGCCTAGCACGGAGCAAAGCCTAAGGAGCAAAGTCGGGGAGAAAATAATTATTGCTTAAATAGAAGTTGGATTGATGAGAATAATTCTCGGCCGCTCGGAATTAGCCGCTTCCAATTGTCCGGCTTCGAATTGCCCTAGAACCACACAGGCAGCCTGCAGAGTGCAGACATTCTCTCTCTGGCCAATTTTGCCTGAAGCTTCGGTGACTGGTCAAAATCTGTGCCTACTCTGAATGGAGTGTTTATCGGTTATAGTCAAATGAATTCACTTCTGTGTTTACTGCTGAAGCATAGGCTCTATGATTTTCCCTCTCGACCTCTTTTGGCTCATCCATTCCTAACTCTGTCAATCACAAACGCATTCTTGACCGCCACTATTTCTCTGCTGCCTCCTTCATTTCTATAGCGCCTTTTCTACTCCGCCATAGCTTTGGCCAATGCCGGAATCCGATTTTGCTTAGAACCGACCATCGATTGAAACCTCAAACATAAGGCACCATGCATAGCGATAATGGTACCATGCATAACGATAATGGCACCATGCATAACGACAATGGCACAACAGAAGTTCCCAGATTAGATCAAACAACAGGCAACAAAACGAAATCAGACCCTGCCAACTCACTATAAAGTTTATAAACGCCCAAGGTATGGTTGATTCTTGAAATGAAACAAAATGTCCAATAAGCTTCTCATGAATTCCCCACCGATCTATAAATGTACCTGATCATAAAACCAAGCAAGTTTACGTACTTGGTTTAGCAGAGACTTCAATCGTTATACTCTGAGATGCTACTCTTCCTTTGACCGTATTCGTTGCTATGCAAGTGTACTTGTCTCCAACGTCACCCTTAATCACCAGAGAAGCGCCATCTACAAAAGCTCCACTCTTCGAATGTGTCCACTTGAATGTTGGAGGCGGATGTCCATTGGCAGTGCAACGGATCGTGTCGCTTTTATAATAAGGACCAAGCGGAGAAACAGCGACGTTTTCCACAGGATAATCTGCTCCAACAAAGCATAAGCAAACTGCAGATAAGGTTTCATATACAGATACACACGCGCGCGCACACACAAACACGCACACGCACACACACACACACATGCATGCCTGCGTACATCTTCCAAGAAGTCCTAAGTTCAAAACAGCAGTCCTTCCGTCGCATTAAGAACAACACCATCAACTAGTGTCTTGACTGCTATAGAAGTCATCACATTAGATTAGCCAGAGAGGGTTTATGTCGCTGGCGAATCAGATGCTCGATCCCGCACACTGATGTTGGTCAGTTCCTAAAAGGTGCTCTAGGAAAAGAGACCAAACGAACGGCTCAGAGTGATGGATGCGGATACGATGTGCATGGCTATGTCGTGAATTCATTATACATGCACATGCACATACGTAGATATAGGGCCTACAGATAAACAAACACATATAACACACACACACACACACACACACACACACACACAATCGCATGTATCCATACAGGAAACTTGCAGCACTCCGACTTACCCCCATACTATTTCGTGAACAACTTTTACGACACACACGCACATAGATAATCTCAAGAGAGCTCAGCGAGGTTAAACTGTTATCTCCTTAGACAAATACATTAACAGTTAGGCTACTGTTGATAGGGAGGCTCCACATTAGGCTATAACACCAACTTCGAAAGTCACCAGTGTTACCTTAAAAATTCAGTGCACAGGCTTCTAAAGTCTCCAAGTGGATAGAATTTTCTGGATATCTCAATCAATCAATCAATCAATCAATCAATCATAGAATTTATATAGCGCCTTTTCAAGAGCTCTACTCAGAGGCGCTCCCAAGCCAGGCCTGATCATACAGAAAAGTCTTCAATTGGGCGTAGAAGGAAGCCGAGTGAATGCGAGGAGATAATCGAAGGAAAGATGGCAAGACATTCCACGCTGTTGGACCAACAACAGAGAATGCTCGGAGCTGCATAGTAGCAGTGCGGGCATGTGGAACCAAGAAGTCACCCCGAGAAGAGGAACGGAGGGCTGAGCGACCCTTAAGAGAAGAAGAGAGAGGGAAGATGGTGCATAGGTAGCGAGGAGCTGAACCCAAGACGCTTTGCCAGACGAGAGAGCAAAGCCGATATAGGATACGCTGCCGGAGGGAAGCCAGTGTAGAGTATGATGCATGTAGGAGGATACGCTGCCATAGCGAGGAATGGAACCAACAAGGCGCGCCGCAGACCGAAAAACCCTCTCAAGGGAGGACAAGCGGACTTGAGGAAGACCAGTGTAAAGAGAAGAGCAATAGTATCTGAAGGTTTTCAAAAGGTTTATGACCATATGTGCATTGTATCCACAAAACCGTAACTTGTTAAAATTAATAACAAGACAAAAACTAAATAGGCTATACTGTTCCCAAAAATAATTGTGATTGCAATTTAAATTTTGTAAGCAACATCAAGTTGAAAGCACATGGCAAGAATAATTGCCAGAGAAGTTTACACTCATTTCTGCACACATTGTCGTTAAAAAGTCTGCGTAGAGGCGAGTTTTAACATAGTACTGGCCGCTGCCTTTAGGCAGCGCGGAAATTTTGCGATCACAGTTACAATTTATAAACATAAGGCAATGAACTCACATGACACAATCCATTGTGTGGTGCAAACATCCAGGGTAACCGTGGTTTTGTCATAGTCAGCCTGTGTATTGGGGGGAAATGACGCTCTACACAGACGCTGCGTGATATTCTCCTTTTTCGAAATTCCAGTGAGCGTCGTATTGACAATTAGCCATTGCTTCTCGTCCGTTGTCTCTGCTTCACCAACAATCTTATTATGAAAAGAGAGAGCCACATTCGATGGCTCCACGGATTTAGCCGGTACGTTGATGGCACACCAAAGGCTATAGCCATCGTCTTTAGCCAATGCGTTACTCGTCACATTCGACAGACATGATTCTCTCACACCTGCATTACAAAGCAAAATGAATCAACTCCAACTAAACGATTATATTCAATATTACCATTAATAAAATTTTGTTATTACAATTATTGGTGGGGGCACGGTGATCGATTGTTTAAAGCGCTTGGCCTGTAACCCAGGAGAGTACGGGATTGAGCCACCAACCAGGCTATTAATTACTGTGTAAGGACCTTGAGCAAGTCCTTCACTCACAACTACCATCAATGCTCTGTCGTATGGTAATCTGTTTGTGCACTTCTGAAATTTGGAAGGAGGGCAATATCAAATACAGTTTACTATAATATGTAAATAAATACATGTTTACTATATTATTGTTATTCGACTGAGCTAAAAATAATCCATCAATATTCTCGAAATAATACAAAAGCCATTAATTTATCCAATTATATTCATTATTATTATTAAATTATATCTTTTCCTTAGCTAGCAGTACTTTATCAACAATAGTCCAATGAAAATAAATCATAGTAATGAAAAATACACACAACAGAAACTCGCTAGAATGTTGCCTTTTGGACCATAACAAGAACAACTTTATAACAAGAGCATGTCATAGAGATGCTATTACATGTGGTTCAATTAATTGTGGGATCCAAGTCCTGACAATGTCATATCAGAACCCTTGTCGTTCCGTTTATCCGACCATCTCTTCTGTTATTTTATTAATAATTAGGAAGGAAGGAAACAACTGAGATCCAATAAATATAACAATAAAACAATATTGTTAGTTATGAACATTCTTAGTTTTAAGCTTAACACACCGAAGCATGTCGAGAGCGCTGCTGATTTTTGAGCAGCGCTATATAAATGTTCGATTACAATTACAATTACAATTACAATTACAATATTACACAGTACGAATTTTAGAGAAATATTTTTAGTACCTTCGAAACAAAGAAATTTAGAACGAAAAAGTACGCGCGAGCGTTGTGCAAATTTTTGAGCCGCCTAGCAAGTGGTTGGTTCTCATCTGCTACGCTGGATCGTGTGCATGTTGCCTAACAGAAAGGTTGACCTGATGACAGATATTTCTCTTCTATTATTATCATGTACAACAAACACAAGCAATGATGAACCAAACACTAGTTAGACGTAGTAAAGTATTAATCTTTGAGTAGGTCACGCTTACTAGAGTGTCTAAAGTGTCTGCTAGGCAGTGCTAGCAGCACACAAAAATCGTTATGAGTGTAGTTACAGTAGAACTATTCAGTGAGAGGGACTACATTTAACAAAAATAGATCCGTGGATCTCCCACTATGCTAACATCAATGTCCGGTTCAAAAATCAACAAAGAACAGTGAAACTGATGCCTGAAAAACTCAGCTTCTGAACACTTAGGGCCTACTGATTCGCTAAGTAACCAACCAACCTATCCAACCATCCAACCTGTCTGACCTGTCGCCCTATCAGACCCTATCATAATAAAAACCAACCTACCTCTGTTCTGTGCTCACCCTCTTGAAAAAAGAATGAATACCACACTCGGTCAATGGACACTGAGACTCTTGCCGTGCCCCGCATTGTTCGACTCTCGCGCTTTCTTGGCGCCTAGACCAAAACTGAGGAATTTTCTGCCCAGTTCAGTTCGCTCTGATAAATCTTTCATGTCGTTCAGATCTAAACTTAATACCCATCTCCTTCAAATTGCATATCCTATCGTAGCCTGGCTTCTAGTTTCTCTGATCTTTCGGACTTCGACCTCATGGCTTCTCCAATCGATTACGATTTGTGACTGTAATTTCATTTGAAGCGATCATCGATTGACGTCTTGGACATTATGATAGCGGCGCTATAGAAGTCATTAGATTAGATTAGATTAAATAAGACGACTTACTAATGACAACCAGAATGGAGAATCTTGTCTCTTCCCTTTCACCCACTGCATGCACACAAAAGAATCTTCCTGAGTCGCTAATTACCAGCTGCGTTATCGTTAGGCTGCAACCACGTCGCTCGTTAACGCTGTATCGCTGAGTGGGAAATAAATTAGTGTTCAGCATTCCTGCGCCATAACGGTACACTAGTTTCGGTGACTGCAAGCCTTCCACCTTCTGCCATTCTACCTGGTGACAGTTGTTATTGACAGTGACACAACGCAGCGTAACGGTATCCCCGGCTTTTTTCAGAGCATTCACTGGTCCTATTCGTATTTGTGACTGCACAGCTGCAACAAAATGCAAACCAAATACTCCGGCACAAAAAAAGCCATCACATTTAAGTCTGACCTTGTGCACGTCAAACGGTTTTCTAATAATAATAATAATAATAATCACAATTATTGATAATAATATTATCTCCGCAGCACTCGGCTGCCAGTAAAAGAGAAGCCAAATGACATTAACGGCAGTCAAATGATATGAATAAAAAATCAATAAAAAGAGTTATGATAAAGCCTTAAGATATGAACACAAATAATTCTAGTTGCCACGTCTACAATGCAACGACGTTGCACCTTCTCAGTTGTTGGAACATCTACCTGGATTATCCTCCTTCTGAGAAACATCTGTATTCGTCCCTCTTTCCAGGGTTGTTGCATGCACCCTTCATTGTAGCTTAAACACTGTGGCTGAGTTGTATGCACCTCTGCAAGGGGAATTCCACAAAAGCTGTCTTAGCTGTGAGTGAATAAATTTTCGTAAACACCGGCACAAGGTGGCAAAACTATCAGAGGGTGGTATTACCACCAGAATGTGGTATTACTCTTGTATCTCTGCAGGGCCCTTGCTACGACAACTGAATGAATGCATAAAAATTCTGGGAGAGGTAGGCCTACATGTAAAAAGATTACCTACAAAACTTTTGTTTTAGATTATCTATTAATCGTTTTTTTCTCTTGTTCACTCCCAGCAACACCACCATAGGGTGGCAAAACCACCACCGGGTGGTATTACGCCTCTTAAATTTCTGCAGAGCCCTTGCTTTTAAAATGAATGAATGAATGAATAACGTTTCTGGCAGAGGTAAAAGGATTGCCTACTAATCTCTTGTTTCAATTATTATCTATGAATCATTTGTTTCTCTTGTTCACTCCCAGCAACACCACCCCATGGTGTCTTACTCCTCTTAATTATCTGCAGAGCCCTTGCTCTGAGAAAGTGAATGAATTAATTAATAAACCTTTTGGCAGAGGTAAAAAGATTTCCTATAAATCTTTTGCTAACATGAATCATTTTTTGTCTTGTTCGCTCCCAGCACCTCAGAAAATGTATGCCTTAAGATATATTTATACAGTGTCTTTCCTAATCTAATCACACGGCTTTGAGGCTGTGATAATTGTACAATTTAAAATCTAGTAATAAATTTAGCAATAATCTAATGACTTCTGTCTAAATAACAATTTACGGGTATTCACTGATGGCTGCTTCAAACGAAACCATAGTGAAGACTAGTATTCCATTGAAGAAGCCAGGTCAAAAACCGGGGTTGGGTCGGGAGCGCTCAAAAACCGGGGTTGGGTCGGGAGCGCTCCTGAGTAGTAACCTTGAAGGGGCGCTATATAAATCTTTGGAATGAATGAATGAATGAATGAATGAAAAACCGACATGTCAGTTCTCCAGTTCTAAAGATTCAGCAAAGCAGACGGACTGAGGCAGTAAATTTCAGAAACAGGTAGGTAATCAGTTGGAACCATCTTCCGCATGAAGCTCCTTGAGCTCCTCAGCCTTTCTCTTCTTCTGTTTCGGAAACGCCTGAAGACTCTGTCTTATATGTTAGCGCCCTGGGTCGGGAGCGCCTCTGAATCTCTGAGTGGCGCTATACAAATGTTCAATTACAATTACAATTACAATTACATTCACTCATTCATTCTTATTTATTTATATTGTGCCTCTTCGTGAGACCTACTGAGATGCGCTCCCAGCTCAACCACAGCCAGATAAAGAGTGATTTGAGGGACTCATAAAAAGCAGACGAGTTTATCTGAGGCAGCAATCGCAAGTCTAGTGGCAGCCTGGCAGGCCATTCCAGATAGAGGTACTCACAATCGAAAAGGCCCGACTCTGAATAATAGAAGTGTGAGCTAGCGGGACCAAAAGCTTCCTCCCTTGCTGAAGAGCGAAGAGTTCGACGGGATGCGAAGTCAGAGACAAAGATCAGACAAGTGGGATGGAGTACAAACAAGAAGGCACCGCCGAGCAATCGCAGCAACTCGGTAGGAGATGCGCTGAGAAACAGGTAACTAGTGAAGAACATCACGCTTAATCGCAAATAGGCAGAGACTTGAGCATACTTTAGGAAGGCGAGCGACTGAACGGAGAATTCGCCCAATTAGCCCAAGTGGAAGACCTGCAAGTACCGCACTGCAGTGATCAGTTCTACTGATGACAAAGGCTTGCACAAGAGACAAAGTAGTATAATGAGATAGGGATCGCGAGACAATCGTTTTATGAGTAACGTGATTGTAGTAACGGTTGATTGTTTCTTACTAAGAATGTCCAGCTATTTAAGTAAGTAAGTAGGTTTACGTAAGTATAGTCCTTATTGTGCCAGTTGCTAACCCGCACTCTGGTGTACAACTGTACATACATTTTAATTGATCTGTCAATGAGAGTAGGTAGCCTATACAACATTCTAATTATAAAGAATTTGTATTATTAATTAGTTGGCTTGGCAGGTGGGCTCCTACAGAAATAGGGCCTAATAATAAGAGGATGATAATAACTGCAGAGGATGTCCCAGAATACACAATATTCTGAAATATTTAAGAGTGAAATAATAGATCCGCCCAATTAACGAGACCCGACAGTCCGGTTCAAAACCTGGCAAAATTTGAATAAGTAGGCCTACTCGATCGTTTGAAACTTTTCAAAACTATCCACAGCATTAAAGAAACTCAGCTAACAATTTTTTATAATAATTTATAATTCTGTCGGCAATTAGGCTTGATAAGTTTGTTGGTTTCACTTCTACAGATGATAGCCCTAGTCGTGTAGCATCGCGCGTGTTTGCTAAACCAAACAGCGTCTTTCTCTAAGATAATTATCACTGTTTCTTAGCACGAACCTGTCATTGAAGCCATCAGAAAACACACAATGAGTGCTAAACCTGCGTCCATCGTTTATTAGTACGTGAAAATCCTCATAATTAACAAAATTAATGTCTGTGCTGTGGCAAAATTCAAAATACCGTTGGCTGCTACGCAAAAAATTGTTAGTTCCGTCAGCGATTAGGCGCAGATGAATTTCGGTGGTGGGAGGGCAAGAAACCGCAATTAAGCTCTTACCTTTGCCCAAAAAAAAAAAGTATTCCAGAATATTAATTTTGGCGTCGTGCGTTTGATGCGTATGTGAGCAAAGTAGGCTATATGTAACCTTGTCCATTCCCCACACAAGTCCGCCTAATTAATAATTATATATATATAGATAAAATAATTAAATATATATATGTATGTATGTATATATATATATACATACATATATATATATATATATAGCTGTGTTAATTAATTTAGGCCCCATTAGAGATTAGGTGATGCTGGCTGAGTGATGTTAGTTTAAGCCATTACTGTTAATTAAGTACCCAGCATCAGCCAGCATCTAAATCAATAAACTATAAGATTAGGTTCTGGGTCATCCTGTAACTTGTTTCAGACTAAGGATGATGAAGTGGTAGAATATGATTGGGCGGCTTATCTACAAATTAACTAATGTCTGGCATTTGAAATTAATCTTCTTTACATTAGTTGTAGCCCAATGGATTTTCATATACAAAATGGTGCGGTACTTCCTTGTGCAGTGGATCTATGTAATTGTTTATTTTTGATACAGCACAACTGTGACACGGGGGGGGCTGAAAGGGCGTGGCCCGCATTCACACGGGCAACGGTGCCCATTCACACGGGCAGCGGTGCCCATTCACACGGGCAGCTTTGCCCATTCACACCGGCAGCGGTGCCCATTCACACCGGCAGCGGTGCCCATTCACACCGGCAGCGGCGCCCATACACACGGGCAGAGGTGCCCATTGAAACGGGCGCCGATGCTGAAGGATCTCATTCGATCAATTCACTGAAAAACGAGCAGAGTCGAGGCCAAACGGTCGCTAACAAGAATTTGACGCTTACTCTTGTTAGTTGGCAACGTTTTGGTTTGGCTACATATTCAAAAATGGGTAGGCCTATTATAGTACTTTGTGGAAAAGAAACGTGCTGCAAAATACTACTTCTATATTTTCGGCTCTGAAGGAGTGACGCTGTACATAGTTAAGAAAGGGCTTGGAAACTCTTCGCTTGTCTCCCCACTTTCCTCTCCAATGCCACACTACACATGCATCTGAGTAGAATATTTGCCGAAACATACTTTGACATAAGTCGCAGATCCATGTCTGACGCCAATTCACTGTCTGTGACGTAATCTGCGTCACTTCCGCTCGGTCGAGACGACGACGTTGCTTTGTTTGTCTTCTTCCAACGTTGCTTTTTCTTTTGCTTGTGTTTCTCTTATGCTGTGGAACCAAAATACATACAAAGGTACAAAAAATGTGTTTTAACTATCACAATTATTCACAAAAATGCCTAGCTAAGAACTGACAAAGAAAATAAACCGGAGCTTAACTTTGAACTAACAAATTACGATGTTTATAAATAGGCCTAAGTAACAATAATAAGAAACGTGTTTCACTGAGCGAGTTTTTCTAATCTGAGTTGCTGTACTGTTGAAAAGTACAATAAAAACTGTGTGCAGACCTTAGAAAAATCCCAAGATTGCAATGCAAAATTCCCAGATCCCAAGTCAACTCCCAAAATCCGCAGATCTTGGGAAATATCCCAAGCAGTGGGATATTTCCACTGGAAATGCCCTGACCACCAGGGCATAGACTAGAGCCGTGCTGAGATTTCTGCGTCAACTGTAGCACAGTAGTTGAGAAACAACCACAGGAAGAAGCATAACCCCCTTTTTTTATAAAGTTGACAGTAGGCCTATAGTATGTATGTATGTATGTATGTATGAGCACTTGTTATAGCGCCCCTTCAAGATTTCTACTCAGAGGCGCTCCCGACTACAGCACGGACACTGAATCAGAGTTTCACGTCGAAGCGCATGAGCAATTGCGAGTGAAGGACTTGCCCAGGGTCCCTACGCGGCGGCTTGAGGTGGATTCGAACCCGCAACCCTCCGGCTGCAAGGCACCGAACATACCCCTACACCACCGCGCCCCGGTAGTAAAATCAGACAGTGATGGAGAGGACTGGCCACCCACTCTCATAGGCTGAGGCTAAGAAAAATCAAATCGCTAAAACTTCATAGGCCTACTAGCGCCAGTGAATTAGGTTGTCTCCCTGAATTGGCCTTTGTTGGAGCTGAGAAATTTTCGAAGGTTTACAATACTGTACATTACATTACATACTCGTGGCTGTCCAGGGCTAGCTTAACTTAAGGGACTGCATTTCTTCTTCAGGTGAGAAAACTGGCCAAATTAATTAACAATGGGCGGTGGCAGAGCAGATTCAAGCGTTTCAGAGCCACCAGGTGATCTCGGCATTAACACGTTCACACTTCACAGTGAAAGCTTCAATGATGGTGAAGTTTCATTGGATCTTCGAAGCGCTGTAGTTTCTAGAATGAAAACAAATTCAAATATTAGTTTTATATCAGCGCTTTTAAAAGAAATGTTCAAAATTAACAACGTTCAATAACATTATTCCGATATTTATCACACTCGAATTGACTAATTCTACTCAAAAGCGCAGGTGTTTGAAAAAGATGAGTTTTGCATCGTTTGCAGAATGAGAAAAAGAAGAACTAGATAACTATGGAAAGTAGCCTACTAACTTCCCAAGGAGATTTCACAAAATAATAATTTGAAAATATAATAAGCTCTCATGACTGAATAATTACCAAGGCACTTGTCTATTTCGGGAAGTGAATCAGGAAATCAGTCAATAAGAAAGTAGCCTACTTCTCTATTTTCTCATGCCTACATCATGTCATAATCGTGTTTTAAAGGGCACTGGTGAATATTTTACTCTTAAAATTGTACGAAAGAATCTTTCGTGTTCATATCATGTTTCAATTATGTTTGAAAAGCCCTAACGAGAAACACTATTATGATCAATGAAAGGTTTACAACTCACAGGTGTCTGTAAATTCGTACAAGCCGTAACCCCAGGGAACAAACCATTCCTGGATAAATTATTTTATTAACATCCAACCATTTGAGTTTAAAAAATTAACAGACCAAGAAAGTTAACAGACGAAACCCGTTAACTTGTTAACAGTAAACCGGAAAGAAACATGGTGTATGAAACAGGATCTCCATTTACGTGACGTTTAAACATCTTCCTGCAAAGTCTAAATAATGCAATCATGAAACAAGATTCTGGTAACTTTGCTAATCTATACGACACTAACATACGAGTGCTACCATCCCTTCTAAGGGTTAACCCCAACTTGCATGTTGTGACTCTTAATATAATATGTATTTTATATCTGAATTTTAATGTAGCACCTTACATGCATAACGGGTTCGACCCTCCTTGTCTGAGACGGTTACTGTATAGGAACCTTGAGCAAGACTAGTCCTTCACTTAGAATTGATCAGCGTCATTAGATGGTGGCGCTTAATAAATGTATAATAATAATTAGAATAAAAGTAATAATAATGATAATATATTGAAATGGGACACGGCAGCCGATTGGTTAGAGCGCTCGTCCTATATAGCAGAGCAAAAGGATTTCAACCCCTCCGACACCTCGTCTGCGACCATCACTGTAATTGTAACTGTAATTGAATATTTGTATAGCTCCACTAGGAGATTCAGAGGCGCTTCTGACCCAGGTCAGAACTGTTTCTATCAAATAAGATACCGGTAGTCTTAAGGCGTTTCCGAAACAGATGAAGAGACAGTGTATACGAACCTTGGGCAACTCCTTTGCTCGCAGTTGCTCAGTGCCGTCGATTGATGCTTGGTCATTATAGTAATGATTTTTAATAAAAGCATAATAATAACAATGATCATAATCAACCACTTAGGCCGCATCTATTTAGTATGCACCCGTTCTATAGGCTTTTGAGTGCGTCAAACGTAGGGACGCAGGTGGTAGCCTACACGAGGGCACATGGACGGAAGAGGCAATTTTCGGATTTCTGCGCACGTACTAAATGGATGACCTTATGCTGGCACTTACGCAGTTTTTATGAGGCACTCTAAAGGCACTTGATAAAGTGCCTAGATGGAAAACTACACTGAAACCTGTACTTAAAAACATCAGGTATGCCTACAGAATTTCAAGACAGATTTTCTTAAATTAAACTGCTTATCGGCTTCATTGTCTTCCAGTATCAGAAGACTCACGAGGTCTTATCTGCATGGCTCTCTCAATAAGATAGAATTAGTTCTAAATGGTGTTTTATTACCAAATATTATTGATTACAGGAAACAATAATTTATAATAACGTTGTGTGATCGCCTGCGAGGTCACTGCGAAGGCTAAAAGCATAAAAACACATGGCTGTGATATTTTAACATGCTACTTATTAGGTGTTGGCTTCGTAGCCATTCCGCTAATATATGTTGCCAGCTGTTGTTAGTCGAAAATAATTAGTAAGCGCAGCGAGAGTTGTAAGGGAAAGCCCGTTCTAGCACCATATATCACTTAGTTGTAAACAGTTTTAAACAGGATTTTATTACAAAATATTATTGATTACAGAGAACAATAGAACAACGCGTCTACTCAGAATGACAAGGACGTATCGTGTATTTTCTAACTATACGATACGTCCTTGTTCATTCTGAGTAGACGAACGTCAGGTAAGAATAATAATGATGATAATGGTATTAAGTTGCTCAAATTAAAATTCGTCGGTCAAATAGTTTCTTTCACTCCTTCTCCTGCTCGCCTGTATAAACCCGTCTTCCATTCTCCTTTCCGTCGCCTCCTCCGAAGTTCTTCCTACAACCATTCTTTTCCAAGCTCCCGTTCCGACCGCTTCTTACTTACTAAATTCTCTATTTTAAAATCACTCCTATCCTCCTGAGCCAACCAGTCTGCTGGCTACCATTGACTCTCTTCCACTGATTTCCTTATCACTCCAATCCTATCTCGTTGCCTGGTGGAAAATCACCTCTGACCAAAAAAAAGATATGTTATCCATTTGTCTTCTTCGGGTGTCTGATCTCTGCATTCGCTCTCTTACCCAGCGTAACCATTCGTGCATCCACCACCAAGTTGCATACAGGCAGCCTGGACATTCTCTTTGGCCAATTTGCGTGAAACTTCGGTTTGACTGGTCAAACTCAGTGCCTACCCTGACTTTCGATTCATCAGGCCTCGGATGCTGATGTGAACGCCTGCGTGGTCTCTGCGAAGGCTAAAAGCGTAAAAACCCGTGGCTGCGATATTTTAGCATGCTGCTTATCAAGGGTTGGCTTCGTAGCCATTCCGCTAAATGTTGCAAGCCTTTGTTAGTCAAAGCATAATTAGTAAGCGCAACGAGAGGTTAAGGGAATGCCCGGTTTCAGCACCATATATCGCTAAGTTGTAATTAGTTTTTTTTGGATAAAATACTAATATTACAGAGAACAATAGAGTGAATAATAATAATAATAATAATAATAATAATAATAATAATAATAATAATAATAATAATAATAATAATAATAATAATAATAATAATAATAATAATAGTCGAGCTTCTTATTCCAGTGTATCTCCATTACAATACAACGCTTCAACGCTGTTGCTTTCAGTGGCTCCTTCATTAAACCCTTAATTGACATGGATGAGGGGTAGCCGTTCCAGAAAACCACACTTTTATAATTTCTAAGACCCTGGGGAATGAAGTATACCTCAGCGCAAAAAACCAATAATAATAATAGTAGTAATAATAATAAGTTACCGGTACTCAACTTAAGATTCGTCGGTCAGATAGTTTCTTCCATTCCTCCTCCTCTTCGGTGATCCAAATGCGTCACTCGTTCTGCTGACAGGAGCGTATTTATCTTTCTTTAGTCAAATGATTCACATTCTGCAAACGCTGCCTGAAGCTTATTATTTTCTCTCTCAGTCTATTTATCCATGATAAAACTGCTAACATAAGCGCCCCTTTTTCTCTGCTGCCTAGTGCATTATAACGCCTTTCTACTATGTCACAGCTCTGTCCAATAGTGTGACGTCGGAAACCGATTTTGCTGAGAACCGACCATAGATTGAAACTTCGTGCATAGTAATAATGGCACCATAGAAGTGACCAGATTAGATTAACACTTTAACGACGACACTGTATTAAGAGTGACTGGGAAACCAATGCAGGTCGTCGTTCAAATGTTAAACAACAGGAAACAAAATGATGCCAGACCTTGGAAACTCACAATAAAGGTGCCAAGATATGGTTTATTCTTGAAGCAGGACAAATGTCCAATATGCCTCCTATGAATTCCCACCGATCTCCAAATGTATCTGATTATAAAACCAAGGAGGCTCACGTACTTGTTCTAGCAGAGACTTCAATCGTTATACTCTGAGATGCTTCTCTTCCTTTGACCGTGTTCGTTGCTGTGCAAGTGAACTTGTCTCCATCGTCACCCTTAATCACCAGGGTATCGCCATATTCATCTCCACTCTTCAAATGTGTCCAGTTGAATGTTGGAGGCGGATGTCCATTGGCAGTGCAACGCACCATGTCATACTTAAAATAAATACCAGACGGCGAAACAGCGATGTTTTCAACAGGATCTGTTCCAAGAAACCATGAACAAGATACATAGGGTTTAATACATACACACACATACACACATAATTATACATACATACCCCAGTAATCGTAAACTCGAAACTTCTACATCACCCCAAAAAGTGAAGTCGTGGGAACCAGCTTATTCACAGACGCTCAATCAACACGAAGTCGATAGACAGGTGGAATGTACACACATATACATCTGCACATACAAACATCTTCCAAGAGGTCCGAATTCTAAGTGGCTGTCCGTCGACCGCCATCGGAACAAAGACCAGGAACAGACACAGAACGGTTCTGCAGCTAGTAAATCAGATGCTGGATGGCCTACTGATGTTGAAGTCTATGCCGTTTCTGTTCCGTGGGAGGAATGAAGACGAAAGGAGAGGCAGAGAGAGAGGGAGAGAGGAGAGGGAGAAAAGACACAAAGAGAGAGACAGAGAGAGAGAGAGAGAGAGAGAGAGTGAGTCTGGATATATGTACACGATGCACGTGGTAATAGTGTGAAAACATTAAACATACATGCACACATGCATACATAAACGAATACATAATACAACCACAATTACTTGGAACAAGCAAACTAGGAACAATCTAGCCTTATCAACCCCAACGTTTGAACAACTCTGCGACAAAGCCGAAACTCGCCCCTTCGGGTCTCTCCTGACGGACCCGGTTACGTCACAAACCTTAACTGCACTTAACCTTAAACCTGCACTTCTTTAAATCAAACCTGCCTACAACTGCCTTCGCCCCGTGTCTGTCACCTCGTTGATCGCTCTGTGGACAGCCTGATGCGGTAAATCCCGCAGTAATGGGGACACAAATTACGGTAACACCGCGGTAATGGGGACAACAATTGCGGTAATACCGCGGTAATGGGGTTTACTCTCGCAGTAATTCAGCGGTAATGGGGAATGAGCCGGTATCACGAAATAGAATTTGTCCTAAAACTATCCGGGGATGTATGAATTTATCCCCCCGGATGGAATAAACCGGTTTAGAGTATCCGGGGGGATAAACCATTCTATCATACGCATCACGATAGCTTCGACGAATTTCCAGTCAAACTCACCAAAAACGAAGTAAATTGATTTCAGGTCGACGTATAAACTAAAGATACGCAATTCAAAAATTTTACGTGTACAATAAATCCAAACAGTATGACCGAATACACTTAGAAACCGACCAATAATGTAAACTAAAGCAAATACTCCATTTCGCGCTAAGGTGGATAGCCTACTCATATATGGGGGATACTCTATTTCGTGACACCGGCAATAAACCCGGGTGATATTCAGAACTTGAGAACTGATAAGGAGATTTTTGTATTTCCTGAAGCCTACTAGTCAGAAATATTCAGGACTTGGCTACTGCAAACTGCCGATAAGATAATAACAGATAATAACTAATGCAGTCAGCAATACAAATAGCTTTGTAAGTTAAAAGTGTTATTTTTGAAATTTGAATTGGTGGAAACTTTTGCGGAGAATGTGATGACGTCCTGCGGGGATGGGGTGGGATGGGGAGAGGACTTGCGGGGATGGGATGGGGATGGGGCGGGGATGAGGATGAAAATCTGCGTGGATGGGGCGGGGATGGAAAGACTTACTTATTGGGGTGCGGGAATGGGGGCAAGATTGTCTCCCTGCGTCACTCTCTATTACACCGTGAACAACCTATTACAGGGCATTACCTAGAGTGTAATAAAAGGCTTTGTACCAGCTGCTTTCCTTTCAGATTACGAGCACAATATTATTGATGAAAACAAGAAAGTGAACTCACATGAAACAATCAATGGCTGTGTAGTGCAGACATCCAGGAAAGCAACGGTTTTGTCATAGTGATCCTGCCTATTGGGGGGAAATGACGCTCTACACACACGCTGCATGATATTCTCCTTTGTCGCAGTTCCATTGAGTGTCGTTCGTAGTTGTGTCCCGTTCGTCGTTGTATTTTTTTCACCAGCAGCCTCAGTTGGTAAAACCAGAACCACATCCGATGGCTCCAGGGATTTAGGCGGTACGTTGATGGCACACCAAAGGCTATAGCCATCGCCTTTAGCCAATGCGTTACTATTGGACACACACGATCCTGTCACCACACCTGCATTACAAAGCAAAATGAATCAACTCCAGCTAAATGATTATATTAAATATTACGATTAATATATTTTATTATTACTATCATTGGTGAGACACGGTGGTCGATTGATTAGAGCGCTTGACCTGCAACGCAGAGAGTACGAGTTCATTCATTCAGTCATTCATTTCACAGATTTATATGGCGCCCCTTCAAGATTATCTCAGGAGCGTTCCAGCCACCACTCAGGTAGTTAATTACAATATAGGCCCCATTGAGCAAGTCCTTCACTCACAATAGAAGCGCTTTATAAATGGCCAAATACAATACCATTAATAGATTATGTTATTACTATTATTGGTGGGCACGGTGGTCGATTGGTTAGAGCACTTTGCCTGTAACACAGAGAGTACGGGTTCGAGACACCACTCAGTTAATTACTGTGTAAGGATATTGAGCAATCGACATTCTTTCGTATGGTTATCTGCTGCGCGCTTCTAGATTTTGAAAGGAGGGCAATTTCAACTAAGGTACACCCCGTAAAAACAAAATAAATTCCATACTCGATCAATGGACACCGACTCTTGTTGAGCTCTGCATTCGAGCATTGTTAGACTCTCGGGCATTCTTGGCGGCTCTATTGTCCAAAACTGGGTTCTCCAATGGATTATGATAGTTGATTGCGATTTCATTTGAAGCGACCACCGACTGACGTCTTGGACATTATGATAACGGCGCTATAGAAGTCATTAGATTAGATTAGATTAGATTGATTAGATTGATTAGATTAGATTAGATTAGATTAGATTTGATTAGATAAGACGACTTACTAATGACAACCAGAATGCAGCTTCTTGTCACTTCCCCATCAGTCAGTGATTTTTTACACATGAATCTTCCGGAGTCGCCAATTTCCAGCTGCGTTATAGTTAGGCTGCAACCACCATTGCTATTAACGCTGTATCGTTGAGTGGGAAAGAAATCAGTGTTACGCATTCCTATGCCATTCCGGTACACTAGTTTCGGTGACTGCAGGCCTTCCACCTTCTGCCATTCTACCTTGTCACAGTTCTTACTGACCGTTACACACTCCAGCGTAACACTATCACCGACTTTTTTCAGAGCATTCGCCGGTCCTTTTTGTATTTGTGACTGCACAGCTACAAGAAAATGAAACCAAATACTCGGGAAGGCTAAGAGAAGGCCACCGCATTTAAGTGTGACCTTGTGCACATTAAAAAGTGTTATAATAATAATAATAATAATAATAATAATAATAATAATAATAATAATAATAATAATAATAATAATAATAATAATAATAATAATAATAATAATAATAATAATAATAATAATAATAATAATAATAATAATAATAATAATAATAATAGAAATAATAATAATAATAATAATAGTATTAATAATAATGATGATGATGATAATAATAATAATAATAATAATAATAATAATAATAATATTATGAGTGAGTTGCCGTTCCAGACCACCATCAGTAACATCTCCGGATATTGTTTGGATCGCCTGAGGGATCATTGATACCTCGGGCAAAAAAAAAAAATAATAATAATAATAATAATAATAATAATAATAATAATAATAATAATAATAATAATAATAATAATAATAATAATAATAACCGTGAGACACGCTTCCTCTTTCAGAGCCTGTCGGTGACTGTTCAACGATTCAACGCAGTCGCCTTCCAGGGCACTATGTCGAAACTATCAGAAGGAGGCGTGCGATGGTCACAACAACACTAACGCTTTTTATGTTAACTGTCTCTTCTCATAATAACGATGGTAGTAATAATAATAATAATAATAATAATAATAATAATAATAATAATAATAATAATAATAATAATAATAATAATAATAATAATAATAATAATAATAATAATAATAATAATATAATAATAATAATAATAATAATAACAATAATAATAATAATAATAATAATAATAATAATAATAATAATAATAATACTAACGCTGCAACATGGGGCAGAGGACGTAGTCTCATCTGGGACGCCACGGTGATTGACACCGTGGCTCCGTCATACCTGCAGGATACACCCTGGTGGTTGTGGTAGTAATAGTAGTAGTAGTAGTAGTAGTAGTAGTTTTAGTAGTAGTAGTAGTAGTAGTAGTAGTAGTAGTAGTAGCAGCAGCAGCAGCAGCAGCAGCAGCAGCAGCAGCAGCAGCAGCAGCAGCAGCAGCAGCAGCAGCAGTAGTAGTAGTAGTAATAGCAGTATGTATGTATGTATGTATGAGCACTTGTTATAGCGCCCCTTAAGAATTTCTATTCAGAGGCGCTCCCGACTACAGCGCGGACACTGAATCGGAGTTTAATGCCGAAGCGCATGAGCAATGCGATTGAGGACTTACCCAGGGTCCCTACGCGGCGGCTTGTAGTGGATTCGAACCCGCAACCCTCCGGCTGCAAGGCACCGAACATACCCCTACATCACCTCTATACTACTACTACTACTACTACTACTACTACTACTACTACTACTACTACTACTACTACTACTACTACTACTACTACTACTACTACTACTACTACTACTACTACTACTACTACTACTACTACTACTACTACTACTACTACTACGACAACAGTATGAAACAGTATGACACAAACACCGATTGTATGACCCAGCTATCTCTATAATTCCGTATCCCTCCGTCCAAGATTCCTCCACTGAGTGGGAGGATCTTGCCCTCAGCCGAACCTGGCGTATAATTAATCAAACTAAGCGCTTCATTGAAACTTGAAACAGCTTAAAATTATATAGAATTACCGAGCGGGTGTGTTTCAACGCAGAGAGAGAAACAGACAGACGGATAGAGAGCGAGCGAGATCGTACGATTTATTTCCCTCTCTGTCCGAGAGGGAGAGAAATCGTAGAGAGACATACAGAGACAGACCGACAGAGAGGAGAGATCAGAGAGACAGACAGACAGACAGAGACAGAGAAGAAGAGAGACAGAGAGGGAGAGAGACAGAGAGGGAGAGACAGACAGACAGAGACAGAGAAAGAGCGATAGAGAGAGACAGAGAGAGACAGAGAGTCATGGTCGGCTTTTTATAGAGTTCCTCAAGAGTATAGGGAACGATTTAACTAATTAAGCGACCAGCTTACGGACCACGGCTTTGAGCACCGCACCGCAAAACCACTGCACATATTTTTAAATTAGTACTCTTAAATTAGTTTGTAAAAAAGCGGAAACAGTAACGTCATCAACGAATATTTACGAATATTAAAAATGTCGTAATATTCACGAATATTTACGAATATTAAAGCCTGAAGTCAGAAATTCTCGTTCTATGTTAGCAGTAGCAGTAGCAGTAGCAGCAGTAGTAATAATAGCAGCAAAAAGATGTTACCCGCCCTAAGACGGTAAATTTCTTAAGTGAGGTTTTCACATAGGCACAAAGATAAAAAAAACAGCTTAAATGGCGATCGAAAGGCGGTCAATTCAATAGCAATCTTACGACTAGTGAGATGATCGTGACAGGCGCAATAAAACGGAGTAATTGTAATTGAACTTTTATGTAGCGCCAATCAGAGATTCAGAGCCAAGTCAGTCCTGTCACTAACAAATAAAACAGTCTTCCAGCGTTTCCGAACCAGTGGAAGAGGAACGCTGAGGAGCTCAAGCCGATGTTCCTGCGGACGACGGCTTCAGCTAGAGGGACCAATGTAGGCACAGCTTCTGGATTGGGCGGTAGCACCACGCATGCGGGGAACAACCAGAAGGCAGAACCGTTCTAAGGAGTTTGGGGGCCCTCGCAGAATAATATCTTCGTTTCATATTTTCAAACTGACATCTACGAAGTATGATTACAATTCAGTATGAACGGATGATCACAAGTTATTACAGAAGTCGAATTTAAGCAACAGTAACCCCTTGTTACAATCATGATACTCATTAAACGATTACCTACCTGGAAATCTGGAATTTACTGCCTCAATCCGTCTGCTTTGATTCGTTTAGATCTTGAAAACTGACCTGTCGGATTTTTTACCAGGCTTCTCTAATGGAATGCTGTTCTTCCATTATGGTTTCGCTTGAAGCAGCCATCAGTGAATGCCCGTCAGTTGTGTCAATGGCATTTGTGGCGATTTTTAGGGGCGCCTTCCTCTGGGCCTGCCCGTGTTCCTGGAACTCGGTGGTGTTTTGGTCCTCCCTGCCTCCTGCGTTCGCTTGCCGCCTGTCGGCCGGGTATTCTTGCCCGTGTTCTGCCGTCCACTTCCCTGTGGGCCATGTTCTATTGACCCAGTTGCTGGTAGCTTTGCTCTCTAGGCCTTGCTCCATTGATTTATGGGTTATCTTTTAAACAAAAGATTTGTAGGTAATCTTTTAACCTTTGTCAAAAGGTTTAGTTATTCATTGGTTCATTTGTCAGGGCAAGGGCTCTGCAGAGAAGTAAGAGTAATACCACCCTGTTATGGTGTAACCAGCCTGTGGTGGTCTTGCAACCTTGTGCTGGCCTACCCCAAATTCATTCAATAAGAGCAATTGTAAAATGTCCCTTCAGAAATCCATCCTGAGGTGCATCCAACAAAATCCCAGTGCTCAAGCGCCCATGAAGGGTGCAAGTAATATCCCTGGCCAGAAGGATGTATACAGTTCCAGAGGGAGGCTAATCCAGGAAGATAGTCCAACAACTGAGAAGATGCAACGACGGTTCATTGTCGACGTGGCAACTGGAAGGGTATTTATTCATGTCTTAGGACTTTTTCATTTATCTGCTTTAATTGTCATTTGTCTGCACGTTTACTGGCAGCCGAGTGCTGGGCACATATTTTATCAATAATATTGATTGTATAATGAAAGAACAGAAATGTCCTGAAGTCATTCATGAAGGCAAAAATTTATCTCATGCTTAACGTTTTATGACCATTCGCTATGGACGAAAAGAGCATCTTACACAACGGACGCGAATGCGGCCGAGTACCAGCCATCATCGCAAGGGCGACAATAAATTTTGCACAAGTGCGTGAATGCGGCACCTACGCAAGAGGCGACAATCAATTTTATGTAACGACGCGAATGTAGCGTAGCCGCTGAGTACAGAGGCCTTCTAAGGGGGGGGGTTTCCATAGTGCAGTGGTGACATCACTGGCGTGAAGAGCAGTAGGTAGCGGGATCGCTTCCCGTACTCTCCCAAAGGTTCACTCAGCATATCATTCTCGAGATGACGCATTGGTAAAATGAGATGTAGGACGTGATGGGCGTCTTGCATGGCTGCCGTATACAGTTAAGAAATGTCCAGCTATTTAATTAAGTAAGTAAATAAGTAAGTAAGTAATTAAGTATATTATTTATTATGCCAGTTGCATTCCGCACCCTAGTGTACATACATCTTAAATGAGCTGCCAATGACAGTAGGCCTACAACAAACTTTTTCGCTCAAGATTATCTGGAAGAGGTAGGCCCCTATATAGCGGTCGTTTGTTGGCGGTAGTAAGGTACATGTATATGTTTGGGGCTTTTGAACGGTAGTAACCTATGCAGTATGACCTTGGTCCTTAGGATCGCCGAGAAAAGTCTTGTGTCAGCTTCCATGCAAAGCCGGTCAAAGCCGGATTTCATCTCGTGGGTACCGCTGGCAGCTCAACCTGCACATTACTGACTGGAATCGCATCCTAACATGTTGTCCCACATGGCATGGTGGTCACCACCATGCCAGGGTCGCATAAAGTAACCGGAACACCGTAGTTGCCCGCACCACATCATAGAGCCGTGGACCAGTGAGACCATGCGCGACAAGGAAGCACAGCGCATATAATTCCCTTTTTGCCTTCCTGCATATTGTGGTTATGTGTGGTTCGAAGATAAGAGCTACTGTAAACATAATCCCCAGTTGGCCTACATTCAAGTTTGACAACCATGTGAATCCCGGAATTACATTGACGATTATGTCGCGCTCAACCCGCCCTTTCGGCCATGTCTTCTTTTGGTTTATTTCGAGATTAGGCCCAACAGGATGCAGCACATTGTGACACGTGGTCTAGTTAATCCGCAGCTGTGCTGCTTTTTGATGAGGGTACCAGCAGATAGCTATCATCTACATATTTAATAAGCCTATTGCCAGGGTGCGCATTTAGAGTTTTGATATTGTTACAATAAATTTAACCGGTCCCAGCTTCTAGACCCGAACCATGGACAATGCTGTTATTGATCCTATCAATAGGAGAGGTAGATAGGCCTACATTGAGTTCTGTTTCATGGCTACGATCTCCAAGGAAGGCAATGATCATGTTTGTATAATTATAGTCCGGCATTTGTAATTCCAAAAGTTGTTAAGCTAGCTAGGGGTGCTTCACCGTATCGAAGGCCTTTGTGAAATTCAGTGCATTTAGATGGACAGACTGGGTTCCTCTAAGTAGTTCCGTAAAAGGTTTTCCGTCAGCGTAATTAAGTCAGCCGTGGTGGAACTCGTAGGACGGAAAGCACATTGGTCTGTGCAATCATGAATTGCTTACTTACTTCCAAAGGCCTTAGTAAATATCATAGGCCTACGCTGTCCATGTTATTGGACGGGTTTAAATATGTATCAATTGATGAAGGCAACGGAAACAGATTCATCTGGAATCAGACAGTTCAAGGCGCGGCCAAACTTCGGATCGAAGATTTGAGTTTGAGTTTGAGTTTTGAGTTTATTGAACCATTTGCATTCAAATACAAAATTACAGTGCATAAACAGCAATCACATTAAACAACTTAATTATCTAACAGCGTGTTATAGTTTAACAGTATGTGAGCCAAAAGAATATGAGTATGCGAGTCAAGTAGCAAATGATTCATGGGGAGATGAAGCTGGGACAGCTTATCTAGTCTTCCCCACTGGTTACCAGTCAAAGAAATACAACAACAAAATGTATTGGGTTAACAGGCTAAGGCAGCCATACAGTTAGTAACAGTATTCGTAGTTAAAACGATAATAATCAGCATCACACTCCAAGTTATGAGTTGCTGAGTTAGTACTGGTCAATCAGAAAAGTCTTATATACACACTTGAATGCAATCAGCGAGCGTAGTTCACGCATGCAAGAATCAATAGAGTTCCACAACTGCGGTCCTTTTATTCTGACCGAGAAACATCTAGCATTTATCCTGCCTTTTTCTGTTCTGTAGTTTTGTCTATGTCTGGTGTTATAATCATGTACATCAGTAATCACTGTGAAGTATGAGTTAAATAAAGCTGGGAGAGTGCCATTGTGGTGCCGGTACATTAACATTGCAAGTTGAAGTTTATAAATATCGTAAATTGTTAAAAGGTTTAAGGACTTAAACAGGTGGCAACTCTCTGCTAGATAATGAGCTCCACTGATAACTCTTATTGCCCTTTTTTGGAGGATGTATATAGGTTTAAGCATATTCTGATACCCACCTGCCCACACCACAGTACAATAATTTAAATAAGGCAGTAGAAGGGTAGTGTACAATAACTTGAGAGAGTGAGCTGGTAAAGACCCCTTAAGTCTGTGAATGATCCCCACAGTTTTGGCTACCTTGTTCTTCACATGCTCCACATGCTCCTTCCAAGTAAGGTTCTCATCAATGATAACCCCCAGAAATTTGACTTTAGAGACTCTGCACAATTGAACGTTATCGATAGTTAATGTAGGGTCAAAAGTATTCGGTATCCTAGACTTTTTGCTTTTAAATAAAACATAGTTTGACTTCTTTATATTAAGTGATAACATGTTCACTTGGAACCAGCAAGATAACTTACTAAGCTCCAAATTCATAATTTGGAATAGTTGAGAGTAGTTTTTTCCCATTATAAAAGCCGAAGTATCATCTGCAAAAAGTACCAGTTGCAGGGTGGGGGAGCAGGTTGTGATGTCGTTTATGTAGATGAGAAATAATAAAGGACCCAAATTTGAACCTTGCGGAACCCCGCAAAGTATGGGTGCAAGACTGGATAGAACCCCTGCATAGGAAACCCGTTGATATCTATCCTTGAGATAGGATCTAAACCATTCCAGAGCAATCCCACGAATTCCATAATGGTATAGCTTGGCAAGTAAAATGTCATGATTTAAAGTATCGAATGCTTTTGACAAGTCTAAAAATACACCCAGAGTACAACTACTTACATCCATAGCTTCGGAAATATTGTCTAGGACTTCGATAATAGCTAAGTTGGTAGAGTGGTTCTTTCTGAATCCAAATTGTTTTTCATATAGAATTTGGTTAACTGAAAGAAAATCATATATTCGCTTGTACATAGCTTTCTCCAGAATCTTAGAAAAGCAATTTAACTTGGAAATGGGACGATAGTTCTTTATCTCAAGACAGTCTCCAGTTTTAAATATAGGGGAGATGATGGCAGTTTTCATATTAAAGGGAACAATGCCTGTTAAGAAAGATTGATTGACCAAGTGGGTCAACGGTAGTGATACATACTTGGCAATACGTTTTATGATATCAACTGGTAAATCGAGTGAACCAGTGGCTTTGGTATTTTTCAAACTAGCTATGATGGCCTGGATTTCGGCCTCATTGGTAGGGACTAAAAATATGGTGTGACTATTCATGTCTTTGAGGTAACTGTCATAGGAAGTAGAGGAAGTAGGGATTTCGGCGGCCATTTTTAGTCCTAGAGTAGCGAAATACTCATTAAAAGCATTAGCAATTAATGTGGGGTCTTCTAGTAGTTTATCGTTAATTCGTATAGGGGACCTAATCCCAGGGGGCTCATTTTGATGCAAAGCTTCTTTAATAACCCCCAAATTTCCTTAAGGTTGTCCTTACAGACTTCTAGTCTATTGATATAGTATTGTTTCTCACAATTACGTAATATATTAGTGAGTTTATTTTTATAGGTGCTATATTTCTTATAGCAGTCAGTCGACCCACTCCTTAGATAATTTTTATACAATTTATTTTTATTTTTACATGATTTTAATAGAGATTTGGAAAGCCATGGCTTAGTTATCGTTTTATACCTTCTACGCCTAATTAGCTTAAGTGGAAAACAGGAATTATACAGTGAGTTAAGTTTATCATTTAAGGAGGTCGAGATATCATCAGGGTTCTCAAGGTTAAGAACATCTTCCCAGGTTTCATTTTCGATCTGTGCATAGAAGTTATTGAAAGCCTGCTCATGTTTAGGCCTACTCAGTACATGTTTAGATTTTGGCAGCAGCTCTAATTTGCAGTCAAGGATGACAAAGATAGGTAAATGGTCACTAACATCAGCGTACAGTATACCAGAATATTCATTATATTTTAAGGTATTGGAAAGATGGCTAAAGACAAGACATGTTATACGCAGTGCCACAAAAGTTGAAACAAGAATATCATTCAAAGACTAAGAACATGTAAAGGCAGTTGTGAGTGTATGGACATTTAGGTTGCGCTTCAAACGAACCTCCAAACAGTGAAAACGGTATTTAGCAACCCTGTGCATTTGATATTATGTTAAGGACCCTAAAACAGATCCCATACGTCTTACAATCTGTAGGCCCTACCAAAACCGTAGCCAGAAGAGAACTTTGGGGCGCTCCATCTGGGATCCTCCATTGGACATCGTCGCAGAGTAGGAAAAAGAATTTTGAAAAATTTAGGTAATTATTTATTTCGGAGGGTGTGAACCCGTAAACCCCATAAATATGCCCATGACCTGTGTACCAAATTTCTAAGGCTCATCAGCCTTTTAAAATCAGTAGTAGAAATTATTTGACATGGCAGATGCGTTCCTCCAGAAACAGTGGCGTAACGAAGGGGGGCAGAATTAAGAGGGGTAGCCGCCCCCGGGCGCAGCACCAGAGGGGCATAAAATTATCTTTCAGTGGTACACAGTACTATGACAAGAACGATTAAAAGTCAACAAGAATATTAAAAGAGGGCGCAGTCATTATCCCTTGCCCCTGGGCGCTGAAAACAAGAATATTAAAAGGGGCGCAGTCATCATCCCTTGCCCTGGACGCTGAAACTTTTCGTTACGCCACTGTCCAGAAATAGGGCCTAATAGTAAGTTCCAATGCACAGAGTGTCCCAGAATGCACAATGTTCTTAAATATGTAGCAGCTAAAAAGACCAGCCCATCATTCGCCATTTTGATATGAACGAGACTCGACATGATCCAGTTCAAACCGGTCAAAATATCGATAATTACTCGTTTAAAACTTTCTCAAAATCAACCACAATATTAAAGAAACTCAGCAAACGATTTATGTAATAATTTGTAATTATTTCGGCAATTACACTTGATTAGTTTATTGGTTTCACTTTCACAGATGATAGCCCTAGTCGTTTAGCATATCGCGTTTTTTGCTAAACCAAACATAGCAGTTTTCTCTAACATTTAAGTCATTATCACAGTTTCTTTGTACGAACCTGTCATTGCAACCACCAGAACAAACAAAATCGGTGCAAAACCTGCGTCCATCATTTATTAGAACGCTAAAATTCTGATAATTAACAAATAACGTCTGTGTTTTGCAAAATTCCAAATCTAGCTAGTTCCGTAAGCGATTAAACTTTATTGTCGAAAACTATTAAGGGCTGCCAACTTTTGAGTTTGCGATTCTGGGACAGCCCGCATGCAATCACTCGACATGCCCTTACGAATTTACTCCGTCCACGTCACTGTATGTAACGACTACTGTTGCATCAGCCTAATGCAGGATCTACAGCCTAGGCCTACTGAAAAAATTAGTCGTTAATAATTGCACTCAAATCAACAAAAGTCAAGTGGCCTAGGCTATGTTTAAAATTAGAATCAACTTCAACAGGGCCATAGCAGGCTATAATTAGGCCCTACGCTAAGCGTAAATCTGGCGCCCCACACCCTCCTCCCAAAAATCAACTTAACCAATAACGACCAAATTTGTTATGTCGAATAGGCTATTATATATGTGTCTTTTAAAGAAAATAGAAACGAAGTGTCTCTCGTTCTATTCTATTAGGCCTAAAGTCTTTATAGCTATGGTAACATTATTCAACCTCTCTATGAAGAAACATAGGCCTATATAATATTTACGATGCATTGTAATGCAATGTAAAAGTTCAGAACGGCGATTACTACTATGTTCTAACGAGTCAACGAAATTTTTTAAATAACTTTGCACAGGTAGGCCTATCTATTAATATTAAATAGATAAGCTTATATATACACAAACACTTCTATTTGTTGTTATTTAATTTTATCACATTTCATTTATGATGGATATTTCAGATTTTAAGATAAAGTAAATTTTAGTTTTAGAATTAAATAATTATTCTCCAAATTTGCGCTCCCTCTTGAGTTGCGCCTTGTTACATGACACCGCTGGAACACTCCTCGCTAGGGTTCTGAACTTCAACAAGAAAACGTTTATTCAATTCCAGTAGCCTACCAGGTTAACCAGGCTTATGGGCTCAGCACGAACGAAATTCATATCATATAGGCCTACAGTTATTTGTATACAGTATACATGCATGCAGATTGCAGATGTGATTTGTTGGGTCTGCTTAAACTTGTACTTTTGCTGAGTTGATGCCGTTTTAAGCACTTTCAGATCACTGCAAACAAAGTCGTAGAATTCACCACATGTCATGTTAAAATTGATTCAACAGTTCCGCTTTAACAATTCAGGCAATTGCGATTGCCAGACCACAGATCGTTCATAAATGCTGAGTACTCTCTCGCAGAAAGCGCTGGAACCGGGAACTGACAGTACGTTGGACACAAGGCTAACAACAACTGAATGTCAGTGGTTTGTAAAGTTTTGAAGACTCCAACCCAGCGCTGTCTAACACTCGATGTTGAGCCAACAACGTCTGGTCTGACAGAGCTCAAAACACAAACTTCATCGTAGGCTTACAACTTGTCGAGTTTAATGTGCGAAAACAAGAACAACATTTGGTGAAGTTGATATCTATCTACAAATTCCGGAACAATTTGGGATCAATCCGGGACACACACCTTAACAGCTACTCCGCCTCTCTGATCCTCTGTAAACCGGACTCGGACCTCCTTCGGACTACTCTCTCGGACAACCCTTCTGACTAGACGCAGCGCTCGTGAATAAGCTGGTGCCCTGCGCTTGGCTTTCGAATGGCGCCTTAGAAGTTTGGAGATTACGATTACGATCTGAGTAGGTTATCTTGGAGGGGCGCCATATATAAGTCTTCCGAATGAATGAATGAATGAATGAATGAATGAATTACGACTACGAGATGCACAAGGCCGATTCTGGGACTGTCAAGGCGAATCCGAGACGGTTGGCAGCCCAAGGCAGTGGCGTAACGAACGGTATCAGCGCCCAGGGGCAAGATTTGATGACTGCGCCCCTTTTATCCATCTACTTTAACTTGCGGGAATCTTGCTTGCTTGATTGCTTGCTTGATTGAGCCACAGGCTAAAAGTCAAATCTTGCGACGACTAGTTCGATCACTTACAATCATTCAATCGTCGTGAAACTTGGCATATAGACTCGCCCTCGCACACACTTCATTCTATCAAAATTTCAGCTCCCCCAAAAAGGCTAGCTTATAGAATCGGGGACTAAACTTTTCGAATCGGGGAATCCCCTTTTCCGATACGCAGCGTTGTGATTGGCCAGCGTTGTGATTGGCCGCAGTCGTAAATGTACGCGGACTATATATTTGTAGAGGTAACTGCTTCATAAGACGCATTATAGGATAGTAGATGGATATAGTAAAAACTTTGTTTTTACGGGCTGTATTTTATTATCCATCTAGTTTAACTTGCGGGAATCTTGATTGATTGAGCCACAGGCTAAAAAGTCAAATCTTGCGACGACTAGTTCGATCACTTACAATCATTCAATCGTCGTGAAACTTGGCAGACAGACTCGCCCTCGCACACACTTCATTCTATCAAAATTTCAGCTCCCCAAAAAAGGCTAGCTTATAGAATCGGGGACTAAACTTTTCGAATCTGGGAATCCCCTTTTCCGAAACGCAGCGTTGCCATTGGCCAGCGTTGCCATTGGCTGCAACAGAAACGGGCGCGCTGCATCATTAAACGGACGCTATGTTGTAAAATGAACGCGGACTATATATTTGTAGAGGTAACTGCTTCATAAGACGCATTATAGGATACTAGATGGATATAGTAAAAAACTTTGTTTTTACGGGCTGTATTTTATTATCCATCTAGTTTAACTTGCAGGTTGCTTGATTGCTTGGTTGAGCCACAGGCTAAAAAGTCAAATCTTGCGACGACTAGTTCGATCACTTACAATCATTCAATCGTCGTGAAACTTGGCAGACAGACTCGCCCTCGCACACACTTCATTCTATCAAAATTTCAGCTCCCCCAAAAAGGCTAGCTTATAGAATCGGGGACTAAACTTTTCGAATCTGGGAATCCCCTTTTCCGAAACGCAGCGTTGCCATTGGCCAGCGTTGCCATTGGCTGCAACAGAAACGGGCGCGCTGCATCATTAAACGGACGCTATGTTGTAAAATGAACGCGGACTATATATTTGTAGAGGTAACTGCTTCATAAGACGCATTATAGGATACTAGATGGATATAGTAAAAAACTTTGTTTTTACGGGCTGTATTTTTATTATCCATCTAGTTTAACTTGCAGGAATCTTGATTGATTGCTTGCTTGCTTGATTGAGCCACAGGCTAAAAAGTCAAATCTTGCGACGACTAGTTCGATCACTTACAATCATTCAATCGTCGTGAAACTTGGCAGATAGACTCGCCCTCGCACACACTTCATTCTATCAAAATTTCAGCTCCCCAAAAAAGGCTAGCTTATAGAATCGGGGACTCAACTTTTCGAATCGGGGAATCCCCTTTTCCGATACGCAGCGTTGCCATTGGCCAGCGTTGCCATTGGCACGACAGAACAGAAACGGGCGCGCTGCATCATTAAACGGACGCTATGTTGTAAAATGAACGCGGACTATATATTTGTAGAGGTAACTGCTTCATAAGACGCATTATAGGATACTAGATGGATATAGTAAAAACTTTGTTTTTACGGGCTGTATTTTATTAATTTTTCCTATTGACTTTTAATCGGTCTTGTCATAGTACTGTGTACCACTGAAAGCTAATTTTGCTCACCCTTGTGCTGCGCCCGGGGGCGGTTGTTCCCCTCTGCCCCCCTTCGCTACGCCGCTGGCCCAAGGACTATGATTGTTTATTATAATTATCTTCGGTTACAAGCAAATGCGTCGGGGAATTTCAGTGGTGGGGGAGTAAGAAGCCGGAAGTTTTACTTCTGCCCAAACAAATATGACTCCAGAATAATTTGCGTTGCGCGCATGGTGCGTGTATGAGCTAAGTAGGCTATGTATATTATAGACGATTGTTCCTATACCAGTAGTTTTCGTCTTTTCGACCTTACTATAGTGACGGAACCTTACACCAAGCACTCATTTTCTTACGAAACCCGGAGCGTTTCACAAGCCCAATTTCGCAAGAAATGTAATTGAGACTTGTTATGTTGGGATAATAATTATTTAGACCTAGATTTCAGTATTTTGCACTTTTGGTGCATTACAAATATTGTTGAGAGACTCAAATGTGGCATCAGGGTATCAAATTAGCGACGCTCTATGGAGCACTTTTAGTTTCATAATCTGTTTGTCTGTACTGTATAATTATTGGCACCGAGAGAACTGTAGCCTATGTGTGACGTTTTCAAATAAGTCACAATGGCAATTGCACTAGGTGACCCGATAAATCGACATACTATGGAGCGCCGTTGACTTGATAGGGCTGATGTCGTTTTGGGGATTTTGTCATCCGCAATGCAATAAGGAAATTGGCAAATCGACACCCATGAGATGACAATTTTGGGTTGTAAGGATTTTGGATGCATGGATGTCATTTCAAAACATTATCTCATGGGAAAAGCGATTAGTCATCGGGCAAAAGCAAACCTCTGACCAGTCACGTTCAGTCGAGTAATCTCTAACCTTTCTAGAACGAGTATTTAATGAATGATTTACTGATTGATTACTTTTATTGATTTGATGATTGACTAAATGATTGATTTTTTTACATTTATTGATCGATTTGCTTATTATTGATTTAGGCCTCAGTATTATTTAGGTATCATCGATTGATTTTTTTATTAACTTCCTGAGCGATTTCTTGATTGATTTCTTGATTGATTGGTTTGGTTGATTTTGCAGCTGGTCAGTTGTCGCAGTCGGCTCGCTTGCACTTCAGTTGCCGTTTGTGAACTTCGGTCTTTGGCCAAAGGACAAATTGTCGGACGTTGCTACGATGTCATGGTATTGTTGTAAGAAAATCCTGTGCATTTAACTGTGACGGGTTAAATGAATAAAGATTTGAGTAAGACTTAGGGGCCTAATCAGCCCTACTGCATGTTCACTTGATTTCGGAGACTTCCTAGACCCGCTGGCCGGACGTAGAATTAGTTTATAGGCCTACTTACAGAGGCACATTTTATGCGACAACATTGTTGCAGGTCTGCACATTTCAGTGCTATTTAATTCGTTAAGGGTCAACCTTCAGACAATACGTCTGCAGGTATGCATGCATGCATACAAAGGCCTAGCTACATAGGCCTACATACGCTCAATACAAATGATATACGTATAGGCCTATTTACGTCGTATTATAACTCCGCCACTGCCTTTACTCTGGTAGTGCAAGTCCCAAACCTGGAAAAAAGAGGAGGGCGACGCTAATCATCTTTTTCATGACACAGTGTTATTAAACTGCAACTAACCAACCAATATACGTCCGTCCTTACATGCATACCAGCCTACACAAGTAGACCAACGCATGCATATAATGTACACTTATAAATGATATATCTATGTATTTAATAAGAATTAATATAAACGCCTTTCGATAACTAACAACAGCGTTAATAAAGCGTTTTAGCACAACTAAACCGATGGGTTATTGCATGTTCTTCAATCTAAGAATAGAGAGATGAGATGAAGAAAATTGCCGAAATAAAAGCTGGTAAATCTGAAATTGATTACTTTTGGCGATCTACAGATATTCACAAAACACTAAAGGAAGTCTTCTGTGAAGAAACCACAGTCAATGTTCTTATACGTAAAGGAATACAATTGCATAGACTAATAAACAATGAACATGCGAACAATTGCTTCATTTTCTTCAAAATGCTCTAAAATATCATAATGAGCAGGAGCTCATCTTTGAGCAATGTTGGTGAGATCCGTGATGAAGAATCTGTCAGTTTCAATACCATGCATTAAGAAATTCACAAGGACTGTCAGACCCTAACCTATAGGAGTTCCCCATTTACGAGAATATAGAGTAACATATCATAATTTATTAGACATTGCGAAAGGTCGCTATATGTTTACATTCTACTGATATAGAATTGTTCATAATAAAATCCAGATTCATTTTGGTATTAAAACAAAATACGACACAAATGACTATTCAGAAAGTCTCTGAACATTACTTCAGAATTTGTTGCTGATGCCCTTTTCCTTAGCTTTTCTGCTCTCATTTGTGTCGGATGGCGGCAGCTTCCTCTGTTGAAGGCTTTCATATTCGATTTAACTAGATTCGCTTGCGTTCAACTTGTACCCAAGGTTCTCGTAAGTCGCTCTATCGGAGAGACTTTACCCAATAACATCAATATAATTGGGTTTTGACACCTCTGCATAATTTGGTTCAGCATTCGAATCTTGCGCCGAGAGAACATCCAAGATAGTTTCGTACTGTGAAGTATATGGACTTTCTCTATTAGCTCGTCTTCTTTCGGAATCTTCTTCCATTGCGTTCGTCCTTTTACCGTCTACCACAAAAGTTGCAGTTGAATAAAAAAAATATGCTACAATGATTCTTATGTAAACACAGAAATACAAGTGGTCATTTGCATAAATTACACCTCTGAATTTTGTCCCTTCATTCATTCAACACTGAATATTTTTTCCCTACAAATAAAGACAGGTATTAAGGAAATTAAGAAAACTGAGATTAATAAACTGTTTCTGAAAGTGTCAAGCAACACAATTCTTATGTAAAATGACTATAAGTGCAATTTGTAAAGCGCAACTTCAAGAAAAAATCGTAATAAGCGCTCCCGACCACGCAGGAAAGCCCCACGATCAAACAATACACAGACCTACTTCAATCACTTGCGCAACAAGGTAGGTGACAGACTGATTAGCTCACTTCTGATTTTAAAAAGAAAGCCTATTCCAGGACACAGGGCCAACAATGGCAAAACTCCAAAGCTTGGTAGTGGACGACCTAGCCCCAGAACGACAAGGAATCATGTGCAGAAGATAGGAGGGACCTGCGACCAGGAAGAGATGAGGCAAAGATGCACAGGGTTCTGAAATAGGATGGAGCAGTTCCCAATAGGCAATTTCGTATGTGAATTAGAATCTTAAACTCAATGCGTTGACGTGTATGTAACCAGTGCAGAGTGTCTCGTATATAGGCGGAGTTATTATGATATAAGCCTAATGTTGGCGAAGCAGGACGTTTTGGCGCCGCCGTTTTGGCGCCGGACATTTTGGCGCCGCCGTTTTGGCGCCGGCCGTTTTTGCGCTAATAAACGAGGTAAATAATGTTAATTTTTGAATGCAAAGAAATATCAGAAGGATAGCGAAGTTCTTATGTTGAGTTGGATTTATTAAAATAGAATTTGGTGAATTAATACCATCTTCTTAATGCTGTATTATTCGTTGGTATGACGGCAGTCTACCAATGTCCATGATAACTATCATCAATCCAATTTCCAGTGACGTAAGAAGAAATTATTTTCATCAATTCAGCTTCGATTTTAAGAACACAATTCTTATAAGTAATCCGGCTACCATAGAAACAATAATTATTTTAAGCAATCCAGCTTCTATTGAAACAATTAATTTTATCAATCCAGTTCCCATTTAAGCAATTATTTTTATCAGTCCGGCTTCGAATTTAAGAAAACAATTCTTGTAATTTATCCAGCTCCCATTGAAACAATTCTTTTCATCAATCCAGCTCCCATTGAAATAATTATTTTTATCAATCCAGCTCCCTCCCATTGAAACAATTCTTTTAATCAATCCAGCTTCCATTTACGGAAATAATTCTTTCATCAATGCAACTTCTAGTTCAGCAAGAATTCTTTCATCAATGAATCTTTCTTTTGCGAAAGAACTTTTTCAGCAATCTAACCACCATCTACCAAAGAACTTTCTCATCAAATCCAACGTCGACTGCATGTTTCTGAGATAGAAATAATTTACCAGCCCAACTGTGTCGCCTAAACGGCCGGCGCCTAAACAACCGGCGCCAAAACGGCGGCGCCAAAAAGTCACGTACCGTAATGTTGGCGATATGGCAAAACTTTATGTTGGGATGCCACCGATCAGAACTCCGACTAATGAGCTTAGATATGGGATGAATAAATTAACGAAGGACGAACTAATGAATCAGATAAAGAGGTGATGCATTCATTTTCGATAACGCGTCCAAAATACGAATAATTGTTAAATATTAATTTATATTGAAATGTGAAAGATATCCCTGACATAAGTAAGTATACACAGTAGGCCTACTGTTCTTAAATTACCTGTGTTAACTCTTTTGATCCATTCATATCTCATGCATAGGACAGCAAAGAGAATTCCATCTAAAAGCAACATTCCACCAACGCCAATGGCAACACCGATTCCTATTTTACCTCTATCTGATAAGCCACCTGTAACAAACAGCAGTTATTGACTTTAGTACCAAGACTAACTTATTGCAACTGCTTAAATGAGTGAATGCTAGGCTACCACAATAATATTATATTGGTAATTAAACGTTCCGTTATATCTAGACCCGAACAAACCATAAGGGCGACATATAACAATATTAGTGTCAATAAATAAAATTTATCCTTCTTCGGCGTTTTGATATACTTAACTCATCATAATCAGAACAAATCTGAAAAAAGAAACGAAAATATTCTCCCGAATTGCCGAATTGTACAATCATTGGCGTCAGAACAAAGAGCATTGATGTTTCTACATGTACTTTGACGCCATAGTCGGTCACAGGAATTGTAATTGTAATTAGTAACTTCTGTTGCGCCGGTCTCTAATGCACAAGGCATCAATCGATGGCACGATTAAATCAAACCCTATTTCAGGTCAATATTCAGAAGCTCTTCCTAATTTGGTCGTACTTCCTGGATCTGTGTACCAAAGTCCCACACCTCAAACTGTGCCAACGTATTTTAGCCTGCAAAACTCCTTCACTAAGGTTTAGTACCATACATAATTCAACTTTCGTAAATTCTCAATCAATCAATCATTTATTTATGTAACCATCAGAAGAACATGAAAAAATGAAACAATAAGGCAACGATTTGACATGAACAGGGTATCCACAGAGGGTCCAGAAGGGATCATGGATCTCGCTAAATTGGGACATCTATAGATGTTTAGAAAATACAGATAGGAAAAGAAAGACAGCCAATCGATACTTAGATTGGTTTAAACCTTGGGCACAAAATCAAACAAACTAAAAAAACATAAGACATCATATTAACAAAAGAATATGCAATGTTAACTAAAATAGCAATACAGACAAATTCTTCTAAGTTAAGTCAATTAATTCATTAACTAAGAGGGAGAGTAGCTTTTTTGAAAATCAAGAGAGTGAAGAACGAACAGATAGAGAGATATTATTCTACAGCAAGGTAGGCCTACCAGTAGAATTGATAGAGAATAATCGAGTATTACTGTACTAGTGTGAGCAAAGTCACGACGATAGGAATTCGCACCTTTCGTGTTGTAAGAATGGATGCTGGAAGTAGGCCTATGGCAAAAGAAGCCTTTGAGCACCAGTGGCAACAAGTCACGATCATAAAGATACATAAATTCCGCGATTTGACAGAACCTTAGCCTATCTGTTCAACCCTTAATAATCCAAACTTAGAAAATATTTGCCCAGTGTGCAGGCCCGGGTTAACCATTGGTGCACACGGAGCACGTGCTCCAGGGCCCCCAAGGAGAAAGGGGCCCCCAATCCCAAATAAGAGTAATTTATTTTTTCTGCGTCTCGAAACGCAAATTGAATTCACTTATTCACTTTTGGTGAAAAAATAAAATTCATTTTGGTTAAAGTACGACGACAAGTCACATTATTTTCCATTCAGCCTTAAACTTCTTAGATAAGACTCTGGAGTCAGTTTGGGCGAGGCTATTACTATAGTCTAGGGAGTACTCTAGACTGACCACGCTTCGGTATACGTATCTCTGTTTGTCTTTGTACCTATCTCTTCGTTCTTCTCCTTCCTGCCGTGGACTTCGAACAGCATGCCTTCAGCCAAGGGCTCCTATATAATAAACCAGGGGTCCGTGCTTGAGCTCACCGGGCGAACTAGGTTCAAGCCACGATTGGCGGCCGCCTATAGGGTCAGAAGTCAATGTAATTTGAACTATTATCATACGTATACATAGCCTTTGGATGTCCATGCATATGTGTAAGTAAGTAGTAAGTATGTGTGTATGTATGAATGTATATATAATCTAATACATTTAATGCATATGTATAATGTATATAATATATATATATATGTAGTATGTATGTAAGACAGAGGACAGTTTCTCTCTCATTCGTATCCATCTATTATTCAATCTATCTATCAGTCGTTAAATCTACAGCTACGGTAACTTTGCTGTAGTACCGTTTTAGTCATTATAAGTTAAACTTAAAATATTGAATAATCATTCAATAATGTCGAGTACTTGCAAGTACATGTATGCCAGTGGGTTTATGAAACAGGCTGGAAAGCTTTAACAAGGAAGCGAAATCTCAGTGTTAACTAGCACCCCCAAACTGACGATGCTCTTCAAAGTAGCTTATAATAGTACTGCATGACAGTCTGCGTCTGATTATGATAGTGTGTCTGACTGTGATTGGAGAGGCTAGTGATGATAGTGAGCCGGAAATAGTCGGCAGATCGGTCGCTGACGAACTTGATGATGGATGATGATTTGAGTTCTAAAGACAGGGTAGCCTATATGGAAATGAAATGTTTGCAACTTCAAGTACAATTCAGTCTATCAACGCTTAATTATTGTGAAACAATGTCTATTCCTTATGAAGCCGCAAAATCAGCAGTGATGGCAGGCTATCAGTCTCAAAGTTACTCATCCGAACAGGCTATAGACAAAGCAGGCGCAGAAAGCAAGCTTATATCAGTTTTTTGCAATTATACAACTAGTTGTAAAATGCTAATTATACTATGCAAAGGGATTACTCTGATGTGAAAATACAAGGTAAGATTTCATTCTGTAAAATAATCGCCCTACAATGTTATTTCGTAATTTTCAGATTCTTTTGTAATATTGTATTTTCAAAGTATATCTGTCACCCGTGTAATTTCTTTCTGAGAGAGGCCTACCTATTAGAGGCGACAACGAACGATCGGTTCTCAACACAACGGAAATTGAAATGAAGCTAAAATATGCCTGAGTAAAATTAATATGCTTATGCTACTATTAATTATTATTATTGAATTTGCTGCTGATTGGAGTCTGAGCAGATTTGAATATTACTAAATAAGGGAAGGGGGAAAATAGGGAGGGGCGGGAGAGGAGGAGAAATGGAAGGGAGGAGGATGAGAAAGGGAAGGGAGGAGGATGAGAAAGAGAAGGGAGGGAGGAGCCGGAAAAAGTCGGAGGGGCCCCAACATGACAGAGTGCTCCAGGGCCCCAGGGCCCCTTAACACGGGCCTGCCAGTGTGAGATCTATGTACAACACCTGCTAAAAAAAACGGACAGCATATTTCTCATGTCAGCCAAATCCGTTTGTTTACGCTTGTGCGCACTAATTTGCCCACTCACTATAATATTGTTGAATAATAAAAAAAATAATAATAATGAAATTAAGTTATTCAACTTAAAATTCGTCAGTCAGATAGTCTCTTCCATTCCTCCTCCTGTTCGCTGATCTAAACCCGTCTTCCATTCTCTTTTTCGTCGCCTCCTCCTCCTCCTCCTCCTCCGTTGTTCCAACGACCATTCAACTCCAAGCTCTCGATCCGACGGCTCCTCTCTTACTAAATTCTTTATCTTATAATCCTTCTTCTCTCCTCCTGAGCCAGCCAGACTGCGGGTCTGCCACTGACTCTCTTCTTCTGAATTCCGAACAATTTCAATCTGATCTCGATGCCTGGTCGAATATCCTGTATGGCCAAAAGGATCCCGGTTCTCTATATTTATATTTTTCTTCTGATTTGTTATCCTTGCATTCGCTCTCTTATCCAGCGTACGGTATAACCAGTCTTGCATCCACCACCAAACTGTATACAGGCAGCCTTGACATTCTCTATGGCCAATTTTTCCTGAAGCTTTGGTGAATGGTCAAACTCTGTGCCTACCATGAGTGGAGTGGAGTTAGCTTATCGATTTATAGTCAAATGATTCTCCTTCTGCAAATGCTGCTAAAAGTATTGTCCTTATCCTACTCTTGGTTCATCCTTTCCTAAAAATGTCAAGCATTACTGCAGTAATGTTATAGCCACTCCTATTTATTCACTGCCACGTGCATGTAGCCTATATATAGCGCCTTTTCTATTAGCTGTGTCTACTGGCGCGATGCCGAAATCCGGTTTTGCTTAGAACCGACCATAGTTTGAAACCTCGAGCATAAAGATAATGAACCATGCATAACGAAAATGACACTATGTATAACGAAAAAGGAGACCTTGTAATGAATGCGCTGCTGGACCGGGAGCCAGTGCAGGACATCGTGCATAAAGGCAGAGATGTGGCCAAACGTAGGGACACCACCAATTAAGAGATCAGCCACCCTTAAAACGCAGTCCAAACGATGCAGACGGATCTGTGGAAGTGCACAGTAGAGCGAAGAGCAGTAGTCCAAACGATTAAGAATAAAGGCGTGGACTAGAGTTGAGGCAGAGGAAGAAGACAGAGAGCGAGTGACAACCCGCAGCTGGCGCAAGTGATAGCAACAGGAACGAATCAATTCCGCATCTATCTATCTTATAAATTTAGAGAGCGCCCCTTCAAGATAACTACACAGAGTCGCATCAGACTCAGACCTGGTCGAAAAGGAAATTCTTAAGTAATTTATCAAAACAGCCAGAGAAGTCTCACTGAAGATAACGCGGGTCAGAGGGGAGACTATTCCAAAGAGAAGGACCCACGATCGAGAAAGCTCGACGCTGCCTAGTGGCACAGCGAGCATGCGGGACCATAAAGCCACCTCTAGAGACCGAGCGCAGAGATGTGGCCAAACCTAAGGACACCACCAATTAAACGAACAGCCGCCCGCAAAACGCCTTCCAAATGATGCAAACGGACCTGTCAAATCGATTACGAATGAAGGCGTAGACCAGAGTGGAGGCAGAGGAAGAAGACAGAGAGCCGGTGACAACCCGCATAATGACACTGTGCATAACGATAATGACACTATGCATAACAATTATATAATGATGCCATGCATTACGATAATGTCACTATGCATAACGATAATGATACCATGCACAACGATAATGACAACCCGCATACGATAATAGCACTATAGATGTTCTCAGATTGGATTAGATTAACAACAGGCAACAAAACGAAGCGAGACCTTGCAAGGGCAATTCACTAAACACGGCCAAGGTATGGTTGATTCTTAAAACGGGACAAATGTCTATTATGCCCCTCTTGAATTCCCCACCGACCTGATCACAAAAACAAAGGATGTACACCTACCTTGTTTGGGAGAGACTTCAATCGTTATACTCTGAGAGGCATCTCTTCGTTTGACCTCGTTCGTTGCTGTGCAAGTGTACTCGTCTCCGACGTCACCCTTAATCTCCAGAAAATCGCTAGCTACAACAGATCCGCTCTTCAAATGTGTCCACTTGAATGTTGGAGGCGGATGTCCATCTGCAGTGCAACGGACCGTGTCGCCTTTCAAATAAGGACCAGAGGGCGATACAGCGATGCCTTCAACAGGATAATCTGCTCCAAGAAACCATAAACAAAATGCAGAGAACAAATAAGTTTTCATGTACAGATACACGCATACAAACACATACATACAAACACACATACGCATATGTATGCATACATACATACATATACATACGTACCCCAATACACATACATACATATGCACATACACACATCTTCTAAGAGATCAGAATCCTACATAATGGTATCTCCACTGCCATCGGAACAAAGACCAGGAACGGACACAGAACGGTTCTGCAGCCGGAAAATCAGATGATGGATGGCGGTGTACTGTTGGCGGTCAGTGGCAGACCAAAGAAAGCTGATTATTGATGAAAGGAGGACCAAAGGAAAGGATGAGAGAGTGGGAGATGTACACGATGCACATGACTTTCTCATCCTCAGTCTGGGACTTGGGAATCACCTTAGACCAGGAGCGTCCATGCACCCAACATATTAGTCCCTTCTGTCGTGGCTGTTACTACAAGCTCCATCAACTCAGGGTGATATTCATTCATTCATTCATTCATTCATTCTTAGAATTTATAAAGCGCCTATTCAGAGGCGCTATCTACGCTAGCCTATTATGATGTTAAGTGTCATTGCAAACGAATATATTACATCAGTTAGCAAAACAACCTAGTGTACCGCATCCCTAAGTTCAGCCGTGTCACTGGGTACATGCGGGATATCCTCCACAGGATCCCCTACCTGTAGCGCATTACCTACCAGGTCTCTGCACTGGTCCAGCGTTGCACTGAGGGTCTGGCTCCCCCATATTTGCGGGAACTTTGCTTTTCCACGGTGGCCGTTCAGAGACGCGGTTCCCTTCGTCCAAACTCCTTGTCCCTTATTCGCAAACAGCTATACGTGGGTTCTCTGCGACCTGGAATGGGCTTCCTGTGGCATTGCACCTAATGCCTCTGGATCACTCTGCTCTGTTTCTTTCTAGCCTTTAGACTGTACTTTGTGGCTGGTGTTGGGCTGGGGGCGCTCCTGCGTAGGTAGTCTTGAAGGGACGCTATATAAAACTACTGTAATAGTGTAAAAACATTAAGCTACATACACTCATACATACATAAAGAAATACATAATACACACACAATTACATGTATCGATACAGCAAACTTTGGAGCAAACTCTGGTCTTATCCACCAAGGATTCCCAACATTTGAACAACTCTGCTTCAACGCCTACACTCACCTCTTTTGATCTGTCCCGACGGACCCAGGCCACATCACCAACTACACTACCTCCAACCAAACCCACCCACGACTCCCTTCGTCCCCGTGCCCATGACCTCATTAATCCCCCTCTGTCAACAGCCTTATGCGCAAAACATTTATTATTAGGATGTTATATATACGTTTTAAACTCGTATCGTATCGTATTGTATCTATCGCATCTAAAAATTTGTAGAAGCGCCTCTCGCAGCAAAGACTATTCCTTGGTGTACAGACATCCAATAAACTGTGTTTATTAGATGTCTGTACACCAAAGAGCGATTAGCATTTGGTTAATAAAGAATATATTTACTCACTTACTTAATTCGTTAACAACTTAATACAGGGCATTGCGTAGAGTGTAACCAGCAGGTTGAACCCTCAACCATTAGATCAATAAACAAATACATTGACTGTTGATGGGGCTACTAAGTCCCACGGATGGCCATCTAGGGTTCGAATCCAGTTGCCCTACCGCAACTCAGAAAGTCAAACAACACCATTAGTGTTCCCTTAAACATTCAGCAGCATTGGGGCTTCTGAAGATTCTGCAAGGAAAGGATTTTCATATTTTGCAGTGTGTGTGTACTGTGTAGCCAAACAAACCTTAACTTTACAGATAACAAGATAAACTAAATAAACTAGTTACAACCAATTGTAACTGCAATAAGATATTTACACAGGACAACTTCAAGTCAAATGCATGAGGTCAAATATATAACAATTTCTAGTCAGCAAAAAAAGAGGGAGGGAGTGAGGGAGGGAGGGAGGGAGGGAGGAGGGAGGGAGGGAGGGAGGGAGAGACGAAGCGACGGACGAATGGAGGGAGGGAGGGAGAGGAGAAGACTTACGAGGGAGGAAGGGAGTGAGAGGAGAAGACTTATGAGGAGGGACGGGCGGAGGGAGGGAGGGAGAGAAGAGAAGACTTATGAGGGAGGGAGGGAGGGAGGGAGGGAGGGAGGAGGGACGGAGGGACGGACGGACGGACGGACGGACCCTCGGAGGGAGGGAGGGAGGGAGGGAGGGAGGGAGGAGGGAGAAGACACGCACATCGCCGCCAGAGACGTGGGGATGGACGGACGGACGTTGAAGGGAGGGAAGGAGGTATGGACGGCAGATAAGTACGGGGAGGGAGGGAGGAGGGAGCGAGGGAGAGGAAGAAGACTTACGTCAATCATAGCACGAAAAGACGCATCTCTTGACATTTTAAAATTGTTTTTAACCGTCTTAGGACGGGCAAACATCTAGTTATGAAATAAAGGAAATGAACTCACGTGTCACAATCCATTCTGTGGTGCAAACATCCAGGGTAGCAGTGGTACTGTCATAGTTATCCTGTGTACTGGGGGGAAGTGACACTCTACACATACGGTCTGTGATAAACTTCTTTTTCGCAGTTCCAGTGAGAGTCGTCTTAACAGTCTGTGGTTGGTTCTCGTCCGTTGTCTCTATTTCACCAACAGCCTTATTATGAAAAGACAGAGCCACATTCGATGGCTCTACGGTTTTAGTCGGTATCTTGATGGCACACCGCAGTCTATAGCCATCGTCTTTAGCCAATGAATATCTCGTCACATTCGACAGACATGATTCCGTTACATCTGCATTAAGAAGCAAAATTTATCAACTCCAGCAAAATGACTCTTATTAATATTAATATTATTATAATATTATATGATTTAAAAAAACCATTAACATATTTTTATCACAATTATTGGTGGGGCACGGTGGCCGATATTTTAGAGCGCTTGATCTGTAACATGGAGAGTGCAGGTTTGAGTCCTTCAACTTCAGCTTCAGCTCATCACCATCGATGTTCCATCGTATGGTTGTGTGTACACTTCTGAACTTTGGAAGAAAGGCAATATCAAAATACATGTTTTGTATTCTATTATATTATTATTATTCTTACTGAGGTTGAAATAATCCATCAGTATTAACAAAATCTTAAAAGAATACAAAAGCCATTTAGCATTATAAATATAATTGATCAATTATATTCATTATAATATTATTAAATTTTATTTCTTACAAAGTTAGCAAAGCCCCTCAGTAGTAGTCAAATATAAATAAATAACAGTAATACAAAAATACAAGAAACTCGTCATAATGCTGTTTTCGGGCGCCATAACAAGAACCACTTTATAACGATAACATCTCATATAGAGGGTAGCCTATTATCTGTGGCTCAACTAATTGTAGGATCCAAATCCTTACATTATCAGAGCAGAACTTCTGTAATAAAGGACCAGTTACAACAAGTCACCAATGTACGATTATTGTTCTAAATAATAAACACCAGCAATAATAAATCAAGCACATGTTAGCAAAATGTCAGTCTTTGGTAGGCCACGCTTACTGGAGTGTCTCTAGTGTCTAGGGGCAGCACACAAAAAACTGCCGAGAATGTAGCTACAGTAAAACTAATCAGTGGCAGCAGTACCGGCCTTACCATTGTGCGAACCGTGCAATTGCAAAGGGCCCGCAAATTTGGGGGCCCGAAAATGTCAGAAAATTAACATGAACAAGACACCGTCATAATAACAGGCCCATTATGGTTTCAATGAAATCTTCTTTTATCAAAAAATAAAGTCATATGGTACAAACTTTGTCACAAACTCTTCTGTCCTTTCTTTAGTTGTGACCTAACTCAAAAACTTTCCTTATCTCTACGTATAAATTGCTCAACGTCTTCTAACTGTTTACGAAGTAAATTGACACAGTTCTTTGAATGTATTTCTTTTAAACCACAGTTAATATTCAAACACAGTTCTTCATTAAACACAACGCGACTGTAACTTCTACATAACAACAACTCTCTACTTCATTAAAACAACAACTACACTACATATCTTCAAATTCACTGTCATCAGCAGTTTCTAAGTTCGGCGCGCTAACTACACGTGCAGAGAATCTGTCGTCAGCCAAAGTTTAGGCTACTTTAGGCCAAGCGCCGCCAGGCGACCGCGCAACTAAGGCCTAAGACTAAAACAGCTTAACAATCGAATACGAATTATATATATATCAACCTAAGGAACACCTGTGCTCATTATATATGCAAAACATTTGTTCACATTACCTCCTTCCCTTTCTTTGGATTGAGCAAATTAAACTTAAAAATTTGCGAAATCATCATGTACTAAATTATGCAATAAACTTAATACTATATAATACAGTAAAATAAACAATCTTATAATCTAGATAAACAATCTGCTACAACATTTAATCGTCCTTTCTTATAATTAACCTCTACATCAAAAGTTTGCAGTGCTAAAGCCCAACGCACCAATTTAGCAGACTTAGACATAGATTCAGTCAGATAAGTTAAAGGATTGTGATCGGTAAAGATGTGAACTTTAGATCCAATTATTATCTCTTTCAACTTATTTAGAGCCCAAACAATAGCATAGGCTTCTTTCTCTACAGTTGCCCATCTCTTCTGGGTGTCAGTCAGCTTCTGACTTATAAATGACACAGGGCGTTCTATTCCCTTATCATCCATCTGCGTTAGCACAGCTCCTACTGCAAAATCACTACTATCGCAGTACAAATTAAAAGGTTTTCCAACATCAAAAACATATAAAACAACTTTAGAGCGTACAGCATCTTTAAGTAAATTAAATGCCTGTTGATGTCTATCAGTCCAGTCAATCTTATCTGAAACATGTTTGCTTGTCAAATCAGATATAGGCTTCGCAATCTGTGCAAAATCTTTGATAAACTGTCGATAGTAACCAAAAAATCCCAGCAATTGCTTAACTTGTTTCTTCGTTTCTGGGGTTTTCAAATTAATTAAACTTTCAATTCTATCTGGATTCATTTGAATCGTTCCAGAACCAACCACATGACCGATGAACTTTACCTCACTCTTACCAAAGATACATTTCTTTAAGTTCAGAGTAATGTTATGCAGTCTCATTTGCATTAAATATGCATCTAAATGCTGTAAATGAATCTTCCAATCATCTGAATGCACAGCAATGTCATCTACATAAGGCTCAGCAAATTCATTTATAGGCTGTAAAACCATGTTAATTGCTTTAACAAATGTTCTTCCTGAGTTGATCATCCCGAAAGGAACACGAGTAAACTCGTACAGTCCATTGTGAGTAACAAAAGCAGTTTTCCATTGATCAGTTTGCTTAACAGGACAAGTCCAGTAAGCACTTCGACAATCAAAAATCGAGATCACATTTGATTTTCCAACTTTGTGTAACACGTCTTTTACAATCGGCATCGGATATTTACAATCCACAGTGAACGAGTTAATGTATCTGTAGTCGCAGGCAAGTCTCAGAGAACCGTCTTTCTTTTTAACAATTACCAGCGGACTTGCCATTCTGCTCGAAGATGGTTTTATAATGTTGGCTTGAAGCATTTCTTTAATTTGTCGTTCAACTTCTGCTCGATAGATGAGTGGAATTCGGTAAGCCATAAATTCTTTTTCACGAAATTCCGGTTTCAGTTCAATTTCATGTTCAACCAATGTACATAATCCAGGCTTTTCAGAAAATCGATCAGAATATTTGTTCAGTACTTCCAGCAATTGTTTTTGTTGAGTCAATGTTAAATGGCTAATCTGATCAGGATCAAGATTCAGTGAGTTCTTTTCATCTTGCAAGTCATTCTTTGTCATCAGCTCAACCACTGAACCAAAGTCTTCATCTTCTTCGACGATTAGTCCACAACTCATTGCTCTTGTAATGTACTTTCTGATTTTATTTGCGTGAATTATCTTTCGACAATCGTCACCCATATCAATCAAATAAGAGTACTTGGATCTTCGTTGTATAACAGTACATGGACCATGCCATCGTGACATCAGTTTATTTGTTGAAGTCGGATATAACACAATGACTTTTTCACCCGGTTCAAATTCTTTATGTTTCGCTCTTTTGTTGTATTGATTCGTATACTGTAATTGCTTCTCTCGTGAATATGATTCTGCAAACAATAATGCTTTTTCCATATTTGCTTTCATGTCTTTCAAGTACTTTTCTGGTTGGATTCCAATATGAGGTGGTAAATTAATTTCTCTTGTCCAACTTTCTTTTAGAATTGCCAGTGGTCCACGTGGAATCTTTCCATACACCAACATATAAGGAGCAATTCCAGTAGTTGCATTCGGTACTTCTCGTAATGCCCACACTGTAAACGGAATTACTTTGTGCCATTGCCTTGGATTGTCAACAATTACATGATGGATCATTTTCTTGAATGTTTGATTCCATCTTTCTACTAATCCAGCTGCTTCTGGATGACCTGGCGTGTCAAATCTTGGACTACAACCCATTAAATTCAGAAATTCTCTTGTCAGACTCGCAGTAAAATTTGTTCCTTGGTCACTTGTGATCACAGAAGGTACACCAACGTTCATGAACAACTCCATCAAAGCATCACATACAGCTTTTGCAGTTAATGATTTCAAGAGAAACACTGTAGGCCATCTGGTGCAAGAATCGACAATACATAAACAATACTTGTGACCTGCAGCAGATGCTGGCTCGATTGGTCCTACACAATCCACCGTAATTCTTCTGAAACTTACATCTTCTCTTGGAATTGGAGTGATAGGAACCCTGTCCATCACCAAACTTCTTGCCTTTAATTGACATTTCTCACATGATTTGCAAAACTTCACTATATCTCTTCTCATCTTTGGCCACGTAAAAGACAACTTTATTCGTTCTCTAGTTTTCTCTTCTCCAAGATGTCCTCCAAATACTGATTCGTGAGCCAACTCCATCACTTTCATTCGTCGCTCTTTTGGTAACACCAATTGATATATCGTTTGCTCTAATATTCGATATCTCTTGTACAGTAAGCCATTTACCACGCAGAATTCAGATTCTTTATCTGGCGCTAAATTCCACCATGCTTTCAATGATTCATCTTGTCTCTGCTGTTCTTCAAATTTCTTTGCGTCTGCAATCTGCATCTGTTGTTCTTCATCTTTCTCATCTTCTTGAAACAAATCTGCTATCTCCACATCACATTCATTATCCTCTTTCGTTTCATTTAGATTACCATTCTTGCATGCAGCCATCTCTTGTTCACTCATCTCTGCTGTTATACCATCTTGCATTAAACTTTGTTGATCATCACTTTCGGAGGAGTATTGTAGCATTATTTGAAAGGCGCATGGACATTTGCCTTAGCAACTAGCCTTAGTAACGGGCCTTTTGCCTTGCCTTAGCAACCAGCCTCTTGCCTTAGTAACGGGCCTTTTTGCCTTGCCTTAGCAACCAGCCTCTTGCCTTAGTAACGGGCCTTTTGCCTTGCCTTAGCAACCAGCCTCTTGCCTTAGTAACGGGCCTTTTTGCCTTGCCTTAGCAACCAGCCTCTTGCCTTAGTAACGGGCCTTTTGCCTTGCCTTAGCAACCAGCCTCTTGCCTTAGTAACGGACAATTTGTCGTCCTCTGTGCCTATATATAGAGACGCCTGTTGCGTGTAAGTGTGTGAGTGAGTGAGTGTGTGAGCGATAGTTCAGTGTAGTTAAAGTTCAGTTAATGAGAGTTAAGCCAGAGTTGTAGTGTTTAAGCTGTTCGACATTAATAAAACAATCTGCTGTGTTGATCCGTGTCGTTGCCGTCTTCCAAGTTAACCTAGTGTTAGGCATCGTCGGTGGCACCGTTAAGTCCTTTGCCCGACGGGAAAGGCCGAGTCCAGCGAACGAACTAAGAAGAGGGACGATTCCGAAGGCTATCCTGGTGAACATTGAAGAGAAAGTGGAACCTGCCCCGCCCGACGGCAGCCGTTTTCGCCACAGTGGTACAGCAGAAGTGGGGTGCTAGACGATTGAAGAACACTGATTTCCGATGGGAGACGAGGACGACACGCGCGTCTACCCGCTGGTCGACTTTGACATCCTGCAGCCTAAAACCTCTACGCCCGCCGAGAGAAGGCGACCGATGGAGATCAAGCCGGACCGGAACAGCCTGCCAGACGACTTTGGCTTCGAGGAATGGAAGCCGATGGAGCCGAGCGAGCGAAGAAAATCCACGGAACCTGTTAGCCGGGAAGTGAAGGACGAGTCAAGAATTCTTCCGGGGCTGCTTGAGGGCGTCGGCGGCCTGTTGAGAAACCGGCCGATGCAGATGAAACCTGGGCGTTTCGATGGGACAGGTTCACTGGAATCGTTTCTGTCTCAGTTCGAGGTGTGTGCGAGGCACAACCGGTGGACCGCTTCGGACAAAATCGATTTCCTTCGCTGCTCACTGGAGAAAGCAGCCACTCAGTTGCTCTGGGACTTCGGGGCCCAGCCTGATGCGACCTACGAACAGTTGGTGGAGCGGCTACGTCAACGCTACGGGACGGAAGGCCAAGCCGAGACCTTCCGGGCGCAACTCTATTACCGCCGCCAGCGTGCCGGGGAAAGCCTTTCCGACCTCCTTCATGAAATTCGTCGGTTGGTGGTTCTCGCCTACCCAGTGCCTTCCAACGAAACCACGGAGATCATCGCCAAAGACGCGTTCCTGGAGGCGATGAGGGATCGGGAGCTCTCGCTCAAGATTCGCGAGAGAGAACCCAAGTCACTGGACGAAGCTTACCGGACGGCGCTTCGTCTGGAGGCTTACCGAAGCACGACGGGCCAGGACGACCGGAGGAGACCGTCGGAACCTGACGACCGCGGAAGACCGCCAAACCGGGTGCGTGGCACTCGGGAGACCGATGTCGGCGACCAGATCCAGGCGCAGTTGGACCGGTTCCTGACCAACCAGAAGGAAGAGCAACGCCGATGGCAACGGGAGCTCGAAGGCAAGTTTGACCGACAGTTCCGGGAGCTGCGGGGTCGTACGCCTCCGGCTAATGCTGGGCCGGACCGAGACGTTCGCTCTGGAGACCGTAACCGAGGACCGGGCCGAGAGACTCGCCCGGGAAACGCCAACGCCGACGACCAAGAAAGACCGAGGCGGGAGATGAATTGCTTCAACTGTGGCCAACCAGGCCACTTCGCCCGCAACTGCCGCCAGTCACGCCGGGCCCGTCAACGCCCGGATGCGACCGAGACAGAAACCCAAGATTCGACGCCGATGGAGCCGGTGGCCGCCAATCACACGACCCATCCAAGAGTACCCAACCGTGCAACCTTCAACGCTGTCTACGTCAGGGGGACGATCAATGGACGCTCTCAACTCTGCCTGGTCGACACCGGATCGGAGGTGAGCCTCATACCTTCCTCTATTGTCCAGGGGTTAGAGATTCGTCCCTGTAACCGGTACTTGATGGCTGCGAACGGGTCCGATATACGGGTTTTGGGTGAGATAAGGGTCCCCATTAAGATTCGGAGTGGGTTTGAGATCTCTAGTGCATTTTTGGTGTCCGATCAGATAGCTGACCCCATGCTGGGTATGGATTGGTTGAGGGAACACCGATGCCGCCTAGGTTTTGGGACCGGGGCCTTGTTCATTGGTCGGAAACGTATTTCCCTGGTAAGAGGTAATGGAGCCGGGTGGTGCCGTCGGGTAATTGTGGCTGAGGAAGTTGTAGTCGCGCCTAAGAGTCAATTCGACATCCCTGTAAAGACCCTGTATGGGGATTTGTCGTCGGTAGCGCCGGCCTGGATGACAGATGCCAAGGAAATCAGTCCGGGGGTCCATCTCGCACGGGTCGTAGTAGGCGATGACGCCAGAACGACCCAGGTCCGGGTAGTAAACTTGACCGAGGATCCTGTAAGGTTGGTTAAGGACCAGTTGTTGGGAGGGTTGCACCCGGTCGAAGTTGAGTGTCGGGAGACCCGTGATAAGGGTGAGGAGCCGGTTGGTGAGGCGGCTCCTTGCGAGATGCTGATGGCCGATCTCCCCGAGGAGGTGACACCCGAGACCCGAGACCAATTGCGGGAACTTTTAACTGAATTCAGTGATGTTTTCTCGGTAAGGGAAGGCGATCTTGGCCGAACAAACGTGGCCACTCATCGGATTGATACGGGAGATGCAGGTCCTGTTAGACAGCCTCTGCGGCGCCAACCGCTTCCCCATAGGGCTGCCATAGACGAACAGCTGGATAGTATGTTGGCCGCTGGGACGATTGAACCCGCTGTTAGCGAGTGGGCGGCTAACGTGGTTTTGGCTCGTAAGAAGGATGGGACCCTCCGTTTTTGCATAGATTACAGGCAATTAAATGAGAGGACGAGGAAGGATTCATACCCGCTCCCTAGAATTGACGAATGTTTAGATGCTCTCTCCGGTGGAGGATGGTTTAGTACGCTGGATTTAAGGAGTGGATACCACCAGGTGGCTATGGATCCTAGGGATGCGGATAAGACCGCGTTCGTTACGCGTCGAGGCATCTATCGATGGAAGGTGATGCCCTTCGGTCTCTGCAATGCGCCAGCAACTTTCCAACGGTTGATGGACATTGTCTTGTCGGGGCTTAATTTCGATGTTTGCCTAGTCTACCTTGACGATGTAATCATTTTCGGGAATACGCCCGAACAACATTTGCAGAGGCTGGGTAAGGTGTTCGAGCGGTTAAGAACGGCCAATTTAAAGTTGAAACCAAGTAAGTGCCGCTTGATGCGTAGGGCCGTTTGTTTCTTGGGCCATGTAGTGACTCAAGACGGGGTAGCCGTGGATCAGTCCAAGATCCGCGAGGTTGTGGAGTGGCCAGTCCCGCGACGACTGCGGGAGGTGCGCTCCTTCCTCGGGCTATGCTCGTATTACCGGAGGTTCATTCGTAGTTTTTCGGTATTAGCTGCTCCTCTGTTCGAACTCACGAAAAAGGGTAGAGCGTTTGTATGGGATGATGCCTGTCAGGAAGTGTTTGAACTTCTAAAGCGCGCTCTGACGACCACACCTGTCCTAGCTTTGCCTAAGGATGAGGGCGGCTACGTCCTGGACTGCGATGCCTGTGACGTTGGCATAGGGGCCGTATTGTCCCAGAAGATTGATGGTGAGGAGCGAGTAATTGCATATGGAAGCCGCCTGCTATCCACGGCGGAGCGTAACTATTGCGTTACTCGCAAGGAGTTGCTCGCCATAGTGTATTTCACAAAGCTGTACCGTCAGTACTTGCTGGGGCGCCCGTTCACGTTGAGGACAGACCATGCCGCGTTACAGTGGCTCCAGCGAACTCCAGAGCCCATTGGCCAGCAGAGCCGCTGGTTAGAACGATTGGCAGAGTTCGAGTTCCAGGTGTTGCATCGGCCAGGTCAGAAACATGGTAATGCGGATGCCCTTTCCCGTAGGCCTTGTCGGCAATGTGATGTCGACGATGTAAGTGCGGTCGCTGCAGTCACCGAGGCTGTGCCTGCACAGCCATTACGTCAAGGTTGCTTGTTTAATAAGAGAGCTCAGTTTAGGATTGTGCAAGACATGCTTTAACAGCTCAAACTTTTACAGAGCGAAGAAACAGTTCCGCAGGTTTATGTCTTAGCTGAACCTCCTAAGAGAAAACGGTTCAATCATAAGCGAGATGATTTTCTAACCAGTTTGCAGGGCTGTGTTTAAATGCAATGCCTAAATAAGAGTAGCAACGGCAACTCTATAATATAATGATCTCTCTAAAGGCACATTTCTTCCTCTATCCAGAATACTGCATCAGGCTGCAAGACTGAGACTTGGACCCTCGTAACGAGATCACATCACAACTGCTCTTGGGTTTCGGCATAGCGTACCCCTAGAACTTTATAGTTCTCTGTCCACTTTTTGCGAAACGGAGAAAAACGATTTTTAAGATTTGCTGACGAATTGTTTTTGCTCTGTTTCATTGATGGCAATTAAATTAGACTTTTTGGTAAACAATGTTTTCCCAGTAGTATGATTATAATGTGTGTTTCGATCATAATATAAACCGATCATGAGTAATTTGGCTATAATTATGGCAGGGGTGACTATTTTTGGGACATAGAGCTGTATAACATTATTGATTGCAGACAAAGTGAGTGCTGTAGGTTACAAGTCCAGTCACGTGTTAAGATCTCTCACTGGTATTGGCTATGGACATAGCACCGTATAATACTTTTTTCAAACCTCACTCGATCACGGTTATATCTCCAATTCACGTGATACAAAATTAATGATTCTATAACATAACATAACAAGGTTTATAGTGGCTCAGAAGACTTTCATCTGTGTCAGAGCCACTCTCTCGAGTCTCATCCACTGCATCTTTACTCAGTATCCAATTTTATTGAGTCCCTTCTTGAACTCCATCACCGAGTCCGCAGTAACAATTTCCTCGTCCAACTTATTCCAATTGTTCACTACTCTTGTACTGAAGAATCTTTGCATTATTGACCCAGATGATTTTTTAACAATCTTGTAGCTGTGCCCTCGAGTTCTTCCGTTATTGGATGACTGAACTTGTTTCCTCTATAGCTTTGAGACACTGTCCAAATCAGTGGACATAGAGCTTTATAGCACTGAATAGTGAATATAGAGCTAAAGAAAGCGTCTCCAGTTAAGCTAGACTATGCAGGACATAGCCCCTGTCATCCCGGTAACGGATATAGCGTTAGGTTGATTTTTCAAAAAGTGGACATAGAACCTTATAATTCTAGGGGTACGATTGGCTTCCTGTCTGAGTATACCCGCTTTGAGCAGAGCACGCGCAGATCATATGTCATCCTACTTATCATGCTGGAATCTAGCTGTTCCTGATACACGTTTTGTCTTTGGTCGGCGTTCATTCACAGTCGCCGGTCCCTCCATCTGGAACTCTCAGTCTCGTCATGTTCGAAACTCTCTTAGAGACTGGCTTCGCTCTAAACTGAAAACTCTTCCAGTGTAGGCCAAATTATGGCTGTAAATGGTTGCCCGGCTTCAATGTGCACTTCTGAACTTTGTAAGGAGGTTATTATCAAATTAGCCTACAGTTGTATTGTATTGTATTGCACAGTTCAACATTGTCCATCAACTGTTGAGAGTGTAATTAAGCTAAACATTAACATTCTAAATAAGTTACAAACCATAGAGCGAGTATTAGGGTGGTTCACAAAAACAAAGTTCAAGCTAGAAACCAAGGCACCCTCTCAGTTTGTTAGACCTGTCAATAGTATTATTGAGATAAAATTTCAGCATCTTATTCCAGCTGGAAGATGGTGCTCAATGACATAGAAATATTACCATTATAGTAGCATTAGAGGTAAATCTTGATGTCGTATAACTTGGTCAACAACTCAACATCTGTCTTGGAGATGAGCTTCAAATAGTTTCTGTTGTGTTATACTTACTTACTTACTGGTATTTTGAACAAAGTGTAAAGTTCTTGCTGAAGGTCACGGTATCTACTTTCTGTGTTTTTGGCAGACATTTTTCATAAGTGAATTTTCAAATTTACCATTTGCCAATGAAATCTAAGCGCTCATATTTAACACTCTAACTTTTCTGTGTGCCGAAATTAGCCTGTGGGACAGTATACAATGAATCCGTGGCCAATGGCCATTCATAATCTTCTGGAGCTGTGGAAACTCACTGACAAGGTTCAAACCTTGAGCTTTGATACCTGTCAACACTGAGCTCTTCAACGGAGTGTGCGTTCTGTTGGAAGACAAGATAGGTCGAGGGCTCCTGTGGTTGGCCTGCCGTCACCATGTGATGATTTTAGCTAAAGTATTCAGTTTGTGCTGCGGTCCATCTAATTCATCACATATTCCAATCTTCCAGACATGTATATAAAGCTGCTTGGGAAAGTGTGATACAGGACTGAATGTCATATCCGGCACTGAACCATATCATGAAACAGCACTCAATTTTCTTAAGAAGTTAACTGAAAGAAAATCAGATTCAGAGATAAGAGGTCAAGAACTCATTTGAGCTGAAAATGGTTGTCTTGGAAGTTAGCCTTCAATAATTCACTGGAGAGCCCTGGGCCAATTTACCATGCAAGTTGGATGTCCAAGTTACTGTATGCCATCAAAATCTACCCTTTTCATGATCAACGTGGTGTATTCAATCTAACGAAGAAGAAAGAAACTCATATTCGTGTGCAGCTTTGTTGCCCTTCTTTACACAAAAGCATGGATAAAGGCCTCACTTGCTGCTGAAGATCGTGGACAAGATCTGTCACTTTGGATAAAATCTAGGAAAACACGAGTCAGTGGACTCCTAGATCAGCGTTCCTGCCAGGAAGGCGCCCTAGAAACCACTAGTGGTAGCGTTCAGATGAGGCTGTAAGTCTGGCACTGTTCTCAGACCAACTTCCAGTAACAGATAAGGTGAATATTGTTCACAGAGTAACTGCAAAACCTGGTGAAAGGAAGGTGAGAGGTGATGCTACGGTACTGAAGGAGGGGGCTTGCCTGGGTGATTTTGCAACCAAGTGAAAACGGACACTGCTGTCACACCTGAAGATTAGTGATTACTTTGTTACATTTCCACAAGAGAAATGGATCGAGAATGAGGATTACAAACAAGGTAGAGAGAAAATTTAGCAGTTGAGAGTGGTGTGTGAAGTTGTTCGAGGAATTCAACCGACTCATCGTGAGTAATGAAGAAGAAAAGCAGTGTCTTCTTCAAGTGGTCGTGGCAAATAAGAATGCTATTTGCCTCACAACAGCAACAAAGAAGTCTGTTGTTGACACAGTGCTTGCAGTTTCTAGACGCTAAGACTGTAGCGGGTGTTGAAGTCATAAAACCGGAACAATCGACATTCATGGTCAGAACGATGTGTTTTTTTAAATTTTTGGACATTTCCAATTCTTCAAACTTACTGAAATTTTACAGATCAATCTGACTAACTGTTCTACTGTCACATGTGTTGTCAAATTACAGTAATATTTGATCTATCGTGAAATAAAATACTTTTGTACGGGAATGTATGCTCGACGCATTAATTTCCACAATAATTAGTGTCTTTTTATCGGTATCATGCAAAGTGACACAGTCCGTGAGCACCGTCTTTCCGTTGGAATTAAAAGCTGAAGTTTTGTCTAAATAATACTATTGATAGGTCTAAGAAACTGAGAGGGTGCCCTGGTTTTTAGCTTGCACTTTGTTTTTGACCATGCATCTGTGAACCACCCTAGCGAGTATGCGCATATTACGAATAATTATTACGATTTTTAGATATTGACGAATAATGACGAATATTAAAACTGGCCAACGAATATTATTAAGAATATGAAATTTTTAAGTTCTTTAAATTCCTAATTCTTAAAATTCGGGATTAATTGTAAAAATCAGTGCCAAAAACTATGCATAGGAACAGTTACATATTAGCCTACAGTTACTCAGCCAATTACAAAGTGCATCTGAATCGTTGCTTCGAATCATCGACTGCTTACGAACTACGGCACTCAAATTATTATTATTATTATAACTATTATTATTATTATTATTATTATTATTATTATTATTATTATTATTATTATTATTATTATTATTATTATTATTATTATTATTATTATTATTATTATTATTATTATTATTATTATTATTATTATTATTATTATTATTATTATTATTATTATTATTATTATTTAGGTTATTATTATTATTATTATTATTATTATTATTATTATTATTATTATTATTATTATTATTATTATTATTACTATTATTACTATTATTGCTTATTAGTACTATTACTATTACTATTACTATTACTATTACTTTTATTATTATTATTATTATTATTATTATTATTATTATTATTATTATTATTATTATTGTTATTATTATTATTATTATTATTATTATTATTATTATTATTATTATTATTATTATTATTATCACAGACCTAAGGTGGGTAAAATTATACTTTACATTATATTGAGTGGCGTAGCTAGGTATTTGGCGTCAATACCAGCAATTTAAAACATATATATATAGGCCAACGACTGGATGACTCAGTTCCACTCCCTATCGGAGAGCCGACCCTGGCATATAAGCCAAACCAAGGGCTTAACGCATCATTTGAACGTGAACTGAAGTATATGCTGGCGTAACCCACATAACTTAAAATTATGTAGAATTACTGAGTGTAGGGGTTTCAGATTATAGGAGAGAGACCGGAGGGAGAGACAGAGGCAGACAGCGAGAGACGGGAGAGATTGAAGAGAGAGAGAGAGAGAGAGAGAGAGAGAGAGAGAGAGAGAGAGAGAGAGAGAGTCCGAGACAGAGACTGAAGACAGAAAAGAGTGAGAGAGACGGACAGACAGACAGAGATACAGATAGAGAGACAGAGGGATACAGAGACAGAGACAGACTCACAGAGACAGAGAGACAGAGACAGACAGAGACAAACATGCAGACAGACTGAGACAGACAGACAGACAGAGACAGTGAGAGAGACAGAGAAAGATACAGACACAGAGAGACAGACATAGACAGACAGAGAGACAGAGAAAGAGAGAAAGACAGACAGAGAGAGACAGAAAGAGAGGGTAAACCTGTTACTCCATTATCATAATTGAGGGAGAGAGTAATGAGAATAATTAGATCGTAGACACAAGTTGATTCTGTAGTGTGAATGAATGTGTCGGTTGGATGAGATTGATTGCAATAACTGAATAAGTTGTGTTATTCTATAATTTGTTTAACTGTATTCGCCTTGTATAACCCTGCTTCTTAATACAAAATCATAAGACGTACATGTTTATTTATTCCTAACATTTATATAGCGCCCCTTCAAGATTCCTACTCAGAGGAATTCATCTTTCTCAACGGAAAATGGATGATGAAGGTATAGGTAGCAATGAGGAAGAGCAGAGATTGTTCAGGACAGATTTCCAAGACCAGAACCTACCTCCTGTCTTTACGAATGCCCTAAACCAACTCTTGACGGTCACCAAAGATCTGAAAGCGCGCGTGGAAGGAGGATTAGCAAGTGTGGTCTATACACTGACGTAAGTAACTACGAATATGATCACCTTACTCGAAACGGTAACCAGTAGCATCGATAGTCGCTGAAGGACTTGACCAAAGACTTTCCCACGTAACTGCCTCTATGCATGACCTGTCACAAAGATAAAGGGATGCAGAAGAGATCCAACTGATCGGATAAGTACAGAACTGCAATGAAGGGAAGAAGAAGAAAGTTTGATAACGGGCAAACCTGTTTCGGATTTGTCGAACCACGATTGTACCCGGTCAACGCTTGTAGCGTTCAATTCAATGCTACTACGGGAACCCAACCCCGGTGCACCTCGTCAACCACTGGTGGGAGCGAAGAAAGGTTAGGTCAGGAAGCCAGTACCGGTCTTGGACTGTTAAGACGAAGTACTAGATTAACCGCCAAAACTCGTCTGGACTGTCGTAGTGACCTGACTTTCGCGGCGCCTGCCCTCCCCTCTCTGGCCTCCATCAGAGCGATACCTGGAGCCAGATACAGTTAGACCGGGACATCGCAGCATATCATCGAATCCGAATCCAGAACATAGAAGCCATGGCGACGAGAGAGCTTCTGAGGCGCCCGCTTGTAGTGGCAGTATCGCGCCACGAGCAGGACCCCACTTCGATTCGGGAAGATAAGTCCTGGAAGAAGCAGGGCCATTTTAGTGGTAACCTACAAGTCTTGAAAGATTTTAGTCTCAGCAATTCGACTGTCAACTCCCGTAATAACGATCCGGTTGCACTTCAGCCCACCCTGTTTGCTTTTCACTCACTGTTAACTATAGTATACGCCTATATAAAGTGTCGATGCCTGTCTTCGTTTCGAACGGTCACTTCGTTCCGACTGTTTCGAATTCCTCTTCTGCTCGACCAAGCGTACTTCCACCGTTCTCAATGCACGATCCTGGCCTAGTCTACGACCAACCCGCCTTGTCGACAGCGTGATTGATGCCTGCCCCAGTTTCTATGTCTGGACTCTGGAGCATTCGGAGAAAACGTCTGTTATGGTTTCTATGACTGGACGAGAAGACGAAATGAAGTCATACGACGAAGCAATGGCATCGGTGTTCAAACGTTTGGTCGGAGTCGCGTTGCTACCTTTCCTATTCCTCAGGATGAGCCACCGACGAGGACCTACGTGATCTCGACCGAAGGCCAAAACTTGTTGACCTGAAGGTAGAACTGACATGGCAACCTATGGCTACGAATGAGAAGTTATCATCGTATCAATGTCTTCCGTTGCCACCTAGGCGGTAGGAGACGTCACTGTTTCCATGAAAGCTGAGGTTGACCTTGCGATGGAAGGGAAGAAATCGATCTCAACCGCGAAATGAGACACCGGATACTCCGCGTCGAGAAGGAGGGCAGCATCAGCTGCAGTAGCAGCAGAAGGAGGCGGAGGAGGAGGAAGAGAAGCGGAATACATATTAATTGGTCCCGGATTAACATGCTTGTCTCCAGAAAGTAGGATTAGCATGGTGAAGAAACTAAAGTGCTCGACTTGTCTTTAGCGGCCGACTGTCAGAAAAAACGCTAGGCGTCTGAAGATGGAGAGGATGATGGCTGCTGGCTTAGATGAAATATTAAACAAAGGATGCATGATGCTGGACGAAATAGTGTGCAGGAGATTAGTTAAAGTGTAGCGTAAAGTATTGGAACGGACTTTATGATGCAGAGAGGTGATCCAGAAAAATGTTAACTTTGCCACGTCAAAGGACTGAAAGGAGACGACTAAAGTTAGGAAAGATGATGAGAACAGCGCTCTGCACGTCTACTGATTCCCGCTGACTCACAATCTAGTTCACAGTGAAGTGGAAAGACAGACAGGGTGGGGAGTAAAGTGCAACCGGATCGTCATTATGGAGGGTTGACAATCGAATTGTTGAGACCAAAATCTTTCAAGACTCGCGAATCCGGCGCTTTATGAGCCTTTATACCAACAAATGCGTATACAGATCATCATAGATCGGCGGCTCCTTGTGAATCTATTTCACTTGGGTAAACCTCCCACGCAGTACAGAAATCTGTAGGAACTGCACGCCATACCTATTCCACATTTGCCAGTATTTCATTTAACCAAGCAAAATAAAATCGTTTTGTACGCGTTTGAACAACCGAGAAAGAAAATACTAGGCCTACCGTGTAAAATGTAGCGCCGTTGGTTGCAATATGCTATTGTTTCTTCGCCGCTTGAGAAAAGATACGAGAGGTGTATGTTTAGTTATAAGAGGAAAAAACATTGATTCCATTACGGATCAAATGCCTATATAAAACATTATTAATGGTTTTTTGAGCACATCTGGACTGATTGGTTGAGTTCACTGTCCACTAGAGCGTTAAACCAACTGAAAGTAAAAGCAAGTTTATAATCATGGTTTAACTGTGGCCATAGAGCGTTTAGACAATTTACTAATTTACGCGAAAACGCTGTCCATAAGCAACAGTAAGTTTATCGAAAAATTAGTTTAAATCTCAACAGTATCACATTCTATTAACTTTGTTCAGCGCTGTTATCTACATTTTCCAAATGATTAAATGCAAGTACGTGACGTCATAATAAAAAGGATTGTCTCCGTTGACATGACAGCAAGGATTGCGTTGTTGACTTTTTCGTAATTATATTATCGGGATATCTATAGAACACGAATAAGATAAAGCGCGCAAATCAGCTTATTCAAGGGCGCTCAGTCAAATTGAAGTATTGAAGTTCAATTTTGGGGTTCAAAAACTTCAAATGCTTAAAAGAGTAAGAGGAAACTATTCAAAAGACGTACGGTGTCAATTTGATTCTAGCCACAGTCTACCAAGATGCTTAGAGATCTAAACGTAGTGTTGTATGTCGCTCCCTGATAAGTAGAATATTTATACATAGGCAGAGGCTATTGTCGAGGTCAGCAATGTTCTGCTTGACTAGTTAGTAAGAAGGTGTGTTGTCACGGATGACTAGTTTAAGAGATATCTGGTGTACATGTTTCGTACCTCTAGTGTTGAGACAGAAGATGTGTCAGTTAGTTAAGAGAGCTTGACGGGAAAGGTTTTGGCCTGACGAGGTCTTTGTTTAGTTAAGACAGTCAAGTCTCGAGTTTTATCTAGTTAAGGTATAGTTTAAAACCGCACAAGGTTTTTCTATCCTTTGTCGTTGGTGTCTTGATGTTGATGTTGAACGAGGAGCTGCACTGGTTTTCCTGTATCGTTTCAACGTTTGACGTTTGCACATGGAATACGTTTGTATATTTTTCTGTTAGAACTTGTAAATAAAGCGAGATATTTTATCATACCCTAGATTTTTCTCTAGTTAGCTCGGAGTTGCGTTGATGTTAATAAATTACAAATTACAGAGAGTAGATATCTTGAAGGGGCGCTATATTACGTTTCATTGATTGATTAAGTTTCATTGATTGAATATGAACGGTTATAGTCTAAACTGTAGCTATGTGGCAAAATGGATATCTTATGTGCCCACTAAAACGGATTTAGATCGGGTCACTTTGCAACTATGCCACTGCTAAATTATATGTATAACAAATGTCGCGGGCTATAATTGACAAAAATAATACGTTTTCAATAGAAATTTTCTGACTTTGCAAAGCTTTCGACAATGTAGATCATGACATTCTGCTGAGAAAACTCGAAAGATACGGTGTGCGTGATATCGCATTTGATGGCTTAGCAGTTACTTAGATCGCAGACGACAGCAGGTCTTGCGTAATGGTAGTTTATCACAAGTAAAATTCAAGTAAAATACTCTACTCAGTTAAATTCATTCCTTGGGGAGGTCGCATGGGTCTAAACTGGGTCCGCTTTTGTTCCTCTTTTACACAAATGAGCTTCTCTGATCGTCGGGCTTGCTTCATTTTATTCTTTTTACATATGGCACTAATCTTCTCTTTCCGTCTCATACATTTTTTGGACATATCACTGGAGTTGTTTAATACTGAACTCGTGAATTTATTGGACTCGTTTCAGGCAAACCGCCTTTCGCTGAATTATTTGTCTAAGACCATGGGCGGAGTTTATCAGGGGCTAGGGGGGGCTAAGCCCCCCATGAGCCCACAGACTTGACTGTGCTTCATTAAGGTATAGTGATAAATCTCATGGCATTGCCATCCATCTCTACCAGTTCCTGCCAGCACGTGTGACTCTGGTCCAAGTGCACAAGACATAGTAGCCGCAAGAAGTCAGAAGACAGTTAAAACTGCGTCATCTCGTCGAGACTTCTTCGTTGCTTCTACATTTGGACAACGTGAATGCATTGATGATTCAGCACGTGCCACAACGAACGTATATTTTAAGCTGTAAAATCCTTCTCACCACAAAATTAGTGCAGAGTATGGTCAAAATACATTTGGCGGCTGGGGCTTCGCCCCAGACCCGCCTACAGGGGCTCAAATTGCCTCCAAACCATAGGCGCAACCACCTTATGGGACCCGTAGGACGCGTCCCCCCAAACTTTCGAACAGCTTGGGACCGTCCCCCAACTTTTGAAAACTGTGAGGCAAACAAGAGCTCAAAAGGCACTCCATTTGGCATCATATGCTCAAAATTTCGTCGGCTTCAATCCCGGAGCCCCAGACCCCGATGGGGAATTTACGACGCTCCCCCATGCCCCTATTTTCACTAGGAGCTTCTTGCCTTCCGAGATCTCTTCCCTCTGTACCATTAATGCCAGTGGGGCCTATAGTACAAGGCTCTGGCCTTGGACCTGCTGATTTTGTCATAGCCATTTCTAGCCTTAAACCTAAATAGAGTGAAAAACGTCTCACTAAATATGCCGACAATAGCTAGGCCTACTTGCTGGTCCCTGCTTCCTGCATTGACATCACTCTTTCTGAACTGGACCATATCTCTAAGTGGGCATCCATTGGGAATCTTAAATTAAACCTTGCTAAGACCAGAGAAATGGTTGTCAAACGACCGAGGTCCAAACCTATTGCCCTCCCTCCTCTCATCCCTGGCATCGATCGGGTCCAGGAGATGGTTATTTTGGGTGTCACCATCTCTGATGGGATTGGCTTTGGGGCACACATGGACAAAATGTGCTGCAAGCCCGAAAATGCATGTTCGGGTATACGTGTTTTGGTCGCCCACAGTCAACGTCTCTTTGACGTTGTTAGGGCTATAGTATACCCTCGCACGGCTACTTTATACCTGCTCTATTTGGCGGGGATTTGCCACTGTACAGTAGGGGAACGTAAACGCCTTAACGGTATTCTGAGAAAATTGACCCGTTAAAGCTTCCTCCCTGCCGATTATCATAGTTTTGACGAACAAGTAGTCTACTGTTCTAGAGCTTATTCTACTCTTTTCCGTTCAATTCTCTTAAACGTTTGTCACGTCCAGTTTATTCATATAATAAAGTCACATTTTCACAGATCTAGATGCTTTAGGTACTTTATATCGAAATCATCGGTGAAAAATTAGAGGTAAATTGAAGCCCAAAATGTACTCCATTTGGCATCATATGCTCAAAATTGCGTCGGCTTCTGGGGCTCCGCCCCAGACCCCGATGGGGGAGCTTACGACGCTCCCCCATACCCCTTGTCGTTAGGGGCTTCTTGCCTTCGGCAATCGCGGCTTTGCGCCTTCGGCGCTCGCAATTCCACCCCCCCACTCAGACATTCTAGTAGGTCCCTCAACTTCTGGACCGTGGTTGCGCCCCTGCTCCAAACCCCTCCGTTTAAAGAGGGGCGCTTGCGGCAGGGAAGAGAGAAAAAACAGGGTATGCTTTAGCCCCCCCATGAACTAAAACCAAACTCCGCCCATGTCTAAGACTTACCTACATCTGATTTCGATTCCACAGAGAACTCATGCAACAGTAGAATATAAAACTTTGCACTGATAGTATATTGATTTTACAAACTGAATCCAGTAAATCTCGTGGGGTAGGCCTAGGCCTATATATTTATGAGCACTGGAGCTGGTAGGAGTATATCAAACGTGTATCTACTAAAATTGCTGACCATATTGTCACGATATCAAGCATAAAAAAGTTGTATTACTTTTTACCCCTTCAAGTACGCCTTAGATGATGATTACTCCATCGTTAATCAATATTTGTCATATTGCGCCATTGCATTGGCATCAAATTATCCATTCCGGCTGAAAAGATTACACATACTCGGGATACGGTCGGTACGTGATATTGCAGGATTATCTCCATATTCCAGTACTGAGCAAGACGCACCCTATGCCCAAGACGCACCCCCCCATATAATACCCAGACTGGCTGATACAGGAACGCAGCAGCCTACTTACATAATAAGTCCATCTAGTGTCCATAAGTTATTGTTAATCGGTGTCCTTTGTTCTGAGGGGAAAGCGGTTTCTGAATCAAAAGTAAGTTTTCGGCATTTTTGAACTTTTGCGTGTGATAATTCAACTAGGCTTTTTCACTAAATTAAGGAGCAGTTTGGGAATAATCCTTACTTGTGTTTCTCAACCTCTTTATCAACTGCAAATGTGGTAGAGTATATTTTAGCAACATCTAAGGGGAACCAAAATAAATCGTCTTTAAAGGGGAGACCCGTCGGAGCCCAAGACGCACCACGTCCCGTTTACCCAAAACGCGCCGGGTGCGTTTTGGGTATGCAAGTATGGAATATCGGCAATTAACATGAATATGTTCACATTAAATAGAATCAACTGGGTAATTACCAATATCTATAGTCTGAGATGACTTATTTGATTGGTTTTATTGGTTGTCAAATCATCGGAAAGGATTATGCGCGAAATACAAGCAGAGGATCGTATGGAGAGGGAACACTCAAGCGTGCATTAGCGGTCCTCAAGGATGGGCAGTCTTACACTTGTAAAAAACATTTTGGAATTCCGAGAAGAACTTTACAGAGACATTTTTAAGGGACATGTGCTTCAACTCGGTTGCCCAATTCTGGAAAGATCTAGAGTTACTCTGAGCGAGAAATTTGAAATGACCTTTTAATCTGTAGTTGCTCGACATTTGACTGACATGCAATTTTGCTTAGGCCCAAACTGCTGCTTTAAACTTGTCGCTTTATCGCATCAATGCCAAAACTAACGTTTTAGTACTGTATGTCTACATGTTTTTGCCCATATTGGACAATAGGGCTCAAATGGTGCTTGGCATTCTGGTACAGCAATAAACCATGTTGTTCCCAAGATGCACCCAGGGGTGCTTCTTGAGGTCACCCTGTTCCAAAGAGGCACCATCCTTGACATCAGATAAATTGAAGCATTTAGCTGTTACAGCGCAATATTTATTTTATTTGACAGTGCACATGTTTTTAACAATAAAAGATCATACTAAGCGCATACTTTTTATTTTCATAATGGTATTAATTATGACGCTACATGCTAAAAACGAAAAGGGGGTGCGTCTTGTGGCACTCTCCCCTATACCCGACTTAACGTGAAATGATGTGAAATAAACCTAATAGGAATTGTTCTTTGGTTTTCAAGAAAGTCTCCCATTCACCATTGAAGGCTTTCAGTGGTGTTTATGTGATTTGAGCAGCTCCTATATTTTCAAAATCTCTTATAGGAACTCCTCATTGAGTGTTATTTGACAGGGTAGATGAGTTGTTGAACGCTGTTTTATAAAGGTGCTGTTCTGGTGCAACTACTCCTTCTCCATTTTCCTTCTAGCTAATAGCTATCCTGATCGTAATCGTGTTCGTAATCTTCATTTCCAGATTTCCTCAGTCCTAAGCCTGGTGTGGAAGCCAGCTCAACCGAAGGCGCTGATCAAAGCAAAGCCGGTGATAGGCTGTCATACTGGTCAGATCTGGTGCGATGCCAGAACTAGACTTCATGCAGACATACAGACAGACATATATACATACAGACAGACAGATATACATACACATAGACAGACACGTAACCAGACAGACAGACATGCATACAGACAGGCAGAGACATTCAGATAGACAGATATAGGCCTACAATTATACATACTCACAGACAAGCAGCCGGACAGACAAACTTACGAATACGATTGTATACGATTAAAGTGGATGGTGTTTGGCTAGAAAGCTGAGACGAAGAGTATAGGAATCGGGAAAAGATTGTCTTTTAAAATGTACCTTTTTCAGCTGCGAGTGAAACGCGTGCACACTGCACCGAGACCCCAAGAGGACTACAACTGGTGAGGTAGTAGCATAGCTCAGGTAGGCCTACTCGTGACTGTCCGGTATTACATGTAATTCTAAAAAGGTGGGAACAGCCTAAGCTACAGCCTAAGCTACATAGCGACTATTGAATTTCAAAGAGAATGGGGAAGGTCATTCCGAACAAGGCGAACATGTCTTCTGTTGGAATGACCTTCCCCATTCTCTGCGTACAAAACTATGTTCAGATACAATACAATGCAATGTATGTCCGTCCCATAAGCAATTCTGTTCAACATTCGAGAGCTGTTTGTCCGTAAATGCGTTTCATTGAGAAATAGGGCCTACAGAAGAAGGAAAGATTAAGAGCAGACCTTAGAGCCTAGCCTGAGAGGCAGCCATGGGCATAAGTGTTAGCAACTTCATGTTCTCGGCCTCGGCATATGAGGACACGTGGCCACCAGTCCTCTACCTCGCCGTCTGATGTATTTCCACCGACAATGTACATTCAGTGTATATTCATCACAGCTGAGTTCGCTAGGTGGCGCAGTGGGAGCAGAAATCTCGACACAACCCCTACATTGATGGGAATTTCTGTTACCATGGGTTTTTTAGGGCTATACTTAGTGTACGTCAGCTGGAAATCCCAGCGAATGCGAAAGCGGATTCTGACCATTGGACTATCGCGACCAATTTCCTTTGAGAAATTAAGAAGTCATTAAATAAAGTTCTAAAGATTTTGTCCAGGGTTCAAATAGTCCTCATAAGGAGTGGCCTAAATAAATCATCAATCCAAATTGGAAAAGTCCGCACTCCGTTAGTGGTTATTTTGTGGAGAAACCCATAGCTCCGACCAAACTCTGACTTCAGATTGGCTGCCTGCTTGCTGAGTGCAGATTATCTTGTTTACACAGAGTGCTGTGCGCCTACGGATCTCCATTAATTTGTGTTTGTTAACCGGTCTATGAGAAGTTGAGTCCTTCGATTTGTCCGGAATACATCAATAGATATTCTGAAACAGCAGTAAAGGTATAACACATTTATAATGTGTATAATTGGAAAAAATAAAACCGTTTACAGTAACCTATTTGTACTGTCGAATGTGCTGTAGGAAATCTCCTGTTATCCAAAGCAATTATATTGTACGACCCATTGTAAATACGACAACAGACGGTCACGCACACATGTTTAGTCAAACGTAACCAATTATATGCAGCTAAACTAAACACGCTGTGTTGTATACACACCTAGCATTTCTTTATTCTAATACCTGTAGTATTTGTATAAACCTCAACATACAATACATCCATATTAAAGCATGCAATACAACCAATGCATTAAGATATAGGCGCTATATAAATTATAATAGAAGGAATTAATCAGAAATATGTACACTAAAGCACAGCGAAAAATGCAACCACGTATGCATATCGAGAATTTCTATAGACCTAACGAAACATAATATAACCTGCTCTGTAATGTTCACAATCCACATAATCCACTATCAAAGGATAGGCTTCTAAATCTACAAATAAATTCTATATCCCATAATATGACTCTTTTAAAGATATATGAAAGTTAATATTAAGTGATATTCCAGAAATCATTTCCATGCGGATCATGATACAGGTAGCAACATAGCATATAAATGTGCAGAGTTATAACCCCATGACATCGCATCACAGAGCTATCACAAACAGCTTTGGTGTGACATCTACAGGATGAAAAATATTGACTATTATAAATATAATAAATATTAAGTTTAAGAAGGATGCAGGTGAATATCAGTTTACCTTACAACAGCGCAAATCAATTAGTTGATGCATACCATGCAGTGCAGTGTTTAAACATGAACTTTGGACCAAATTAGGATCTTTGATGTGGACATTTGACATTTCATTACAGCAAGTAATAAAATCTACAGACGAAAGACCGTCATAAATCCATTTAATATCAATATATAATGCTATTTAGACAGTGGATACAACTGGCCTAAACCGGATTAAACCGGTTCCTACGAGGCATATGTATCAATTTTCTGCCTATATAAACCCCAATATTTCAACATTCAATCACACTCTTCATTGGATGCTCATCGGACGACTACAACGACATGGATTCGCAAAGAAATTCGGAAGACGTTGAGCGAGAGACTGAGGTTATAGACCTGACATCAGATGCAGATGGTACGTATTATATTAGAAGACTTTTACAATATATAAATAAATAAATACACACACATACTTATTGGAGGTGGTTTATGCGGACTCGGTATTTCAACGTAATTATGGGGTCCTGTAATATATAACATTTATATCTTACGATAAGCTTATTACAAATTAATAATTATTTTTAGGAGGTGGTTTATGCGGACTCGGTATTTCAACATAATTATGGGGTCCTGTAATATATATCATTTATATTCCAAGACCGATACCACGCATACCATATATTAATAAATATTTTGCAGCGACATCATTTTATGTAAAGGGTATCATTTATATTCCAAGACCGCTACCACGCATACCAGATATTAATAAATATTTTGTCGAGTCATCATTTTCGATATTTCAACGAATCATTTTATATAAAGGATATCATTTATATTCCACAGATGTATTATAAAATGTAAGCTTATTTGGATCAATTCATTGAATAAGACACTCTTTTAATGTGGTATTTTGCAGAATGTACGTGGAATGATGGAGTCAGCGACTCGCAGATACTTGTAGCTGACGTTGCTACGAACGATAACGACAATGAAGTCGATCTTTGGGACGATGGTGGAATGAGTGACAGTCAGTTACTCGCAGCGGTCATGACTATAGAGTCGGAGATTCAAGCAGCGCCAGCTGTCGACACAAACCATGACCACATTGGTGATATCGATCTTTGGGACGACGGTGGAATGAGTGACAGTCAGTTACTAGCAGCGGTTATGGCTATAGAGGCCGAAATTCAAACATCAACAGAAGTTGTCACCATCCCTGATCACATAGATGAAGGCGATCTCTGGAATGTTGGTGAATTGACTGACAGTCAATTGCATGCAACTGTCATGGGCATAGAAGCGGAGCTTCCATCGCTTGCAGCTATCGATACAGTCGATGGGTACATTCCAGAAGTCAATCTCTGGAGTGATAGCTGTCTGTCAGATAACCAACTGTTTGCGGATGTCGTCGGCATAGAAGCGACTCCTCAAACAGATGCTGTGGGTGACGATGATGATGATGACTGTATCATCACCAGCGTAGAATTGCCCAGCATCGACATGGAAGCTCAGGAGAAAGCCCTCAAACAGAATCGCATCGACAGAGGAAAATCATGTATGTACCCGGCTTCGCTGGGATTTTCCACACATATAATTATTTCTTTCATTCAATAAAGCCTGTTTGCACACTTAATATATTTACAATTGGTATTCAAATAGTTAAAATGATTCCATATCTGAAGGAAAAGATATTTAGAATTGAAATAGAAACATATATCTACAAATTCTCATAAGAAGACTTTGTAAACTTGTACATAATGCTAGATCATTAAATTGACTATCCTTTAACAGATTTGTGAAAGGACACGCATACAGAATTATATACACATACAACGTCATATACATTGCATTTCATATTTAATTCGGTTATATTTAAATTTATTTTATGTTTAGTGCTTAAAAGAAAGAATGTTGATGATGTCGAGCCGTCCACATCGGCTTCCACAGAACCACCATGCAAGAAAGCATGTAAGAATTATACATTTACACAATTATTCAAGTTTAAATGAATATATCATGTTTAACTCATTTGATTATATATGTAGATGGCAACTAGTTGCATACGTATGAGTATGTTGCTTGTATGTACTTAGTCCTTGATGCTATCATATATATTTATGTATGTATGTATGTATGTATGTATGTAAATTCACCTACTCATAATGGTATTATATATAATAACATCAATCAATTGGTATCGTTTCAGTCATGTCCAAACCATGTGAGTATTGCAATGCATATAAAAAGAAAAAGCTGAACTCGGATGGGTTGTGTGAAACATGCGCCAATCTTCGGATGTGTCCCGGATGTGGATTCCGACTAAAGTCTCATCTCTATCGAGATGATGCAGTCGTTTGCAAAACATGTGAACAAAATTCCAAGTCTTCACGTATACGCAGATCTGCTCGTAACACCTTCATAGAAGAATCGATCTCGACAAATCCCGACTCTGTAGATGTACACACACTCATCCGAGGCTTGGCAGATACAGTAACCAGAACGTTGGACCAACAATTGACAGACCAAGGGTGCGCATCATTTAAAGTATTAATTTCATATCATTGTAGCATGCACAACACATAACATATTTCTAAAATTAAAATATTTTAGAAAAGTCTTTACATTAACTTTTTAATATTTTATATCTATTTGTTACCTCTTGCTGTAACTATTATATATCAAACACACAATTATGTCCATTTTTATCGTAATACCAGGCTATTGTATTGAAATTTCAGGCCGATAAAATGGTACCTGTCGACGGATGTAACATTCAGACGTGAACATCCGGATGGGTCTACCAAGAATACCACGGCTTACCTCAATTCAGAATGTACCATTCTGCTGAACCAATCACAAACCACATCACACATCGAAAATGCCATACAACGTATCGACACACTAGTCGACACCTTCACCAACGAGGGGTCGGGATGGACAATCGATCACATCGGTAATGTAACATTACACATGGCTACATATGATGCGATCGGTGGTTCCTCGCATATTCCGACTTATAAATGGTTGAAGGATAAGAAAGCAGTTGTAAATATTAAGAATGACGATGACAAGTGTTTCCTATACTGTGTACTCGCAGTGGCGCATCATCAAAAGAAAGATGCTCAACGCGTTACAAAATATGTTCCATACCTACACGAATTAAATGTACAAGGTCTAACATTTCCAGTCGAGATTGGTCAAATTCCCATATTTGAAACGAACAATCCCGATTTCGCAATTAATGTCATGTGCACCAATTCAGATAACGATAAAACATTCGTCCCATTGTATGCATCCCAACATCGTAATCGCAAACATATAGTCAATCTGTTATTGTTAAGCGAAGGCGAGAAGCGTCATTATATTGTCATTCGAAACCTCTCCCGTCTTTTATCAAGTCGAAACTCACGAGGACATCAAACCTTTCCTTGTCCATTCTGCCTCTATTGCTTCACCACTGAAGCTGGTAAAGAGAAGCATCTTACAGAATGTGGTACACATGGTGTCCAACATGTAAGATATCCAACTCCTGGATCTAACACTTTGAAGTTTTCCAACATACAGCATCAAATGGCTGTCCCTTTTGCTATTTATGCGGATTTTGAGTGTTTCCTTGGAAAATCTGATATCGATGCTGGTAATTCCACCAAATTCTGTGACACTCACACTCCCAGTGGCTTTTGCTGTCTCACGGTGTCCTCTTTCGACGAGCATAATAACGAGCGACCATATGTTTGCAGCGATGGTGATGTAATGGACAAATTCTTCATGCACTTAAAGGCTGAACAAGTTCGCATTAATCGAATTTTATCCAAAAACGAACCTATGAAATGGTTAAACAAATCCCAAATTGAAACGTACACAAATTGTAAGAAATGCCCCTCTTGTGATATTGATCTAAATTCTGAAAACAAGGTCAGACACCATTGCCATGTAACCGGCCAATTCATTTCTGCTCTTTGTACAAATTGCAACTTGCTGTACAAATTCAAGAGACGCAGTGTTGGAAAGAATGAATGGAATTACGTAATCCCTGTGGTATTCCATAATTTAAAGGGTTATGATGCGCACATCATTTTCAAACATTTAACCCGATTTTTCGCACCCAAAGATATCAATGTCATTGCCTGTAACATGGAGAAATATCTTGCTTTCGAAATTGAAGGTCTTCGTTTTGTAGATTCTTTGCAATTTTTAAACTGTGGACTTGATACTTTGGTAAAGAATTTGACAAAAGATGGAAATTCTAAATTTGAACACATGAGAAGGCTCTATCCAAATGATGAACAGTTCAAGCTATTGTTAAGAAAAGGGGTCTATCCATACGAATATATGGATTGTGCAGAGAGAATGAATGAAGCGGCTTTACCTGCTCAGGACCAGTTCTACAGTCATCTTACAGATGAGAACATTAGTGATGTGGACTATTCCCATGCGCAAGAGGTATGGGCTAAATTTGACATGCATAGGATGCATAACTACCACGACCTTTATTTGGAAACGGATGTGGTTCTTCTAGCTGATGTTTTCGAAGAATTTCGCAAGATGTCTTTGAATTTTTACAAGCTAGATCCTTTACACTATGTTTCCAGTCCAGGTCTAAGTTGGGATGCCTGCCTTAAAATGACAAAGGTCAATTTGGAATTGCTTACAGATCCCGACCATTACCTCTTTATTGAGAAGGGTATGCGTGGCGGCGTGAGCATGATTAGCCATCGGCATGCCAAAGCTAATAATCCATATCTTCTAGCTCAAGGAGGATATGATGAAAATGTGGACAAGAGTTATATCATGTACCTTGACTGCAATAATTTGTATGGATTTGCTATGAGCGAACCTCTGCCAACTGGAAAGTTTCGCTTTCTGGACCCCGACGAAATGGAGGATTTCCATTTAAGATCGATATCCGAGGATGATCTGAAGGGATACATTCTCGAGGTGGATATGGAATATCCATCTCATCTGCACAATCTGCATAATGATTATCCCCTTGCTCCTGAAAAGATGGCAATATCATCTGACATGCTTTCCCCATATGCGAAAGAATTGGCCGGAAAGCTCAATATGAAGCATAATTCCAAAATTGAAAAACTGATTCCAAATTTATGTTCCAAAACAAATTATGTTGTGCATTACCGAAATTTACAATTTTATATGGCAATGGGACTGAAACTTACTAAAATTCATAAAATAATGGAATTTGATCAATCTCGATGGTTAAAGACATATATTGATTTTAACACCGTTAAGCGACAGGCAGCCAGTAACTCGTTTGAGAAAGACCTGTTCAAACTCATGAACAATTCTGTGTATGGCAAAACCATGCAGAATAACAGGCGCCATCTAGCGGTCAAAATTGTAACTAACGAGAGGCAAGCGAAAAGATACATTGCTCGACCAACATTTCAAGCCTTCAACATTGTAAATGAAGAAGTAACGGTAATAAAACTGATTAAATCAGACGTTTTATTGGACAAACCCGTTTATGTTGGGATGAGTATTCTAGATATCTCGAAATTGCACATGTATCGATTCCACTACGAACATGTAGTGAAGACATATGGTGAAAGGGCGAAACTGTTGTTTACGGACACTGATAGTTTGTGTTACCACATCCATACCGACGATGTGTATTCGGACATGCAGCGGAATATACAACACTACGATACGTCTGACTATCCACCCAATCACTTTCTGCACAGTAAAACTAATGCGAAGGTCATTGGCAAATTCAAAGACGAGTCGAACGCCGAACCACCTTTGGAGTTTGTCGGTCTGCGATCGAAGATGTACAGTCTCCTTCTTCCCAAAGACTACGAAAAGAAAACGGCCAAAGGCGTCAAGAAGGCATTCGTCACAAAATACATCAGGCATAACGACTACGCAAACTGTCTGTTTGACGAAAAATCAACAACTGCGAAATTTTTCACCATTCGCAGCCGTAAACATCAGCTACATACGGCTGAAATTTCAAAATCTGCTCTTTCGCCATATGATGATAAGAGGTATCTAGTAAATAGTTGTGATTCGCTTGCCTATGGCCACATAAGCATACCTGTCCTTAGCGGTGATTAACTATGTAAATGTGTATATTATGTTGTGAAATTAAAATGGATGGATATCGAATGATATCTATTTTATAATTCTCGACTGGTTCTTTTGTATATAAGTCTAATTCATACCTTTTAGTATTCATTAACGAAAATGGATCCGACCTGGAGACATCCCTTTTCATCCATAGTTAGTGGGCCTTCTGGATGTGGTAAAACACAGTTTACACTTAGATTTATAGATAACTTGGAACACATGATAACTCCCATGATAGAAAAAGTAATGTGGTGTTATGGTATATATCAAGACATCTTTGACAAGCATCCATTAATTCAATTTCATGAAGGTCTCCCAGATTTGAACATTTTCGATGGAAAAGAAAGAACTTTGCTTATCATTGACGACCTTATGAGTGAAACAGACGAACGAGTCACCAAAATCTTTACTAAAATAAGTCATCACAGAAACGTTTCAGTCTTGTATCTGACACAAAACCTGTTTTACAAAGGCAAGCATACTAGAACTATAAGTCTTAATGCACATTATTTAGTTCTGTTCAAAAACGTCAGAGATTCTACACAGATTGCAAATTTATCTAGACAGATGTTCCCTGGAAAGTCCAACTTTATGCTAGAAGCTTTCAAAGACGCTACGATGGTTCCATTTGGATATCTATTGGTTGATCTTAGACCCGATACAGATGAGAGATGTAGATTGAGAACTGGTATATTTCCGGGGGAGACACATTATGTCTATGTTCGAAAGTGAATATAAAGCTGTGTACGAAGACATTGTAGTCATTCATTCAAAATGTCTTCGAAACTAAAGAAGTACTTTGCAAAACTTCGATTGCTTAAGAAAGCCTCGGCCAAAGTGAGACAGCGTATATTGAAGAACTGTAACAAGAATCTCTTATGTTGCCTGTGTGAGTGTGCAAAGAATGTATTAAAAGGCAATGTTCCACTGACTAAACCTCAGAAGAGTAAACTCAGTCGGTTCAAGAAGAAGCTAAGAAACTTGGCGTCAAAGAAAACTCGCACTGTCATTAAGAAGAAACTCATTCAGTCTGGTGGCTTCCTCGGCGCACTACTTACACCTGTGCTTTCATTCCTAGGTTCGCTTTTAAATTCAAACCGTTAGCAAAATGGAACATGCAAAGAAGATGATTTTAGTAGAGCCTAGACAGATTGAAAAGTTGAAGGAAACCATGTTGGATAAAACACTGTCGAAATTGGATGGAGAAATTTACGAGATACTACATAGAAACGTTGCCGATGATGAGAAGGCTAAACTTTATTCAAACAGTTTGAGTCGTTACTTAAACATTGATAAACCTAGTGTGATAACCAAATTTGACTCGAAACCCATAGACACAACCGAGGCAGCGAGTGAAAGCGTTAAAGAGTCGAAAAACATAGAGTCCCTCGTGTTAGAGACTGTTCCCAAGAAATGGCAGTCGCAAGCTTCCCGTCTTCTGACTCATATCAAAAACAACCCGGACGTAAATTGGAGCGAAAAGGGAGAACTCATTTTGAAGAATAAGACAATTCCTAAAACTCACGTGGTGGATTTGGTGAACGACCTGTTACGAAAAAGAACTTCAACACCTAACCCATCTGGTTGGATGCAGCTCGCAGACGCTTTGAAAGATTACAATATTCCACACGAACTAATCGGTAACGACGATCGTTGGAAATATATTAACGACGTACAGGACGAAAACTTTGCAGTTGCATCAAGTCGCAGACAGAGAAGAAAACATAAACAGTTTGTTTGGGAGTTGTACTAATGGATTCTTATTTCGAACCGAAACATCCTGGCAGCTTTGGTGGAGTGGAGACTTTTAAACGACACGTAAAAGGACGAGTTAAAACTAAAGATATCAGAACTTGGTTACAGAATAAGGATGCATATACTTTACATAAACCTGTAAGATTAACATTTAGACGTAGAAGAACATTTACTGTTGGCATAGATGATTTATGGCAAGCCGATTTGGCCGACCTTTCTGCTTTGTCAAAGTATAACGATAAGAATAAATATCTACTGACCTGTATAGATGTGTTTTCTAAATATGCTTGGGTGCTTCCACTTAAATCAAAAACTGGCTCTGCATTGACTGAATCCTTTTCATCAATACTGCATGATAGGCATCCAGCTCATTTACAAACCGATAAGGGTACAGAGTTTCTTAACAAATCCTTTCAATCTCTCTTGCATGAAAATGCTATTCGATTCTATACGACTGAAAATGAGGACATAAAAGCCTCTGTCGTGGAAAGGTTTAATCGAACCCTTAAAACCAAGATGTGGAAATATTTCACATATAAAAACACGCATCGATATGTGGATGTCTTGCAAGATCTAGTACATTCGTATAATAATACTTACCATAGAAGCATTGGTATGACACCTAGTCAGGTTTCCATTGAAAATGAAGACATTATTAGAAAGCGTTTGTATGGTGAAAAGAAAAGACCGGCGATTTGGAAGTATAATGTTGGTGACAAGGTTCGAATAAGCAAAGCTCGAATCGCTTTCAAGAAGGGATACCTTCCATCGTGGACTGATGAAATATTCACAATTGTTGCTCGAATACCCTCCGACCCCATAACCTATGAAATAGCAGACTTATCTGAAGAGAAAATAAAAGGAAAATTCTACGAAGAGGAACTGCAACGGATAATTAAAGAAGACGACATTTACAAAATTGAAAAGGTGTTAAAAACTCGCAAGCGAGGTCGTAATACCGAATATTTTGTAAAGTGGAAAGGCTACGACGATAGCTTTAACTCTTGGACTTCAGATATATTCGATGCCTAGCGGCTACCGAGTTCATTCGTACAAAGTACGTGATACGAACAGGATGGCCCATTTTTACATGACCTTACCGAGTAACAGCTCTATGAATTACTATCCAAATAACACGGTTACGCATTATACGACAAGACTAGAAAATGGCATTGCTTTATCAGGCGATTGGGAGGTAGGATTGGTCGAACTCCAATATCAACATACGTGGTTCAATTTAGAAAGAGGAGAAGGACACTTTATATATTCACAGTTCGTATATCCGGGTGTCGATAAAAAGGATTTTTTCCACAAGATGTTGAATCTAACACCTGGCTATTACGATTCGGTATCCGATCTCGTACAGGCGATTAACGAACAAATAAAATATATGGTTGATGAATTCAAACTCGTTACATTTCCATCATTTAAATATGATACTATAACGAAGCGTCTCAAAGCAAATATAAATTGGGGTGCACACCTAGTATTCTCTCCTGCCTTGTGTGCGATGTTGGGTGTTGGCGAGTGGCCGAATTCAATTCAACACGATGAATATGATCGTAACGAATATTTAGAGTGGGTTTCTGCAAACGCTTGCGACATAAATCGTGGGTTTTCTGCCGCATACGTGTATTGTAATGTCTTGGAACATATTCCCATAGGCGATACCAAAGCGCCGTTACTTCGTATCGTTCACCTGTCTGGTAAAGGTGGCGATAATGTACACGTGTTATACGAAAAACCCCTATACGTACCGCTACAACAGAAGAACTTTGACTCGATCGAAATAGATATAAGGACCGACACTGGCAATCCGATTCCATTCGAGTACGGAAAGTCCATTGTGACACTTCATTTCAGACATTGCAAAATACCATACCTCTTACAATGAAAAGACAATTTTGTTGCGAGGCGAATAGGTTCGCATACGAAGATTATTATATGAAACAGAGTGGTAGCGGTATGCCTGTATTTCAAGGTTCACGCATGCAACGCGGTCATGGGTTGGGAAGTATTCTGAGCGGCTTCTTCAGAAGCGCTTGGCCATTGATTCAAACGGGCGCTAAAGCATTCGGGAAACAGGTTTTGAGAACCGGTCTACAGATTGCCAATGATGTTTCAGAAGGTCATAATTTCAAAGATTCAAGCAAAAGACGTATTCCAGAAGGTATAAAAGCATTTGCATCTTCCAACGATTTCAATACACAAGGTGGTAGTGGTGGAAGAAGGAAGCTGAGACGTAAAAGATCAACAAAGCCTCAAAGTAAAAGAAGCAAGAGCGACATATTCGGCAAACTTTAAGTATGGCATTTGTTCACCCACAATCGTGTGAATGTACAAAGAGTGAATTGGATCTCTTTATCGTACCACCAACGCAAACTAGTATAGAAGCTGGGTCATTTGTAGAATATAACCCCGTAGCATCGATTTCACAAGGAACACCGATTGAATTTAGCATTACTGGTGCTGGACAGGACTATCTCGATTTGTCGAGCACGCAATTATATGTTAGAGCTCAAATAGTTGGTGCAAACAACGAACCGATAGCCGCAGGTGTGCATGTTGGACCGGTTAATTTGTTTTTGCACAGTTTGTTTTCCGAAGTTGACATTACTTTAAACGACACACTTGTCACATCTTCAAACAATACGTATGCTTATCGTAGTTATTTGGAAACTATATTAAGCTATGGTAAAGCAGCAAAGACTTCTCAACTTACTTCGGCTCTATATTACAAGGATAATGCAGGTCATTTTGAAGATGCCAATCCACATGATGATGATGCATCAAATGCTGGTTTTAAGAAACGTAGTGCATTCATAGATGGTGGAGGTGTCGTCGACATGCTTGGGTGTATTCACAGCGATCTATTTTTTCAGGATCGTTTCCTTCCTAACGATATCAATATAAGGGTGCGTCTCGTTAGAAATAAAGATTCATTCTGCTTGATGTCGAGCGTTGTAGGTGCGACCTATAAAGTTCGAATTCTGGAATGTAAATTATATGTTAGAAAAGTAAAACTAAGTCCGTCCGTGTTTCTCGCACATGCGAAAGCTATTGAACGTGGAAACGTGAAATTTCCAATACGAAGAGTCGTCTGTAAAACCTTTACCATACCCAGAGGCAATCTTGATGCTTCACAGGAGAGTCTTTTCTCTGGACAGTTACCTACTAGACTCGTTATCGGATGTGTAGACAACGACGCGTTTAACGGACTCTATACGAAGAATCCCTTCAACTTTAAACATATGAATCTGTCACAACTAAAAGTATATTTGGATGGTCAGCAGCAGTCGGTGAAACCCTTGGAAATTAACTTTGCAACCAATCAATATATTAATGCGTATGCCTCGTTATTTATGGGAACTGGCAAGTGGATGCGAGACGAAGGAAATCAGATAAGCAGAGAGGACTTTGCTGGTGGATACGCTCTTTATGCATTCGATCTGACTCCTGATTTATCCGAGGGTGATCATTTCAACCTGCTTAAACAAGGAAACGTTCGTCTTGATATGAAATTTTCGCAAGCTTTGGAGAATACGATAAATGTCATAGCATTTGCAGAGTTTGAGAATATTTTGGAGATTGATCGCTCGAGAAACGTCATTTTCGACTACAAGAATTGAACATGAACAGCTCGACAATTGAAGCGATTCTGTCTAAAGATCCGAAATGTGCTCAGATGTTTATTGGTGTGTTTGCTTGTGATCGTCTACCTATGAAGTTAAACATTGCAGTGACCTATGCTGTTGGTGTGTAATACGGACCCTCATGACAAACCTGGGAAGCATTGGATTGTCATGTATGTGGAGAATTCTTTCTATGGCGAATACTTTGACTCTTTTGGAAGGCCGCCCGACGCACCATTTAGAGATTTTTTGAATAGACATTGTAAACGTTGGATTTTTAATGATAGACACTTACAAAGTGTTGTTAGTCATTTCTGTGGACATTATTGCATATTTTATTGTATTCATAGATCTAGAAATAAAAATATTAATGCTATTACCAACCTTCTTACTTTGGACACTGGTTTGAATGATTATTTGATTCATAATTATGTTTGTAAGACATTCATGTAAACGTTTTGTTGTTTTCAATAAACTTTATTAAACCAAATTCTCCAATTTCTTTCTCTATAAGTGTCAGAAATTAAATGTAGTATTGAAATCGATTGCAAACGGATTGCATTCCAAACAGTTCAGATGTCCCATTTGATTGGCATGGTCTTCGCTGGCAAAGCAGGGAGAGGCGACTTTGAGTTCTGGTAGCTTTTCATGTAGATCGTCCATCTTGGCTGTCAAGGTTTCCCATTCGTCCAAACGTAGTGAAATACCACTGCGCGTGGGTCGTTCTTTGGTGCAGTTTGGTGGTAAGAAGTATCGACGAATGTTTACACACTTGATACCTCGGGTAATGGTAACATAATATTTACCACCAATATGTTGAGAATATTCGACAGGCTGATCGGCTTTGAGTAGTTCTACAGATCTGTCTATTTCATCGAGATGTATCCGGAAGGTAGCCCATCTAGTTTTATTGAAGCAGACACCCTTCTTCGTGGGATACGACTTGCCATTGTCAGTGTTGCTGTATTCTCTAACATGCACCATGAGTTCGTCTCTGTAGATAGAAGCCGTCAAATATCGATCCTTTCCAATAGGTTCTTTGAAAAGATCTTGTTTTGCCTTGTTCGTCCTTATCTATAAACAAGATAGATATAATTTAACTACTGCACAAGTAACAAATATCGATATGAAATTCATCTCAAGTATGAAAATGTAGATATAATATTAAATACTTTGATACTTACAACCATAGCATTCGATTTAGCAGGTGCAGACATCTTCGTAAATGGAGACATTGTTGTCGTCTTCGAAATGGTAGCGAACTATGCTGAAGAACGTGTACATGTCAGCTTTTATAAGTGCTCAATAGTAAGTAAGTTAAATATAATTTAAAGAATTTGAGTAGACCTAATAAATAGTGATGATCATAATAATAATATTAATTTAATATATTGGAAAGAGTTACAAAGTCATGACATTAGTTGCAAGGCTGTCAGCGAAACCAGACCCCCCACCCCAAAAAATCTAATCGGATTTACACGAATTGGAGAAATGGTCTGAACGACAGCTGGGGGGGTCCGGACCCCTGGACCCCCCCCGGCCAGCGCCGCCCCTGGATATAAGTTTTCAGATTTTATTCAATGGTTTTTTTGTTATATGTAATAAGTAATGAAACATAATTTTCAAACCGTACCCCGTAGAATTATAAGGTTCTATGTCCACTTTCTTGAAAAATCAACCTAACGCTATATCCGTTATCAGGATGACATGGACTATGTCCTGAATAGTCAAGCTTAATTGGAGACGCTTTTTTAAGCTCTGTCTGTGAGTGCTATCTCTATATCCATAAATTCGGACCTGATAAGGAGAGTGTCTGAAAGCTACAGAGGAACAAATTCAGTCATCCAATAGAATCGTTAATTTTGTATCACGTGAATGTGAGATAACCGTGATCCAGTAAAGGCTTGAACAAACATTATACGGCGTTATGTCCATAGCCAATACCAATGAGAGATCTGAACACGTGACTTGAGTTTGTAGCCTACAGCACTCACTTTGTCTGCAATCAATAATGTTATACAGCACTATGTCCAAAAATAGTCACCCCTGCCATAATTACAGCCAAATTACTCGTAGTAGGTTTATGCTATGTCACTATAATAAAATCCAGTAACATCAGCAGACACGAAATGATAATATTACGCTGTTGATGCAGTTTCTGTTCACCGACGCTTTGCGATGTAGAATTAACGTGCTTACCGAGGGGGTCGCCAGTCACCACACTTGAACATCTTATCTTTCGTTTGCCAAACCGCCCCCTAACTTACTCTCCTATACTGTAAGCATCATATTGCACAAAACGAAACTAGCTAACTGTTATGCACAACAGCACAAGGTGCCTTTATTATACTTGCTGTGGTTTTCAAGTACA
>JACEVL010000436.1:165806-223306 GCA_020284085.1 Aporrectodea caliginosa | reverse complement strand
GTGAACATACCAGTTCTGTCGCCAGAATGTTAGAACTATTGTTGGCTTGTAGCAATGATAAACGGTGGGTTAGGCCTACTCATCATAGCCGGGACAATAATGTGTACGATTATCACTGGAAATAAAATTTCGCAGAATTTCTAACGAGCATCTTACACTATAAGTGCCCTGAAGTGCCATTGAGAAAAGCTTACAAGGAAAAAAGAGTAGAAAGACCTGTCTATCTCCTACCAAAAGCGCTTTTGACACAGGATGCATGACATTGCATGTGGTATGTGTCAATCACTGTATTAGACACTGTATACTTCTGTCTACCTTAATTGTAAAATGTAATAGAAATTTAAAAGTCTCTCAGTGTTACACAAAAAGCCAATGTCAGAGAGCCAATGCAGCTTACAACGGGGCTATAGAATATAAAGTCGTCAAGAACAAGGCTGTATGGTCGCTCTTGGTGTCAGTTTAGAATATGAAGGGTCGAACCGAGGAGATAACTTGGTGCAACGGTAGAAGTCGTTGGTGACGGTGGTCAACGGATGTTGCATTTGTGAAACCAGGATAGAATAGTTTGATGAGCACGGTGTTCGGCATCTCTCTGTGTACTTTGTACTTCTTTTGTTCTTTCTACTAGCAATTTTTTGCCCTTTGGAGGAATGAGCACGTGGCGCAATATAAGTATAAAGACAACTCGGTGTCACCGGTATAAATTATTTAAGAAACTGAAAGGAACATTATGGCAGAAATTCTTCAGTGCAAGAGCAAGAGTTGTAGACTTGTCGAATGGTTTGGATGATAGTACCGTCTCATTGGACACTATCACAGCTTTTCAAAGGAAGGTCAGACAATTGGGTATATAACTGACCAGATACAATGTGTTTACTGTTTAGTAAAGAGAAGAGCCGTGAACAGAATATTAAAGAACTGGGCCAAGCACAGATGCTTGAGGGACCCCACAGTTTACAGCACCCAAGCAGTGCAAGAGTCCTCGAGGATAATCATTTGGGAACGACCTGCGAGATACATGTAGGATCGAAACCAGAGCAAGGAAACCCCCTAATGCCAACAAAGATTTCAAGAGGGCTTAGAAGAATATCGTGAACTTTCATGTAAAATGCAGAAGAGACATCAAAAAGCGTCAAAGGAGTGACACGAGTTTTGTCTAGAGCAGAGTAAAATGTCTGATAGAAGAGAAAATAGCGTAGTTTTAATAGCGTGATTAACTCTAAAGTTAGACTGCCTGAGGGGAGAAGACCGAGTTGCTCAAGGCTAGGGAGTAGCTGCAAAGAGACTAGACTGTTGTGGTCCTTTCTTGTAAAGCGGCCTTGATGAGTTCGCACGCAAACAATCGGTACCTGATAAGGTATTAGACAAATCATGGGGAACCCATATCAATTATGGAGGTAAATTTGTAAATTAATTATTAATGGTCCATGACGTATATGTTGTACCATAAAAAGTAATATGAATGAATGAATGAATGAAGGAAGGAAGGAAGGAAGGAAGGAAGGAAGGAAGGAAGGAAGGAAGGAAGGAATTGAAGTAAAGTGTATCCAATCGTTACATTAAACTGTAAAATACTAGCAATAAAAATGTAAAATTTAATTTTCAGTTAGACGTTGCATAATAATGATACCGTGGACCCCGAGAGCGGTGGAGAGGCGCTTGGGGAGGGCGACGAGGGTGGCGTAGTGTCGGCAGCGCGTTCATGTACACATCTAAGTCCGTCGGCGAACGGAGGAAGACTGTGTGTCGATGAATAGCATTTTTGGCACAATCAATACAAAATCCCACTTTTTCCCATTTACTTTCAGTACAATAGCCCCTCTTCCCCATTTGACAGGAAACACTTCGTTTCTCTTTCCCATAGCCTATGCATTACTGAGCACTTTTCCGAATTGAAATGCATCTGCCAGTCCTTTGATTTTCTTAACATTCTTCTTAGATCTTGCAGCGTTATCTACGCTTCGTCATCATCACACACTGCAGAGTCTTGTATTAACTGCAAACTTATAAATTTGCGATAAAATACCAACATCTATGTCCTTAATAATAAAAAATTGTGAACAGCATTGGCTGTTGCCAATGTTGTTGAATTTATGATTCTTGTGGCACTCAAAGTAACACTGTTGTCCAGCAATGAAATTGATTGTCCATGCCCACTTTTGTCTTCCACCTGATACCCAGCGTTGAGTCCGTTTTAGAACATCATCTCTAATTTTGCATGCTTGCAACATTTTGCCAGCCTTTAAGAGAATTAGTCAAGCTTAGCCAGGAGCTGCCATATGTTCCAACAGAGTTCTAACACTTAAAACCTATGCTGTTGTGAGTTATAATTATTATTTTATGTTAATATGTATATTTGCAGAGACAGAGTTTGAGTGAGGAACTGAGGACCGAGATGATGACCCTGAGCTCTTTGGGGTGTGAACCTCAATGTTCAAAACTTGATACTGTATCACTATTGCTTGGTATTGGTATTGCTTGGCATTTATCGGTATTGCACTATGTACTGCACTACTTTAAAATTTGGTATCATTGTGTCTATACGTGATATTGGCTCATTTTGTAATGCCACTGTGTTGTCGCCACGCTGTCTACTCCGGTTTACCCTCTGGGTCCTGAACGAGGCAACCTTCATAATCATACGATAGTTAAAATGCTGCCTTTCAAATTTAAACTTTGAAATTCATTGTGTGGTCTTTGCATATACCCCGATTTTACACAGAATAGTTAGTAAAACAAGACTAGCTGCTTTTAATACACTGGTTTTAGTCTGCTTTTAGACGGTTTGTTATTTGTATTAGGCTATAGGTCTATAAGACATATATATATATATATATATATATATATATATATATTATACTATATATATATATATATATATATATGCATAATGCACATGAATACATGCCTGTATATATACATGTACATACTTGTCTTTGCACATCCGTGGGCTTTACGTGAAAAGGGCCCAGGTTGTCGGTATGGAGTTTTTGGTATTTTTTAAATCTTTAGAATGAGAGTAAAATAAAGAGTTAATCTGCCTACTATCCAGCACATGTCTGGTTATTAAAGAGACTGGTAATTTGGTAAACACAACAACCCCAAAAATGCTCATTTTGAGTAATATGCGATTAAAGAATAATGTAACATGAAGTCGTAGGTTTAGCAAATGCTACTGTATTGCAATGGAGTGTTATAAATCATTAGAAGCCATGGCCTTCCAGCTTTACTAATATAATATGACTGCCACTGAATTATTAGGCCTATGACAAAATAATTATGCAGTTTAGTCGCGATCTGGCGCCTTTATGAAGTCGCAAGGAAACACAACATCTTGTCATAAAATACTTTTATTAAAATTAAATTGAACTTATGCGTTGATAGGCAAATGTAATTAGAAAAAAAACCGTGAAATCACAAATTCTAACAAAAGCCACTTCAGGCACTCTTCTCTGAAACTAGAATCGACAATATTTGTCCTTTTCACGTAAACGTCCACTGATTTGATTTTATTTGTATGCCTACATGTACATGCAAGTGATAGAAATCAACCAGCAGCACTGCTTGCAATGTAACTTTCTGAAGAATTGTGCCTTCAATGTTTATTGTATAACTGCTAGACTGACATTATGACTATGATTTCTTGTTGTTTAATTTTTTGGGAATGCAGGTTTTGAAAAGTGTGTTGGCATTGATTGTTTCCGGTCTCGTTAGTCTCTGGATGTAGTTATTTCTGGCTTTGGTTGTTTCTGCCAAAAAGTAGGAACGTCCATGCGAGGCAGCCAAACGAATATTTAATTTTGATCACGTGAATGTAAGATTCCGTATAACCGTGATCGCGTAAGGCTTGAACAAGTCCAGTCCACCAGTTCTTACGGGAAGTGAAGCTTGGAGTCACTGACTAATGACTATCTGAAGATAAGAACCAGGACGAGGCCTTCATGAAGGGTGGAGCCATATCGCTGAAGATAAAGGTGGTCAGCGAATGGAAAATGAGCACTCCCCCCAAACAAAAGCCGCTCCCCTACTCTCTGCGCCCGAGATTGCATGACCGTTTTATTCCACAAGCGGACAATCTCACACGCAGATCGTTATCAGAAGAATGTTATACTCTGTATAAATGTATGTACACCAAAGTGCGGATATGCAATTGGTTTAATAAAGAATATACTTACTTACTTACTTTTAGGTAGGGAGATTTTGATTATTTTGGAAAGTATGGGAACATGGATAGATGCGCAGGTTTTCAGTAAGGAGGTGGGTTTAGGGTCACATTCGCACTGCTTATTCTGGAGAGATTGTAATAAATTGGATACTTCAGTCTCTGATGTTACGGGGAAGACAGATAATTACGACTGAGGTGGGGAAGGTAGAGGGTCATGAGTAGACCAAGGAGTACCTGCAGGTGAATCGATGGTGGTTTTAGAAAGGAGTGATTGAAGAGAGAGACGGAGAGTAGCAACTTTGCCCGAGAAGAAAGAACAGAATGACTCAGCTATTGAAGATGATGGAAGAGGGTTTGGAAGTGGGCTGGCGGAGTTCCGATGTAGCAGTTGGTTTATGGTTTTCCAGAGAAGGCGAGGATTGGAGGATCGCGAGTGAACTAATGAGGTAATGAGGAGTAGAACTTCTTTTTAGCCGTACCAGAAGGTGATGATATCTATTTGTTGCACTTTTAGGGAAGAGAGCAGTTGAGGATCACGGGTTCGTTTGTAAGTGCGCTCAAGGCGTTGACGGAAAGATTTGAAGGCCTGGAATTTAGGAATTATACCAAGGGTTACTAGAGTGAGAACCAGATTTGGTAATAATAGGAGCGTGTTTGTCAAGAAGCATGGAGAGGGTGGTGTTGTAGGAAGACAGTAGGTTATCAAGAGGGGATGGAGGATTTAGAACGAGGTCTGAAGAGGAAAGATCTTGCATGAAGGTTTCAATGTTTATGGAGTTGATGCGGCGAAATGAATGAGGGATGGGTTCTGGATGTGAAGTAGGAAGTATGTTGAGGCGTGTAAAAATGGGGTAATGATCGGAAGGTGTATCAAAAGAGAAAGAGATGTCTGGCGATAACTTAGAGAGAGATGAAGTGATGATGAGGTCGAGTGTGTGGTTGTGACAGTGGGTGGGGAAGTTGACATGTTGGATCAAGTTAGTAGATGACAAGAGCGTGAGGAATTCGGATGCAAATGAGTCAGATGGATTGTCGACATGTATGTTAAAGTCCCCTGTGATCAGAAATTCATGACCTTAACTCACTCGTGTCTGAGTCCTTTCAACCGTTTTATTTGCATGTTCCGCTTCGGAGCGCTTGAGAAGGCGTGTGGAATTTCTCAAAGGCGACCTAGTGTAAATACCGTTTATGTGTAGCATTAATGAGTTTGATACAGAATACAAAATAGAAAATTGTGAGAAATTCTAGTTGCTTTACGGGTTAACAATATTATCGTGCGTTCTACCTGTTGCAACTTAGCCGTTAGGAAACAAGTGAGCCAGGTTGGTTCTATTATAGTCAATGCACCACACACCTTGCAATGCATCACGTGATTGCATACGTTAGAAAAACCAGACTGCTGAGGACGCCAGAACTATGCCTAGAGAAGGTTACTTCGTAATTTGGGTTGCTAAAGGACATACATGTAGACACTACTAAACAGAAGGTTGACCGCTCAACAAGTTAGATTCTTTATTCAGTTATTCAAAGCAGTTTACGCATTGATGACCTCAATTGACTTAACTCTGTAGGTAGTGCATTTCTAAAATAAAATTATAGACCTGCAGAGTTAATACTATTTTGAAATAGGTGCGGTTGTTGTTCTATTCGGTTGGCAAGCTGGGTATCTATTCGGGTGTATTAATTCTCTCACTTATATATCTATAAATCTATAGAGATCGGAGCAAGCACTTACGTGTAGCAGTGTGTCTCGCTATCTCATAAGTTAGCACACACCAAGCTCTATAAAACGTGACGCATTCTCGTTGTGTCGTACTTCTTACTAGTTCAGGCCGCCAGAGGACACCAGAACTACTGAAGATAAGGCTGCCCGTTCGATAAGGTTAGATATCAGTTAAATAGTATGTAAAAAGAGTGTATGAATTAAACTGTTTCAACTGCCTTCGTTGTGTAAGTTATGCATTTCTGAACTTGTAGACCTATAAAATTAATAATATCTTGAGGATTGGCGCCAAACGATCGTATAATTATTTGCAAGAAGTGCTGGGTCTGTTTTTTAAACATTACGGGTGATCTCCTGTTTAGTGGACTCCGTGTAGACTGTAGAGCTTCTGGCAAAGTTAGGCCCTCCAGAAATTCGCGATTCTGCGCCGCGCAATTTTCGCGCAAAAATCCAGGTTTCGCGCAATGGCGCAAAAATTAGCAATGTACGCAATTTTCGCGCAAAATACCATAATTTATCGCTCTTTTCTTCACTTGATTCGTAATTTGTGTTCGTAATTCGCGCAATTGGACTTTAAATGACTAAAAATCCACTGCGATGCGTAGTAAATTCGACATAGCAACCACAGCGTCGATCTAAATATAGATATCGATGGTCGAGCGACAATTGAAAAAACCACGGAATGGGACTATAGTATTGAAGTTATAGAGGAATTAGTAATTAAGGAATATGTTTCTGTTTTTAATGCACAGAATTTTAGTCTCGAAAATTTTAAAACTTGACTGCGACAAAATTCGTTAGACAGTGTGTGCCAAAAAACAGTCACGCAACAGCGTGCGTGACCCTTCGCATAGTGCCAATTTGTCGGCTCGTTATCGCGCACATGAATTCATAGACGTTACATACGAAGATGAAGGGCAACCATCCTGGTGACTGACCATACAAGAAACTCGTCAGTCAGTGTAAAATTCTGCAAGCATCAATAATTTTTAGGAAGCCAAACTATACACGAAATAACGAAAACACTGTTAAATACTTTGGCACACTGATTCATGCAAAAAATAACGTACTTATACCACTTTTTACTTTGCGCAAAATGCGCGCAAAATTAGCGTTTTTTGCCGCGCAATTTTTTCAATTTTTTGGCGCAAATTTCTGTGGGGCCTACAAAGTCATTGTACACATTGTCGCTCTCACGTAGCAGTGGCATTTGGGCAAGCCTGGAAGTGAGGGCAAGTCCAGCGTTACGCTGTTCTCATATCCAAGAGTTTTTGGATGCGTTCATTGAAGGTTTTATTCCAGAGGAGGCAAGAAATGATCGTCTGCCATCCGTTCCATTATGAACAAGAGAGCCATTTGAATCACAATGATGGATGTTACATATTTGCAAAACGCAGTTTCTTCTGTTGTGTAACTTTATTAGGAATAATCTTGTGGCGTTGTTTTTCGTAGGCTACTGCTCGGCTCAATGATTGAGGGTTGAGATTCAATCTCTTGCTACGAATACAGCTATTTTAGTGACCTACATGATGAATCGAAATGCATATCGATCCATGGGACGAAACGCCGTCCAAAAACCATCTAGACCATGCCGGAATCAAGAAAAACAGACAGAAATATATAATAGTCGAAGTAGGAGTCGGATCGAACGAGAATTATGAAGCTAATTTGCGCAGGACGAGGAATTGTAAAATCCCAGAATTAGGCTAAAAGCAGCCAAAATGGCGGCAGCCATAATTATGTGGATGTAGTTAGGCCCTTGAAGCCTTGGGCTACCGATCGAGAAAAACCAACAGGTGCCATTCTAGGACGATACGAAAGAGAGGATGTGCAAGAAGAGACTTTGCTGTTCCTGATATGCATATATTATTATTAAAAAAAGAGTATGATCACTTAAATTCAGTCTTTTCGCAAGCTTTTCCCACGTTCCAACACACGATTCATTGCGTGCCATAGTTTCATGATGATGAGCCTAATAAACATTGTATGTCGTCTTTTTTGAAAGATCTGTCATTCACCAAATAAGGATTTGGGTGACGTTTATCTGTTGTTCCCAGGTCTTAGGTCGGCAAGAGACGAATCATAAAGATACTGCCACCTGCATCCTCGTTCGCGAGTGCTCACTATTGTATCACTCAGAGGCGCATGTATTGACGCGCAGCTAACCTTCTCGTATCTACCTGATTCGTTTGAACTGTTGTAAGTACAGCTGTCTGAGCTTTCAAGCACCGAAGAAGGCGGTTGATATTTCGCTTACCGACCGAGAGTAAACACTGTTTATGTGTAGACTGCATTCACATCGGTGACGATGCCATCAGTTTTCTAAAGAATACAACAACAAAAGGAAATGTTGAACCTGTAGTCTGGTTACGATGAAAGATTTTGAATAGTATACGTTCTACCTGTCGTAACTTCACCTTTACAAAGCAGGTTCTATAGACACCCTTTCAGACACGGTCAACGTCTAATATTGCTCCATAGGTCAATACAAACCAACCTGTTAAAAAAGTTCTTACTTTTCGGTAAGCCTTAATACTTAGTTCCGGCTAGTAGAGGACACAAGAACTACTCCACAGAAAGTTGACCATTAACAATGTTAGGTCCTTTCATCGGTTATACAGCGCTATGTAGAAATTCAACTGCATCAATTATTGCCGTCATTCTATGAGTCATGCATTTCTACAAAAATAGACCTGCAACGCTAATAGTATATCTTGGAAGGGATGCGATGCGGGGGCTAAATAACTGGGTGTGTTTTTGACAGGTTGCGTGTTCGAACCTGCTGGGTGTAGGCCGTTCTTCTATTCTCACGGTATAACCTAATCAGAGGCGTTCCCATTGCGACGAAACCCTCAAAACACCGTACAAGTAGGCTACTTCGTGTAGCGACCCTGGTCATTTTGTTTGATAGGCCTACACGTGTCGTTCTCACTAAGCAGTAGGATGTGATATCGGCGGAAGATAGTAACTAAATGGCAAGTCCTGCGATATACCGTGTTAAGTAGTTTGGGATAACGAAACTTGTACTCACTATACTTGAAACAAAGCAGTATCTTCATTCTGTGACTTTTCCAGGGAAGATGTGTAGCGCTGTGGCTTTGCTAGTCCTACTCGTCGGCTCAGTAGTTGAGCGTTCGGATGCATTCTCTTGCTACGACTGCGATTATCACAGTGGCATACCCGAAGCAGCCACATGCGAAATAACCATAAATTCAACCAGCGTTCCGACATGCAACGGGCTAACATGTGAATGGAGGTTTCAAAACCTCACAGGTGATAAAAACAGTAAGTCAGCCGTTTTGTATTCTATAGTTAAAGAGTCTAACATAAAGATAAGTCAAAATGCAAGAAGGCGAATAAGCAAGTAATATAAAATAATAAGTAGGCCTAATACTTCATTATAACTTAGATACTTAAATTGCGGTGATTTTTGATTTCATATAAAAACGTGGTTCGCTGGAAAAACGTGTAGTCAATAATTGCTTGCAAAATGAGATGAAATAAGCAAGAGAACTGATGGTAGTGAATGAAATAAACAAGAGAGCTGATGACAGTGGATGAAATAAACAAGAGAACTGATGGTAGTGGATGAAATAAACAATAAGCAAAGATAAAGAAATTACCATTTAATCAGTCACAGTTGGCTCATCCGGTCTTCTGCGTGGTTACAATTCCATGTCCTTCACCATGGCCTTATTTCCGTCCAGAACCCAGGACTCGACATCATGAATCAATTAACATGTTAAATAATACTGGAGTCTGTGGCTGATGTGAAGTTCACCAGATGATTTGAAAAAACTCGACTCTTTTTCTTGTATAGTCTGTAACGTATTATATCGTAGCTCTGATGCTATTGAAGTAAACACTTGAATACTGTTTCAACTAGAATGCCAGCTTCAAGACATCAGACCACAAATCGCGAAGCCAAAGGACCTGGGCTTTGGGCCAAACAGTACAAGATCTACGCCAACGCCTCAATGATTTGCCTCCAGGCGTCAAGGCAAGGATCATCGGTGTCAAATATATTTATAAACCGAATACTTTTGTTTTAGAATTTTATACTTTTCATCGAGGCTGCAGCAACGAGACGATGGATTATCAAGTGGACCAATGCCTGACGTACAATACGGAAGCAACCAAGAACCACAATCAGACATTCTTCAACTACGGCAGCAGCTGCTGCTATAAACTAAGCAGTGTCCTTGATGGTGGAGGAACGCCGGTACTTAGCATCAACTGCTTCTGCCTGGAGGACGACTGTAACGGCGATCAACCTACCGATTACACAAATGCTGGATTCTTAGTTAAGCCTATCAGCAAATTAGCTATTGGAGTTGTCGCAATAATAACAGTACTTCCGAAAATCATCTGGTTTATTTAAACGTAATAAGCTGAAGCTGATTCTTTCGAAAAACATTTATTGGGTGTCTTTATCTTACAAAAATATGTGGTTTACCTTGCTTAGACCTATAATTATTATTGTATGCTGTTAGAATTACTTGAATTTAAGCTTCAGTGAAAATCATAGGCGCATTCTACGTTGCAATAAAATTCAGTAGGTCTTGTCTATTTTATAATAAAAAATTAATTTTATATCTAAATATTTGACTTTCAAGCTTAATTAATTCTATTTTGTAATAAGATTCCATAGTCTACTTTATTAAACAAATTTTATTGATCAAATCTAGTTATTTGATTTCCATTGTGTTGTTATTATTGTTATTCACAAGACATCAATCGGTAATTAATTAGTGACTGCCATTGCACATTTGCCGAATGCTCCAAGTATCGACCGATGTCGCAACAACCTCAGAGGTCCTAAAACTTACCTTTTCAAGGTGAAACTGCTTTTAAAAATACAATAAGTTTGGACACGGTCCTGTCGAAAACAAATAGTTCAGAGAACCAGGATTCAGGCTACACTGAAAAATCAGTTGCCATGGTGATTAGCATTTAAAAATTTCGCTTCAAAGGAACAGTTACACGAATCAGATGTGCAAGACACTTTACCATAACCTATATGACAGTATAAAAAATCAATCTTAATAAACAGACCATCGCCTTCTCTCAAAGCGTGCAGCGCAGTTCAAAAATAATTGCACCAACATTCAATACAAGCGTCTCCGTTTTAACAAAAACGACGGGGAATTTTATATCGGGGAATGTCGCGGTCCGCTCCATCAATCTACGCGAAACCTTCAACGAGTGCACTCTGTGACCCGAACTAACGGTCAAGCTCGGGATAACGACGCAGCGACCTCTGTACGGATGAAAGAGGCCAATTCGTCGTGCACCCCTGCGCCCTGATTAAGGGGCGACCGCCGACCTCCGCTAACGAGGCAGGCGCCATCTGGCGGACACATGTCGACGGACTGACGACCATCGCCGCCACAGGGAATCACTTTCGCCACCACCTTCAAAGGAGCGATAAGCCTTTGAAGGGACGCCAACGCGAATTCGTCACGCCCGGCCCAAAGGGACGATGAATGGTATTTAAACGCTGGATCGGGAGGGTATGGGGCTCTCTCGACAGAACATCTTGTTACGAGGCAGTCGCGCTGATATCACCTGGCCGATTGCCCATAGAGACTCTGAGATTCGGACGTTGCAGAAACATTGTTCTTTTTCTCTTATTCAATACCGAAGTTAGACTGTACTAAACTTAGTCACTTAACGTCACTTAGCTGTAGAAATAAAACCTAGAAAAACTCTTCCGTGGTTCGCAGTTTGAAGTTCACGGTGCTATCCTGCCACGTGAGTTAGGATAGGCCGTGACAGTTACCAAGACGGACACACTGTGCAGTGTGCACTGTGATCAACCGATGCATAGGCCGACAAGTGATTTCGTATCCAACTTTCATTCTGTCCTTCCAGCAAATTAGGGTCAATACTGGAACAGAGGTGGGAACCCTGCTTTACAAATTCAGGCAGGATTCGGACTTACTTGTTAACGCCCAGTTTTTCTCCTGTAATCCGATGACACTGGCTATGCACCCCATGAGCTGGTCAACCTTTTATACTCTGTAACTTATTCGTGATGTCACCGAGATTGACAAATAAACGAATATACAATACAGAAAGCATAGTAAAAGTTAATGCGGAATGTACAGACACAAAGCGTATTCTTAATAATAATAATGACCATTTTATTAGGCTTTTCACGACCTTGCACAGAGATCAGTTTGTCGGAAAAGAGTGGAATGGTTTCCCATGGTGTCCCATGCACCATTCCCAACCTCGGCGACATACACTCTTTACGATCTGAAATCGGCAAGGGGTGAGTTTCAGATAGCTTAAATGGGCCAATGGTTCACAGACCTTGCCATCAACATCTCACGCTTCCATACTATTGCACCACTCATCGACATCAACGAGCAATGGAGCACAAATAAATTATTCAAGACTACCTTAATCCTTTCGCCCCTGAGCTCCCAGAGCGGAAGTGAGATAACCCTACAACGCCCATAACCCTGAGCTCCTGGGCTAAAATCACTAACTTCAGAATGCATGTAAACTGAAATTTTACTTTCTCTGATGAGAAGTCTGATATATAAGTAAAAGTTTCTGATAGCTAGCTAATGTTTTAGCGCCAGAATTTCACTTTACTGCACCCATCATCGATAGAAACATCACGAGTAGCCTATCACTCACATTGCGCAGCCATGCTTGCCGTAGGAACGTCCCCATAACTTTCGGTTTCAACTGCTATGACTGGCCATAATCCTTTCTCTCGCCTGTCCAGACTCCAGGGGTATACCGTTTTCCACCAAATGTTTTCTTCGTAACAGTTGTTTCAATCGAATTGCTAGATGCCTTGCGTTTCGGCATTTTCAACAGCTTTGGTCGTGTTTATTTTATGCTACTGCAGTGCAAGAAACTCACTTGACATTGACCTTCAAGTGACGTAATCAATCAATCAATCAATCAATCAATCAATCAATCAATCAATCAATCAATCAAGCAAGCAAGCAAGCAAGCAATCAATCAATCAATCAATCATCAATCAATCAATCAATCAATACTTTATTGTTCACCAAACAATTCACATTCAGCGATTAAACTGGCAAGACAATCCAGTGACAATGGGAAGACCCAAAGGAACAACAGGTTCCGCTAACAGGGTCGCCCTATTACTAGTAAACTTCTGGCTCATCTACTCCCTCCTCGTTATCTGAGTATGGAAAAGACATGTTACGGCTTAGCCAATAACTGATGATTTATTGTCATCGGCAGGTTGAGCAAACGTAGTACAATTATTTTTGTGTGCTGTTGTTAAGCAATTAACCGTTCAATGTGTTCATTGAACGGAAATGACCTCACTGGTCTTGGGATTACAGTGTCAATAATAACTAATTTATCGCCTAACTAAAATAGTAATTAAAGGGTTCCGTTATCTTTCGGAACGAAGACAAAATCAAGAGTCGATTGTCAATCTCGGCCTTTACCTCACTTTCTCTTACTTATTACCACTCGGTCACCAAAATGGCGGGAGTACCAGAGGCTCTGGAATGAAGCGCTATCAAACTCGACTAACGGGTCACCTTTTGCAAACTAAACAACGCCTAACTTATTCAATGTACTGTTTTACTCTCACGGCTAGGTAAAAGAAACCCCCGAAAGTAACGATAGAACATGTTAGACAGCTTATTTGACTCCTGGCCTTAGAATCGAAATTGCACAATTAAAGACGCCATCTTTTAAGACCGAACAAGAAAGACTAACTGACGTCACTAATTTTAGCATACCACAGCGATGACGTTGTAAACAGTAGCCAATCACAAAAGGGCGCTCCAATTAGCTATGTTTCTATTGGTGCAAAAGACCGTTACGGGAAGCGGGTCAAGGGTGCATCACAACACTGATCTGTTGTGAGGCTCGGAGCTAACCCGAGACTTCACAAAATGACCTTCTAATTTGTTTACTGATGAAAGTATATGGTATGCGTTATACCTGCTGCAAATCAGTTGGTAATACCCAGGCTTGTATAGATGTTTACGAATTGTTGAGATGTCTCACGTGATTGCATAAACTAGCCCAAACTGGTTAGAGGTTGCTAATTTTCGGTAGGCGTTACAGCTTCATTCGGACTGATAGAAGTCATCAGAACTCCGCAGCAGAAGGTCCACCATTCAACAAGATTGTGTTCTTACATCAGGTATACACAACTCCGTAGATATTCAACCGGTTCATTCGCCTTTGTTCTGTAAGTCATGCATTTCTTCAATATGATTATAGACCTACAACGGGAATATTAATTATCTTGAAATAAGAGCGACACTGTGGATCATTCAAATAGGTTCTGTGTTCTAGAGATTTCAGCATCATTGCAAACAGTTCACTCGTCCTTGCAAACAGTTCATTCGTCATTGCAAGCAGTTGGAAAAGCTGTGTCATGGATCATGCCATGGATTAGGCCTATACCAATCTTTGCTTTGATTTCTAAAATCATTTTGCTCGATTTGGCAAGAACTTCTAGTATAGGTTAAATACTGAAACAGAGTAATACTCGAAACGATACGTTGTTTTGAAACTAGTTTAGCGACAAAGAGCAACTGTAGCAAGATGAAACCAAGGTCTACCATAAGATAATGCGCGCGTGGGTCGCGGTGGTGTAGGGTATGTTCGGTGCCTTGCAGCCGGAGGGTTGCGGGTGCGAATCCACCTCAAGCCACCGCGTAGGGACCCTGGGCAAGTCCTTCACTCGCAATTGCTCATGCGCTTCGGCGTGAAACTCCGATTTAGTGTCCGCGCTGTAGTCGGGAGCGCCTCTGAGTAGAAATCTTGAAGGGGCGCTATGTCAGGTGCTCATACATACATACATAAGAATTTGACAGATGAAGGAATTGGTAAACTAGCGTTCTTTTAGGACGAATAGTGTTTAAGCAGCAGTATTTACAATAGCAACTGCTATTATAATAGGCGTAACTTTGGCAATTAACAGCGGCGTATAACTGTTGCTCACTTGCATAGGGCAATGATATTGGAGGCATGAGGCATTCACGATACCGTAGGCCTACATTTTGTCTCAGGAAGCATAAATTAGTGATTTCTATATTGTTGTAGGCCCTATAGTTGATGAGTGCGAAACAGAATATAAATTTGCTTTGCTATCTGCAAGTGACTAATAAGGGATCCTAAATTCGTAGATATACTCATATAGAAATGGAGAGGTGGGGAAAAGAAGGCCAAGCGGAGGTGGGAGGAGTTCGTCACCATTGACCATTTGGGCGGTCGAACTCGTTTTTGCTCGACTAATTTTGTTATTTCATTTTAAAAATTGCCTAGTATGCGTCCGTGGAGAGACTTCTCTCTTTCGTCGCTGTTTCTGGTGTATTTTGGACGATTCCTGAAGCCCTTCAGGAATCTCCAAATTTATATAGCGCCCCTGGTGATGTCGGTTCGTGTCTGTCGGAGTCTTTTCAACTGTTTAATCTGCATGCTCAGCTTCGGAGCGTTGCAGAGGGCGTGTGGAATTTCTATAACGCGACTTAGAGTAAATACTGCTTTTGTGTAGCATTCATATCGGCGCTGCCTTTATGAGTTTGCTAAAAAAAATACGAAGTAGAAAATTTGTGGAAATTCTGTTTTGGTTACGGTTTAACAATTTTAGCCTGCGTTTTACCTGTTGCAACTTAGCCCTTAGCAAACAACTGAGCCAGGCAGCTTCAATAGTCAACGCACCACGCACCTTGCAAAGCATCACATGATTCTATACTTTAGAAAAAACCAAGCCCTACTTCCAAATTTGGGCTGCTAAAGGACATACATGTAGAAACAACTAAACAGAAGGTTGACCGCTCAACAAAGTTAGATTCTTTATTCAGTTATTCAAAGCTGTTTATACATTCAATGACCTCAATTGACTTCACTCTGTAGGTCGTGCATTTCTAAAATAAAATTATAGACCTGCGGAGTTAATACTATTTTGAAATAGGTGCGGTTCTTGTTCTATTCGGTTGGCATGCTGAGTATGTATTCGTACGGTTGAGCGTTCGCACCTGTAGACTGGACTCCGTGTAGTAATTTTGCTCATAGGTGTTGCCCTCTCCAAGATGCAGAATTTGGTCCCGGCGTAAGCTTGGAAGTTAACGTCAAATACCGGTAACCTACATTGGTTTCGTGTGCAGAGTTTTTTCGTATACAAATCTTATTTATCTAATCTAATCAAACAACTTCTATTGCGTTGTCATCGAAATCTACAAGACCCCAATCGATGGCGTATTGAAGTAATAAATTTCACCGGTGTCTGATGCACAAGATATCATCAACCAAGCCTTAACGAGATCAAGTTCCACAAGACCAGTCCGCTATGGTGGGAACTGGGAACGCAATCTGAGGAAGGTGTCTAGAGATTGAACTGAAGGTGAAATTGTATGCAATCTGTAGGAGTCGTGCAGTCGAAATCTAATAGTTAAGAGAAAACAGTAGTCAGTGCAAGACATTACCAAAGACTATGTGATCGCATAAGCATGATGCTTGGATATTAATAAACAGTTCATCGTATTTTCTCAAAGCCTGTAATTTCACATATTGCGGCGACATGCTTCCAATTCAAGCATATCTGTTCTAAAAAAGTTTGTTGGTATTAATTAAATTAATGTTTTCCGCTACCATAGTGACATACCATTTTGTGAACATGACCTGCCGATGCATAGAAGCAATTCATTGTCCTGCTTTCAATCTTTAGCCAACGCTTATGCCGAGTGTACAGAAATATCAGACACAATCAGCTGCCTGGATCTTACTGCACTGAATGTTCTGTCATATGACTTTCAAGGCCATGTTTTTTAAAGTGACTGCTTTTGTGGACAGTTTTCTATGTTCCATATATTATAGGCTACGGTACTTGTTTACAGCACACACAATTTCGGCGTTTGAAACATCGTTTCGGGCATTAGAAACAGAAGATAAGACTTTTGACGCTTCGGTTTTATTTCAAAGCGTATTCTTAATGAACTGTAGTTGTAGTCTATGTTGTGAGCGCTGCAAACAGATCGGTACGCCACTGTTAGGCGCCGTTTGACTTGCATACCGTCGAAACCCGGTATGTATGTTTCTGGGTCATACACAAATTGCGAAAAGGACCAACATTTTGCCAAAATGGTCTCAGGGGAGTGGCAAAATGTGGGGTCTTTTCGCAATTACATTACCGCTACAACTTAGGTAGATTTAGGCAGGCTTGGACTGGGCCCCCGGGACACCGGGAGATTCCCGGTGGGCCAGTAGGCTGGCGTACCGGTGGGCCTGCGCCTAGAATATACAAATTATGATTAAGGACATTATGATATTTTAGTTATACTTCTTAATTCTAATTTAATAATTATATCCGGTACAGAATGAAAACTCTCCTGGATGCTTTGACAAGTTTTGAATGCATTTTGCCTGCGCAATTGTTTTTGGAAGTGTTTGAACAAATTACTCCGTTATCTCAATATTTGCAAACAAACGGCATGGGACATTCAACGAGCCTAAAACATGGTTCATATTATCAATGAATTAAGCCAAATACATCGAACTTTTAATATCATTTTTCAAGCAGCTGCACATTTTCATTACGTACTAACAGTGAAATAGACATAGCTAAGAGAAATTTCTAAATTCATTTCGAGACTACTCGAAACAGAAAAGAATTAGATCAAGAAAGCAATTGCAGGAGAATCTGCTAAAGACCAACCAATCGAACATGGCGAAAGATAAACTTTGTGTAAGCGTTCACAACTTGGTAGGATCAAGTTATTAGTTGGGTTTGAAACAGAGATTCTCTGAGGATGGCAGTCTTTATTATTTCAAGATAAAGTAATTAGTTTAATAAATAAATCATTCCGTCTCGACGTAAACTACAAGTTTCCAAAAACGATAGCAAGAGAGGAAACTTAAAATTTATAAAGTTCGGGAAATTTGTGTGTCCTTTTCTAAGAATAACAACCTTCCTTTGAGTGATATGCAGCGTCTGGTTTGTTTCAATTGCACTTGGAGTCAGAGATGGCACTCGTATAGATAGTGGACGAGCGGCTTTGTTATGAAGCGATAGAAGGAATGGTTGGTAAATTTACAATTAGGCCCTCCAGAAATTCGCGATTCTGCGCCGCGCAATTTTCGCGCAAAAATCCAGGTTTCGCGCAATGGCGCAAAAATTAGCAATGTACGCAATTTTCGCGCAAAATACCATAATTTATCGCTGTTTTCTTCACTTGATTCGTAATTTGTGTTCGTAATTCGCGCAATTGGACTTTAAATGACTAAAAATCCACTGCGATGCGTAGTAAATTCGACATAGCAACCACAACGTCGATCTAAATATAGATATCGATGGTCGAGCGACAATTGAAAAACCACGGAATGGGACTATAGTATTGAAGTTATAGAGGAATTAGTAATTAAGGAATATGTTTCTGTTTTTAATGCACAGACTTTTAGTCTCGAAAATTCTAAAACTTGACTGCGACAAAATTCGTTAGATAGTGTGTGCCAAAAACAGTCACGCAACAGCGTGCGTGACCCTTCGCATAGTGCCAATGTGTCGGCTCGTTATCGCGCACATGAATTCATAGACGTTACATACGAAGATGAAGGGCAACCATCCTGGTGACTGACCATACAAGAAGCTCGTCAGTGAGTGTAAAATTCTGCAAGCATCAATAATTTTTAGGAAGCCAAACTATACACTAAATAACGAAAACACTGTTAAATACTTTGGCACACTGATTCATGCAAAAAATAACGTACTTATACCACTTTTTACTTTGCGCAAAATGCGCGCAAAATTAGCGTTTTTGCCGCGCAATTTTTTCAATTTTTCGGCGCAAATTTCTGTGGGGCCTATACAATGCAACATAACACTTCAATTTACTTTTAGCAATAATTGTGTTAACAGGAGATGAATAACATTGTGGCGTTCGTGGTCGTTCTGGTTGTCTCGATGATTGACAGTTCGCAGGCAGTTACCTGTTACCAATGCAACTACACGCGATCATCTTCCAGTCTGCAATCGTGGTGCGGCGGCAATCCATTAAACCCGAATACACAAAGGAAATGTTCTGGTACTATCTGCAGTTGGCAGCTTTCCAACTATACATCTCCTATGAGTAAGTCAAATGTGACGCCTTACTATTGCTTCTTGCTTTTTAGGCCTCTTAACAATGTAAATGGTATTTTTGTCGTCTTGTATTTTGTCTAACCTCACATTTAACCATGCCCTACTTTACATTAATTTCAGATTATACTGTTGTCCAATATGATTGCCTGAACGCTTCTGGAATAACTCCATCTGACCCTTGCGCACAGTACCGCGCCCAGTACACTGTTTTCAACTATAACGACAGCTGCTGCTATAAAACTCGTCCTGTGGCCGATGATGGAACATCGTACGACAAGACCAAATGCTTCTGTCAGACTGATAATTGCAACGGAAGGGTACTCGAGACAGTGGGGTCCTTGACAACTACACGTCAACCGTCAGATTCAGCTTCAAAATCACCATTGCCACACGCGTCTTCAGATGGAATGCCACTGCTGAAGTTCCCTATCTTGGCAATGACCGTTGTTACTATAACAGCGATGGCGGCTATCATCGGTTAACAGATGCGAAATATACGAAGCAGGCCGTGCTGAACTTTTGATCGTTTAACGGCCGTAATACTTTCCGATCTTAATTTGCTCTGCCTGATAGAAATTTGCAGTATAGTTAGTATAGAAACGCTATTGTTGGAAAAAGTAAGTTGATTTTTAGAGGTCCTTGTAGCTTGGATAATGCTTTCTAGATGATTATCCCGTTTGCTTAATTGCTTATTGCAAATCATAAACTTTGTAGGGCTAACGAATAACTTCTTTGGACATGACGCAATGCTCGTGAATAAGCTCGTGTCATTTGCTTAGCTTTCGAGTAGCGCTTTATAAATATAATCTATGATTAAGAGTAACAGCAGTGGCGGATTTAGCCATAGGCCCGGGGGGGCGAACCGCCCCCCCCGTGCCCCTCCTGGTTGTATTCCGGCGCCCCCTCAAGACCAAACCCGTAGTAATGGTGGACAAAGGGGCGACAAAATTAAATTTTTACAGACATTTTATCATCTGCGCCCTTACTTTTAATGATGGCCTAAACACGACAAATGTCACTCGATGCACTGTGTCGGGCAAGCCGCCATCTTGGATCTAACACCAAGGGTGACCAGCCTAATCGCCACCCTTTCGCCCGTGAATCATCCCCAGGCAGCGCCTACCGCTACCATCTGGCTCATCCGAAAACAGACGACAAGGGAACCGGCCTTCGCATACCAGCTCAGTCATATAGAGCTGGGTGGGCATCGTACGGCAGGCAGGACCGCAGGCGGGGAGGGTCGTATGTGGGGGGCGATACGAAGGAGCAATGCGAGGAAGAAGGGGATTTCAGATGAACATGTCTTTGAATCTAGCAGGCCACGGCAGTTTGATCAGCCAGAATAAAGCAGCTGCTTCATTAAATTTTGCTGAAGTTTTCAAAGACTTTTTAGCTATCAAGGATAGAACAGTTCGGAGTCTGGTAAGACCCACATATTCATATAATCAAATAATGCTCAAAAGTCAAAACATAGGCTTAACTTTTCAATAACAGTTACTGTGTGTTTCGTTAAAATTCGAAATTTCTATTGGCGGCTCTGCCGCTCTTGCCATTACTTGCCTCGGGCGCCAAAGTACCTAGCTACGCCATTGATCAAATCACTTGCATTGGAACAGTCACAGACTCACAGACACGTGATAATAACTCCCGAATCCAGTGCTACCCAACCTGGCTGTGGCGGCACTCAATGGTGCCGTGAACCTGCTCAAGGGCTGCCGTGGCTGGGTGGCAGAATGGTAGAACCATAACATTTGTGCAGCCTTATATGTAAAAATGTTCTTAAATTATCACTACTAACATAGGCCTAATAATCATTTTTTTAAAGTTATAGTAGTGTAGATATAGTCGCATTGTCGCAACCCTTCAGTTGAGTACAAGGAAAGTTGCTTGTCAGTAAAATAAAGAACTAACTCGATGACAAATAGATGAATAGGTCAGGGGTGCAACCAATCTGCCATTTCATTAGTAAGGGTGCCGTGATCTGAAAGAGGCTGCGAACCAATGCCCTAATTAATCTATTAGTATTTTAATACATGCATTAAATGCATGTAGCCTATATCTCACTCTTTCTGTTACGTCGGCTACTGCAGAAAGAACTTGTAGCAGATTGAAAATAATCAAAAGTTACTTGCGATCCACCAAGACGATTAAATGAACATCTGTCTAGACAAGCATTAGGCCAAATATCAATCGAAAAAGAACTGACTGGAGCTATTGACTCTAAGCTAGTATTTATCGCTTTACACTGATGAAGCCTCGTAGAAAAAATTCATATTTATGCTTGACGAATTTGCGACATTATGTCCTCGAAAATTTTGCCATTTTGAAAGTTTTATTTAGAATAGTATAACCATACTAATGGTCTACTACATTACTAAACATAATGGCATTATTTCAAACATAGGCTACTATAATTGTTTAAAGTCAATTACAATATTTACGCTAGAACATGGCGCCCCTCAGAAAAATCCCTTGCCCCCCCGTGCAAGCAACCCTGGATCCGCCACTGAGTAACAGATTGGAGAAGTAAAAAGGCTTTTTAAAATGGACTTTACTAATCGGTTGTTTTAAAACCAAGTTAGCTTCAACGTATCCAGTAGCGCATGGTGATTTCGTCCGCTACGTTGTACGCTTCAGTTTCAAATGATGTTCGTTAGCGTAAATTCATTATCTAGTAACTGGTAAGTATTTTCAGAGGTGATTACGATAATGCAACCTAGCTGTAGTTCACTTGATCTTCCCAGAGGAAGATCAAATGGAGAGGAAGAGAGCTGGCCACCCACCCCATATATATAGTTTCAAGGCTAAAACAATTAAATCATTAGCACTTCATACTAGTTGCTGACTGTAGGAGCTACTACTCTTCTTAAGCTATAAAACGCTAAATAAAATGTCTTGAGACATACATGGATAAACGAATAAGCAGATACATACATATATAAGCGCATGCATGTGGACCTATATACATGCATATTCATTAATTCATTCATTCCGAGCATTTATATAGCGCCCCTTCAAGGAACCTACTCAGAGGCGCTCCCAGCCCAGCCACGGCTAAACAGAGCAGACTTGAGAAGGCGGCAGTAAGCAGGCAAATTGCTGCGAGGCATCAAGCGCAGCTCAAGTGGGAGCCCATTCCAGGTTGAGGGCCCAACAACCGAAAAGGCTCGGCACTGCTTGAGACATAAACGGGCCCGGGGGACAAGGAGCTCTCCCTTAGCCGAGGAACGCAGAGCCCGACGGGGGGGCTAGGTCAGAGACAGGACGACAGAGGTCAGAAAGGTATGATGGAGCACAGCCAGCAAGGCACCGCCAAACTAAGGCTGCTATCCTGTAAGAGATGCGCTGCGAGGCAGGAAGCCAGTGCAGAACATCGCGCATGTAAGCAGACTGAAGCGTATTTTGGAATACGACCAATAAGTCGGGCAGCTGTGCGGAGGACCCGGTCAAGACGGCTTATTAGGCCAGAAGGGAGACCAGCGAGAATCGAACTACAGTTATCAACTCTGCTGGTAACAAAGGCATGAACAAGAACAACGGCAGCATCATGAGAAAGAGATCGGAGCGCAACACGCAGCTGGCGGAGCTGGTAGTAACAGCTTCGCGTAAGCAAGTTAACATGTTGAGAAAAACTAAGCTCTTGGTCGAGCGTCGCTCCAAGGTCACGTACAGTAAGTGAAAAAGTGACATGAGGGTAAGTTTCAGCCAACAGTTGCATGTCTACACCGGCCAGCTGTCGGCGACTACCAAGCCAGATAAACTGAGTTTTGGATGGGTTAAGGAGCAGACGGTTTGAGGCCATCCAACCAGAGAGGGCATCAATAGCACGGCACATCAGCCCAACAGAGGCCACCGCATCAGCCGCACGGCAGTGGACATACGCTTGTATATCATCAGCATAAAGCTGATGTAGTAGCCCACTAGACCGCAGCAGGGAACTAATATCAGACGTAAACAAGATGTATAGCAAAGGGCCCAAAACCGACCCTTGGGGTACTCCAAAAGGGGCAGGGACCCAGCGGGACCTAGAGGACCCAACAACAGCACAGTTAGTGCGCCCAGTGAGGAAGGAAGAAAGCCAATCTAGGGGTTTGCCAGTCAGCCCAAAGGAGACAGAAAGACGCTGAAGGAGGATTGGGTGGTCGACAGAATCAAAAGCGGAACTGACATCAAATAGGGCCAATAGAGTTATCTGACCATTGTCCATGGCGCAATAGAAGTGCGTGCATATATATGCACGCGGAAATACATACATATACACACACATTCAAACATGCTTGCAAACATGAAGCAGGCATGAACATCGGCCTATGCATGCATAAACATTTATTTGGTACGATGATGATGATGATGATGATGATGACGACGACGACGACGACGACGACGACGATGTCGATGAACAGGAGAAATAAGATGGAAAGGAAAACGATGATGATAATGATATTCTTTATTATTCTTTATTTCTTTCAAGCCAACAAAAGCAGTACGATTACAATAAGTATGAACGGCTGATCACAAGTTTATTACAGGAGTCGAATTGAACTGTGTACATACGACAGCCATGCCAGGCTCCGACCACGTCCTACTAATCATTTTACGAACGCCATCTGGCGAATGAAAGGTTGAGGGAGTTTAGCGGAAAGCGATCCCGCTTCCTAACTGCTCTTCACGCCAGTGATGTTACCTTTACTCAATAAACCCCATGAAGACGATGATTTTGATGATGGTGGTGGTAATGACGAAAATGAAAAAGAACAATAGGCAATTTCATAGAAAAATTGGAGAAGCTGTGGTTAGGTAGCATTAGTTGCATAAGGCAAAGGTTGTTCATATAAAATGGATCCCTCCAACTAAGACATTAAAATATCCTCACGTCACCATATCTCTCTTGATAACGCTTATAACATCAGTACGTGTCGCTTGTGTCATATCGTATCTGAGAAGTTGTCAAGCGCCTCATAGGCTATTGTTCTAGCTTACTAGCTATTCAGAGGCGGTCTCAGCGTGGCAGTGTCACAGTGGACTGGGATTAAACGAGACGTGGATCTTGAACGAGAAAAAGTGGACAAGTCCTTGCACATAGATAGTCATATTGCATTTTATAAGTAAGTAAGTAAGAATATTCTTTATTTGACTACCAGCAAACGCACAGTAGCTTACAGAAAAGATAAATAATACAAACATTTATGCAAAGTCATATAACATTCTCATAATAAAACTTCTTTTAGCAAAGGCATCAATTCTAGGTAGGGTGAGATCATGTGGTCTGGGTCGCGTATTGTATGGAGTGACCTTACGGGGAGGGAGGAGGTCGTGAAGGACGTGACAAGGGTTTGAGAGAATTGAACGGAAAAGATTAGAATCAGCTCTAGAACAGTGTTTGTCGAAACTAGGAAAATCGGCAGGGAGTAAGCCTGAACGGGTCAATTTTCTCAGAATACCGTTAAGTCGTTTACGCTCCCCTACAGTGGCAAATCCCCACCAAACAGGGAGGCATAAAGTAGCCGTGCGAGGGTAGTAGCTCTAACAACGTCAAAGAGACGTTGACATTGACACATAACTAATCAGTGTACATGCATTTAATAAAATATCTGCATTTCCATGAATGCATGACGCACAAGCATTATGATGTTAGAATAGCGTTTAAAACATTTCATAGGTCACTGACTTAATAACTAATCGGCCGCGATGTATTTTATGCAGGATCTGAATTTCACGATTGTATCGTTTTTCGTTAAAATTTTTCTGCAAAGATTATAGTGTAAGCATTGTTGTCAGTTACTGTATTAGAATCATAAATTTTTGCATAAGTTTGATGAAATGCTTATCTTCCATAAATGAAATGGTTTTGCTGGTGCAACAGTGACTTATGAAGCAACAAGAATGTACATTTTGCTTGCTGCATGAGGAATGAAAGTCTGGTAATGTAGACAACGATTCCGACACAGTTTTTGGATTTATAACTCAACAAATCCTGACTGCTTGGCTTTGAAATTGCGCACGGCAATCATAACCCTGGACAGAAACGTTCTGAATACAGCTTTTTTTATTTCATGTGTAGGTATGCAGCTCATGTGAAAGATAACAGAATGTGATTTTATGACAATCGTGTCCAGTTTGAGAATATTCTAGCGATGAACAGAAATTGATGCTTTATATCTGAAAGCTAATATGTAGCATATGCACCTAACTATGCATCTCCTTCTCCTTCAAACAGTCTTTCTCTGCACATTTGTATTGCTGCACTTAACCCTAGGGCTACCAAGCTTTTTTTGTAACACTGGCTACCGGGGGGGTGGTTACCACCCCTGGATTTCGTGTTTGGTTTTACATATCATAACTTGTAATATAGCATTGGATTCAGCATTCATTTCTGCACAGAATGGTATATCTAGTTGTACATTATGTGAATGCACCTCGAAATTACATCACTTTTAACAACGGAACCCATTAATTAGCAATATTGTATATTATTGCGTACATTTTGTACTTTTTGGATAAACAAATATAAGATTATGTGTGTTTTGAAACTAATCTATGTATAAAAGATACACAAAATCATCCCTGCACATGTTTATATAGTATAAATGTACATCCATACATATATATCCATACATATATATCGGTTTACGTTGTAATGCTGTATTCAGCCATTTTCACACAGATTACGCGTATTATTATTTATTTTGATCACTTCCGGTATTCAAAAGACAAAGATGTAGATATGCAAATGAAGCCCTTCATTCCCTCTAAAGAATGGTATCTTTGTTTCTCTTCCAGGAAGACAAATGAATACGCTACAGACAAAACACTAAGGGGGGAGTGCTTCCATTCAGCCATCTTTCACGCATATTACGCGTATTATTATTTATTTTGAGCACTTCCGGTTGTCTCAAGTCAACTCAGTGACCATAGAAATGTAGCCCCACATTCCCTCTATAGAATGGTATAACTTGTGTCTCTTAATATTAAATGACGGATAAGATGTAGTCGAAAATCTAGGAGGGGGTGGTATCCACCCCCTGGTACCTCGGGTATATTGGGTATAACTTTTGAACGGTGTGAGATATCATCTCACATTTTACCTCAAAACGTGTGTAAATGAACCCCCTACAGCAACCTAAAAGGTTAAATTTTTATTCCATGCGCAAAAAGTTTGAGATGAAAAATACCTAGGGGGTGGCAACCACCACCCCCTTGGTAGCCCGAGGGTTAACTCTGTTTAGGAAAAACTGTTAAGGAACTTATTTTGACCAGTCAGTTAGCTAGTCTTACAGGCGGCGCCTCTGAGCACCTACTTCAGGAAGTACTTCAGAAAGTACTTAAGACGCGCATTATTAAATGGCTTGATTCAATCATGAGAGAGTCATCAGTGGCGGGCCCACGCACACACGTGGAACCAACCAACCAACGGATTCGCGTCAACAGACGAAGATGGCCGGATGTTCAGAGTTCATTTGGCCTGGCATTAGGTCTTGACTCTGGAGAATAAGGACTGATTATAGGATGAACCACGTGAATGAAATAAAGTTGGTTAGAATACTATAAATTGTATAATTTTTCACACAAAAAACCTAAGCGGCGAAATCCAAATTAGTCTAGCTGTAATCCATTGTCCTACACAAAGCGATTAAGTGTGTAATAACATGGAATAAATTAAGAAGACCTAAGCATTGTTTCTTTGATTGTCAAGAAAGGCCATCGTTCACCACCAGAGGCTCTAGGTTACACGTAGCATCGTCATACTTAAGGTTATGGTTGGGTTCTACCTGAGACAGGAATGAACCGCGAGTAGGTACTTCACAAGCCATGCATAATTATTTTATAACTAGGCAACAACACAACAAAGAAGCATAAGTGTCGAAACACCGCAAAACATCGAGGCTGTTTTACAGTCTTCCGCTCACCTTAGGAATGTTCAAAACACGTTTGTTGTTCCGCTTCAAACAGACTTTCTTAATATTTAGACCTACAGGGTGGCTCAAAATAAAATGTCCCACCGGATAGAATGCAATTTCTCCGCAACCAATTGAGATTTTTATACCAAACTTTCACCATTTACAGAGGAATGATTTTTCAACAATCCATGAAAATGTTACTAAATAATTTCCATAACTTCAAAAGTTACAGCTGTTTTAATATTAAATTTTATTTTTTTCACATTTCCGAAGAAAAATTGACAGTTATTTACAATTTTCAATGTCAAATAAAATCGTCTTTCATTACGAAATCAGAATCTGTTGAGCAGTTTATCTCAAGGCATGTTCGAAGTGTCCACCCCTAGCTCTCACACAAGCTCGAAGTCTTTTTGTGAAGCTCAGTATGGCCTTGTTGATTGAGTCCTGCGGCAGCTGATTCCATATTAGCTGCAAGACTTTTTCAGCTCGTCAATGTTCTTCGGCTTCGGATGAAATGTCTTGTAACGTTCAAGCATAGCTCCCCAGACGTGATAATCAAGAGGGCTAAGGTCTGGAGAGTTTGGTGGCCATTCATCTTTGCCAATGAATTCACTGAAGTTGGTGGCAATGAAGCCTTGAGCCAACCTTGCCGTGTGAGCAGGCGCACCGTCAGTAAAAGATTAACAAATTGAGCGCTTAATATTATTTTAAAATATCTGCAACTATTAACTGTTTGCTTCATAAATTCTTTCTTTACAACTTGTAATGAAGTCATATGACGTCATGATTATTTGGGTGTTACAAAACAATTTCTCTGTGAAAAAATCTAAAGAAATAACCATTATTGGACCGTTCATCTGCGGAAATTTGAAAAAATAAAATTTAATATTAAAACAGCTGTAACTTTTGAAGTTATGGAAATTATTTAGTAAAATGTTTATGGATTGTTGGAAAATCATTCCTCTGTAAATGGTGAAAGTTTGGTATAAAAATCTCAATTGGTTGCGGAGAAATTGCATTTTATCCGGTGGGACATTTTATTTTGAGCCACCCTGTATATTTATATCGCTCATTCATATTGGTCACTTATATGTAGTAATATTTAGGCTATTACCGCCCCTATAGCTGGGAGACAGAGATGATGTTGACATTCCACTTCTTAGTGCACATTGACGAGTTTGATAATCGTTCTACCGGTAATAACTTAGACTTTTAAAGCACAAGCCTCAAGGTGAATAAACATACTTTCATAGACTTTGCTTATTCTTGGTAGGCTTTTCTTCATAGCTCGATCTCCTAGGAGAAAGCGGATGAATGCGGACTGAGCGAGATTAAATGTCTTGACCACTTATGCAAGGTTGTCTTTAAATGTCGCTCACTAAATGACAACACCAATAACCAAAGCAATAGCAGCAGTCTTAATAATAATAATACTAATACTAATAATAATAATAATAATAATAATAATAATAATAATAATAATAATAATAATAGTAAAAATAATAATAATAATAATAATAATAATAATAATAATAATAATAATAATAATAATAATAATAATAATAATAATAATAAAAAATAATAATAATATAATAGAAATAATAATAATAATAATAATAATAATAATAATAATAATAATAATAATAATAATAATAATAATAATAATAATAAAAAAATAATAATAATAATAATAGTAAAAATAATAATAATAATAATAATAATAATAATAATAATAATAATAATAATAATAATAATAATAATAATAATAATAATAAAAATAATATTAATATTAATAATAATAATAATAATAATAATAATAATAATAATAATAATAATAATAATAATCTTGCTGCAGCGTCTCTCTATTACTGTCCAGCGGTACAACTCGGTGGCTTTCCGCGGCACTTTAGCGGAGCCAAACCTAAGGGAGATGTGACACTAACGGCATTTATGACGTTAATTTTAGACGACAGCTACTGCATCCTTGTCTTTTGATGTATTGATGTTGATTGATGGAGAGAATAAATAATAATAATAATAATAATAATAATAATAATAATAATAATAATAATAATAGCAGCAATTACAAAATAGTATGTTGCCTATGCCTGAAGTCACGAGGCGTAGGTTGGGAAAGCAGTCTTCCGTACAACCGTACCTATTTCTCACAAGTTTCTTCCTGCATTTTGATCTAATCTAGTCTACTCTAGTCTAGTCTACTCTAGTCTAATCTAATCTAATCTAATCTAATCTAATCTAATCTAATATAATCTAATCTAATCTAATCTAATCTAATCTAATCTAATCTAATCTAATCTAATCTAATCTAATCTAATCTAATCTAATCTAATCTAATCTAATCTAATCTAATCTAATCTAATCTAATCTAATCTAATCTAATCTAATCTGGTTCCCACGTTTTTAGACGCTGTTGAAATCTGGAGATTATAACAACATTTAAGAGCAAACAGTGCTTTTCTAATTTGGGTTAAACTACGATGTGAAAGGCATGACATACGATCATTGGTCCTGAGAGGTAGATCTTATTTTGGCATAGGCCTACCGGTACCAGGATGTAGCCTATAATCGTTCAAGATCACATTTAACCTTTGATCAGACTTTATGATCTTGCACATCGTTCAGGGAGTAATAATAATGTGGGATGAGAGTATTCAAGTAGTGCGATGGCTTTCACTGTTTAAGGTCTAAATAGGTCTTAACCTGAACCGGATAAATGTTCCGTAGACCTTGTATACGCTACTTGTATCTGGTTATACTTGTAAAGCGGATTTCAAGGACCTGACAAGGGCTCTTAGCATGACAAACAGCTCTATCGAAAAGCTGGCTTTACGATGTTTCGCGAACTGTCTGTGTCATCCACGTGCTACCACAGCCTATGCAATATTGCACGGCTCAGGGATATAAATCTAAGCTGTAAAAGATGTCATTTCTTTTCCGGAGGTTCAATTCTTAGTAGTTCAGACTGCTGCGGAAGACACTGGACCTTCTCAAACAGAAGATTAACCAGTCAGAGAGGCTAGTTTCTTTGATTAGTTGTTTCAAACTGTGTGGTTTAGTTTAGATGTCCCAATTTACTTCATTATGTAAGTCTCGCATTTCTAAAATTGTAGACAGACAAAGTAGATAACACGTTGAAACAGGTGCTATACAGTGGTATGTTCCGTGAGAGCGCAGTATATATGTATTCCAAAGTTTACGGGTGTGGATTCCGTGCAGCAACCCTGGGCAGTATTTTTGCTAATATAATTTGGTATCAGGTAAGCTGAGAAGGACTTGGGGATTCGTCTATGAGTGACGGAAGCTTGGAGTTTCAGTTTTAGTGGAAAGAAAATTATATAGAATTGTCAATTGCCGTAGTTGATATCGGATGAAACAAAATATAGGTTAGCTAATGGACAAGCGCTTTTATAACCAACCATCTGACGAATTCGATGGCAATATCAAAATGCGACATAAACACTTCAATTTACTTTAGGCAATAATTGTGTTAACAGGAAATGAGTAACATTGTGGCGCTGGTGGTCGTTCTGGTTGTGTCGATGATTGACAGTTCGCAGGCAGTTACCTGTTACCAATGCAACTACACGAAATCGGGTAACGAGTCATCACCGACGTGCGACGGAAATTCATTCGACCCGTGGTCAAATATAACATGTACTGGTCCATGCTCTTGGCAGTTTTCCAACTATACACAATCTTCTATGAGTAAGTCAACAGTGGCTCCTTGCTAATCCTTAGTGTTTTTAGGCTTTTTGACTATGTAAAATAATGGTATTGTTAGTGATCTTATAATAAATATGTTAGTCATATTAATTTTGTGAAATTTTGTGGCTTAAGAAGTAGTAGGCGTTATGTCCCCATGTCTTCAAGGATATCTCTGACAACTGTAGTGGTATCTAGTCAACTTGATTACCGTAACTCGCTTCTTGGTAGAATTACACAGTCAATCATGCCCAAACATCAAAGTGTTGAAAATTCTCTTTCTAGGACCACAACTAATATGTCAAAATTTGAATATAACCTTTCGCTTACGTTGCTGAATTGGCTTCCAATTCAGCAGAGGCTTTGTCTCCAGTTGGAGCTCATACTTTATACAACATTAAACTCTAACCATTCACAATACTTAAAATCCGACCTTAATCGCCAGACTTATCGTTACTCAACTTGAATGTCTTTCTCTTGTCACACATAAAACTTGAACTGTTCTTGGGGCACGAGCTTTTTTGGTACTGGGCCTAGAGCTCGGAACTCTCTGCCTGTATACATTTATTCTGTTCAATCACTAATGCCAATTTCTTCTCAGCTTATGACTTACCATCGACTGTCTCTCTGTCTTGACGAACTGATTTTCTGGATGTTGACCTACAGTGTAATTACGGATTGTTGTTTTGGTGCTTCATCGGTTGATGCATTGTGCATTTAGCACCGACGCTATGAAAGTGACTGATAAATAAGTAAAAACAATAAAACGAGTTATATATACCTATTACCTAACCTCAGGGCCGTAAATCTGTTTCAAAATGTGGGGAGGGAAACTGCACGTTCACTTAAGAAGCCCACTGAATTCAGTTACCCATTAGGTTAACACTTTAACGACGAGCGGCATTGGTTTCCCAGTCACTTTCAGGGACGTCATTTCAGTTTTTTCAGGGGGCAAAAAAGTTTTTACGGGGTAATACTTGGCCAGCTTGTCAAGTTTTGTATTAAGTCTACATGTGCAAAACTGTGGTTATTTGGTCGAACGTGTTTCCTTCTTGTTCTTATTTATTTCTTACTATTTTTATTCTGTGATAGGAAGTATTTTGAATACAAGTATTTAAGATACTTCTTTAAATACTATAATTATAAGTATTTTCTACCTGTATTTAAAATACAATGGAATGACAATATTGATAGCCTACTTTTTACTTAAAAATGTTTTGAGTATTTTATACTTTAAATTATAATGCTAAAATAACAGTTAACAAAGCAATATTACTTGCTGCATGAACTAAGTCTGCAAAACGTATTATTGAGCTATTATTATTTATGGGGAAGCCCATGGTCAAGGCCCTCACAGTGGCGGCGCCAGACATTTTTAGTAACCAGGGCATAACCATGGCAATCATACAAGTAACCAGTGCAGGGGCGATTTATGCCCCAAATAAAATTCTCGGCAGGGCAAAAATTCTGGCAGGGCAACGGCCAGGGCAAAGGCGTTTTCACCAGGGCATTTGCCCTTGCTTGCCCTGGTGTCGTGCCGCCACTGGGCCCTCAGTGGTCAGAGGAGCGAAGCCCCTGAAGCTGACCAAAGATAACAAAACAGCAGTAATTTACTTTAAGAAGTTAAAACAGCTGTCATACCAATCATTGACAATAAATTATTGATTCATTGTAAATGAACCAATTGTGACTGTGTGCCTTTACTTCAATCAGGGATTCAAATGGAGTTATGAAGACTCAATTAAAAGAAAAACTTGGAAACCACCACACCACTGTCACTAATAAGAAAATGATCATGCTTTTTAAAAACTTAATAGGCTTATTTGCTCAACAAAGAAGCACTCCTGGCCCTTTCCCCCAAATTTCTGATGTCAGTTTCAAAATCAATTGTTCTGGCAATATTAGACTCAATGCTCAACCTGGCCAAATGCACCAGATGTTAATGAGACATTATAGACCCTAAAAACTCTTAATCATCTTGAGTTTGCCGAATGGTCTCTCTGCAGAGGCTACTGTTGATGGAATTGTCAACATGTATAGTATACGTAAGCTGACACAAACGTTTGGAAATATCCAAAGGATTGTACTGTGTTAAAAAGTACAACAGGTCCAATGATGTTAACTGGGTGCATCCAAAATTTGCCTTATGTACAGAGGATAAATGTTGCATTTCTGTTATGACTTATGAAATCCTGACCATTAAGGCCAGCCAGGATATTGCTTTGCTAAAGCTAAAGCTTTTCCTGCCAAATCACTTGCAGACGCACGTGGTTAGATATTTCCACAAGAAATAAAACCTTTCAACCAGATTTAAATAAAATATGCATATCACAGAAAAACTTTGACTGCAAAAATAATAAGATCTATAATGTAAGACTGATGAACAGGGAATGAACTTACCTCCACAATGGTCACTTTATTATTGATATTGACATCTAAACCTATATGTATGTGTCATGACAGTTTAAGTCCAAAATGCGGTGTATGCCACAACTGGATTTCGCTGCAGAGGCAAGGGTAACCGTCCAAATCGTCGCAGATCATTTCGTCGCAGCCATCTAGTCGCTAATCATTTTGTCGTAAATTAATTGGTCGCCGAATCTTTCGTCGCTAACGAGTCGTCGCAATCAGTTAGTCGCAATCAATTAGTCGCGAATCAATTGGTCGTAATCATGTCGTTATAACTGGTCGCAGATTTGTCGTAGATTGTTGTGAGTTAGATCGTAATTAATTGTATATCAATTAGTCGCTAACCAATTAATCATGTCGTTATAATTGGTCTCGGAGAGAATTGAGCAGAGGAAATAACAAGGCAGTGTATGAAGGTTATATTTATACAAAGGAGAGAGAAGTGAGCGGAAAAACATACTGGCGATGTGAAATGAGATCCTGTAATGCACGAATGCATAGTCGATCTAACTCACAACAATCTACGACAAATCTGCGACCAGTTATAACGACATGATTACGAGTTTACGACCAATTGATTCGCGACTAATTGATTGCGACTAACTGATTGCGACGACTCGTTAGCGACGAAAGAATCGGCGACCAATTAATTTACGACAAAATGATTAGCGACTAGATGGCTGCGACGAAATGATCTGCGACTGAACGATAGGGAACCGAGGCAAGGGCTCCTATTAATATTATCCAGAGGTTCGTGGCTTAGACTAAATCATAGACTTCTAAATACATTATTTATTTAGAAGTCTATGACTAAATCCATCCTACATCCTAATGACCACTAACCTCCCCCTCTTCCTCCTCCTCTCCTCCTCTACCTCTTCCTCTTTCTTTTTTCCCCTCCTCCTCCACTTCGTCCTCCTATTCCTTCTTCTGCTATTCCTCTTTGACTTCCTCCTCTGCTAGAAATTTGATATAGGCCCTACACTGCAAACCCTCGTCTCATGCATGACAAGAATGTGTGTGGGAGGCTACTTGATGTATCTTCCTGCTGATGCTGGAGCCGAGTCATGTATACAGGGTATTATGTGCGGGGCCTATAATGAGACTTCACAAGAAAGTTTGAGGATTGACCTCATTATGTAGAGGTTATCAGGGTCTATCAATCTTACAAGCCTTGACCGGTATAGTATACCTCTGCAAGCTCTGCCAGTCAGTCAGTCGGTAGGCCTATATCCGATAACCTGGGTGCACGGCAGAAAGGCTAGCAGTCTGTTCGTCTGACTGCCCGTCACAAAGGAACAGATTGTAGCGACTGGGGTTTAAATATTCACAGTTTAGACAAATTTGTGGGAAGGGAATTCCTTCACATTCCCTTCCCAAGCTGAAAAGTGGGGAGGGAATTCCCTCCCTTCCCTCCCAGGATTTACGGCCCTGCCTAACCTAATTAACCTTGCCTCATAATATCGTTCCGTACCAGTACCAGTATCTTGTTTTGACATAACTTGCCTCACTTATGTAAGCTAAGTGCACAACATCGAAGAAATAAAAGATGAATTATTAATGGATCGTTATCAACCGAGCTACATGAACGAGAAATCAAGAACCGATGCCATGTCAAAACGTGACAGAACACGGTTTACGAACTTAAGACTCAGCCAACGTTGCATGCTGAGTCATTTTGGTAAAGGCCTGTACATGGGTTGTACTGCCAATAATACTAACAGTAGGCCTAACGGTGTCAGCAGGTCTATTATATATTGCAATGCACTGTAATCTAACAGACATTGCCTTCTATTACCATACTTTACTGACTTTGAATTTCAGGCTATATTAATATCCAACGCAATTGCCTGGATGCCTCGGGAAATGCCTCAGGAAATGCAACAGTGGACCTCTGCGCACAGTACCGCGGCTCCAACTATAATGTTTTCAACTATACCGACTTCTGTTGCTATAGGCCTACAACTGATCCTGTGCTTGGCAATGGAACATCGCTAACCATGACCACGTGCCTCTGTCAGATGGATTACTGCAACAAATACTTCCCGGATTCAGTGTGGCGTCCCCCACCGCCCTCGTCATCAACAACTGCACGTGTGAATGGAATGCCTGTGCTGAAGCCCTCCATCTGGGCAATCATCGTTGTTACTATGATTGCGACGGTGCCTAACATCGGTTAACAGGTGCAAAAGTATCACAGGCAGACCATCTAGAACTCTTCAATGCTTTGACGGCAGTAATTACTTTCAGGTTTTAATTTGCTCTGTCTTTTGAAAATTCACCTTTAAAAAGCGCTGTTATTGGGAACATTGTTACATTTTAGAAATGTATGTAGGCCTATGCTTTCCGTCCGATTCTCCAATGCACTGATGATTTACAATGTTAAGTTTGATCGGAAATTAAAAGCATGAACGTTTGACAAGACTTTTTGTTTTGAACTCAATAACTAACGATTGTTTTGACAATCAAACTAGAGAATAATCTAATTCCATTGACTCCAAGTTACTGTAACTAGTAGCGCAAGGTATGCATGTATGCATGTATGTATGTATGTATGTATGTATGTATGCATGTATGCATGTATGTATAAATATGGCCATTTATATAGCTCAATACAAGAACCGCACGAAGGCGCTAAAGTTGATTTCGTTACTCTTCAGTTTAGAACTTTAGTTGTCATTAGCGAAGGGATTCACAATCATCCAAAGTCACTCCTGTGTAGATGGCGTAGATTTCTAAATGAACCAGTTCAGCTATAATGAATGCGCTAACCCTCGGAGAGAAGAGCCCTCATGGTCTGGAGCTAATGGAAATTAAATCACTAGCCCTTCGTATCAGTGGCTACCTGCAGAGGCTATAATTATTAAGTGACTGATATTCTAAAAATTTAATACGCTAAATAAAACGTGTTGAGACATAAATGAACATAGATCCACACATATACATGTACATACATAGATGCATACATGCGGACATATTTATTAATTAACTTGCATATAGACGTACACACAAACACATAATTATATATACATACATGGATACATACAAACATTCTTACACACATAATATTATATGCATGAATATGTATATTTGGTGGAACACGTTAGCCTATTGGTTAGAACGCTCAGCCTGTAACAAGGAGTGCACGGTTTCGAGTCTTCTCTGAGAAAGTTACTACGTGGAAGCCCTGAACAAGTTCTTCATTCACAATTACGTAGAGCCGTCGATTGATTCTTCATTAATTATAGTGGCGCTGCAAAGTAAGTGATAAGGGGAATAACATTTGCAAACATGCCTGCATACAGCCATATAAATTCATACATTTGCAGGTAATGTGACTCAAAAATTTCAGACACACCTCAGAAGCAGAGGAACTAGTCGGCTCTGTAATCTGTATGCCAGATCTACTCTGTACAGCGTCGAAACAGCAAATTTAGGACCAATAATGGATTATTTATTATCGACCGACCTACAAACAATTATAGACAAGATTTCAGCCATGGTACAAAGAGCCGAGGCCATGTCAAAACGTGGCAACACATGGCTTACGAACTAAGACCAATTGCTAGGAAATGCTTGAAATGCTAGGCCAGTTTGGCGAAGGCTCGGACGTTGGTCACACTTACTGACAATAATACGAACTGTAGCCTATATCTGAGCACAACTGTTACAGACGCTCACGGTGCCTGAAGGTTTATGTACTATGATGTATCGTAATTTAAATTACATTTAAACAGGCCAATTCAGGAAACTGAATAATGACATTCACTCATTCCAGTTTTATGCATTGACTAGAGCATAGCAATCAAATAGCCTGGTTGATAACTGTGAGAATAAGGCTTGATAATAACTACTGCAGTTGGCCTGTGTTAAACCTTTCAATTTTTCCTATAAGCAAATGCAAACAGTGAAGTTAAATTGGGCTCAGCTGTAAGTTACGGTCTTGCACACGACTAAGTAAGTAAGCAGGAAAGATTATTCTTTAATAAGAAGCACTTGCAAACGCACTTAACCATAACTAAGCCTCGTATTACGTGGAATACGGTCTAAGCACTGTTCTTTGCTTTTCAAGGAAGTTTCCCATCAACAATCAGATCAAAAGGTCTCCGTTCGTTCACATGATTCTCTTTCGGCATTTTGTAATTGTAATTTCAAATTCATATAGCGTAACTTCAAAGACTCATCAGAGGTTATGTATGCGTTCTGCTTATTACAGTCACAGGCGCAACTTCGTATTGGAACTGTGGTGTCCAGTAACCACGAATTTTTAAGGGTAGGTTATAGTTTTTGGCCCTGTTTTAAAGTATTTTTGCGACACGACAGCGGTATTTTGATTTGAAGCAAGTTTAAGCAACAATTAAGGGATTGATCACCACCACTTTTTGGGACAAAGTCACGGCCTTGGTTGCCAAGAGATGAGTCGCGAGTCAGCACTTCGCAGTCCTGTATAATATACACATGCTGCACTACAGTAGGCCTAAACTGCTTAGAAGCATAAGTATCGATAAACAGACATTAACATCGAGGCTGTTTTGTATGTATATTATATATCTTAGCTTAGGAATATTCAAAACACGTTTGTTGTTTCGCTTCAATGGACTCTCTTAATGATATTCTTATTTATATCGCTTTCACAGTGGTCACGTGGTGATATTTATTGCTGCTAGAGAGTGGGAAGACTGAGCTGCATTTAACCTGTTAACGGCCTGCGTGCCGGTTATATCCGGCGACCAACAGAAAAAGCCAGTGATGCTCTAGTTTGGGCACAGACTGCGATGTGAAAAGTCAGATTTGCAATTAAGCAATGGCCGTGATAGAGAGATCATAATTATTTGTTATGCAAAGAACTACAATAATGTTGTGTTCGATGTAAACTGACTGATTTACATTGCCATTAATTGTATATTTGCTGTAATAATTTTGATGCAGAATCTTTAATAATATTTTAAGTTACTATGTCTCGCGAATCTTTGCACTCATTAGATGTAGGTGAGCAAGGTGATGTTAGACCCCTTTCACCGGAGTTCCTTCGAGCCTCGATTCTTGAACGTGTGTTGGAAAGTATAGAAAAGGTGACGGTTGGACAAAATAGTTTAGATAAGCGATTAAATGACAGACTAACTAACATGTCTGAAGGACAAGACAAGCTGGATAGGAGATTAACGGTCATTGCTGAAGGACAGCATAGTGCAGAAAGAAGGTTAGCTGACAGATTGACGGAATTGTCTAGAAACCAATCTGAATTGTCTAGAACTCAGTCTGAATTACCTAGAAACCAATCTGAATTGTCTAGAGACCATAGAAGTCTGTTGAATAGAATAGAATTCCTAGAATCAGATAGACAAGTAAGTAAGGAAGTGAGTAGGCCTACCACCACGAACCCTGACTTTTCGGAACCTCCACCGGAAGTTGCCGAACTCCCTTCCGCCGCAGCCTCATCCTTGGAAACCTTCGTCAAGAAACCAATAATAGAAGAATCGGATGGATTTGAACCCGAGACCTTAGGCCCACGCAGGAGCACTAGATTTAAAGACCACTCACAACCGGATTACCGTTTCCTTGTAAAAACTGGAATTAGAAAGGAAGCTGGCGACAGACCTAAATCGTGCTCTCTATTGTCGAGCATCAGCGAGACTCAAATCTCACTTCAAAGCGCTACCTCTCCTTTATGCAAACCGCCTGTAGTAGCGCACAGTCGGGGAGCAGATAGACAACGGTACACTATTATCAGGATTTTCACGACCATGCATAGAGATCTGTGTGTAGGAACGTTGAATGGCTTTAAAACGCTGTCCCGTTCATCATCCGACCCCGGAGATATGCATTGTTTATGGTCTGAAATCGGAAAAAGACAAGCTGCGAATACCTGAAATGAGCCAATGTTTTGCCATCGACATCTCAGGCTTTCACAGTATTGCACCACGCAGAGACTTAGACGTAGGCCCTATACAGTGAATCGCAAATAAATTATTCAAGACTACCTTAATCTTTTACCTAAGTAATTAACGCATATCTAGCTGAGTTTCTGGAGACACCTGCATGCTTTGCATAAAATGACTCCCTAGTAAACACTGTCCATCGTAGCATTCACATGGTGGCATGCTAAAATTCTAGTTTGTTTACTGATGAAAGTATCTGGTATGCATTTTACCTGCTGTAAATCAGTCGGTAATACCCAGGCTTGTATAGATGTTTACAAATTGTTGCGATGTCTCACCTGCTTGCATAAAATAGCCCAAAGAAAGCTATGAAAGATGTTGCTAATTTTCGGTAGGCGTTACATCTTCATTCGGACTTATAGAAGTCACCAGAACTCCGCAGCAGAAGGTCGACAATTCAACAAGATTGTGTTCTTACATCAGGTATACACAACGGCGTAGACATTCAACTGGTTCATTCGCCTTTGTTCTGTGAGTCATGCATTTCTTCAATATGATTATACACTAGTGTGGCCCAAACTTACACGGGGAAAAAGTTTTGTTGAAACATGCTGCTCCACAAGGCTGCCCTTGTTCCACTTGACAAGAAGACTATGTGGTGAAAAAATTGAAGAGATCTGAGCATGTTTAGAAGTCGCGCCATTTTGACACTTTTTTGTTGAGATCGCAAAAACCGCACGTCGCGTTTCAATAGCTACATTATAAATTAGGATTAACACCATGAACTCCACGCATCCTTCTTTCCAAATAATAATCTAGATGTCAACTTATTTCAGTAAATTAAAGAATAATTAGCTTAATTACAAATAAAAAAGATTTTTTTCAAGTTCTTTGTCTTTAGAAAATGGTTGCTGAATTAGAGGTAATCTTTCAATTTTGCATGCTAACTATTATAGACTAAAGTTTTCATAACAATTCGTTTAATTTACAATTGGATTGTTCACTATTGCTCCTCATACCGCTAAATTTGCATGACTAAATTATTTTTTTATTCGTGAAGCACTCCTTAACTGTGAAATATAACGCATGCCTTTTCACTTTGTATAATAAACGCTTATATGTAGCAAAAACAGCAGCTATCATGGCATTAACCAGGAGTTCTCCACAATTTTGGCTGTTAGGGATGCCTAACAAGGACATTCTTGGGTCTGGAGACTCTGGACTATCAACAAATGGGGCTAAGTTTCATCAACAAAATGAGTGATTCGGGTGTTAGGGGCCGTCCATAAAGTAAGTCACGCTATTTTTTGACCATTTTTACCCCCTCCCCCTGTCACAAACTGTCACAAAACTCGGACCCCCCTAAAGTATGTCACACTTTCGAACAGCAAATTTTGTATTATAATAATTACATAAACAAGGCTTCGCAACAGCATTATTACTAGCGCTCCTAGCGAGAGGAATCGTGAAAAACACATTCAGGAGATATACATTTCATGCTATTTTGACATAAAACTAATTAAAATGTTTCAGAAAATTTTTTGAAAATTATTTTTAAAGCTATGAAATTCTACTAAAAAATATAAAAAATAAATTATAAATAAAATTTAAAAATAAATAAATGTGTGACGTCACACATGGCCTGACCCCCTCCCCCTGTCACAAACTGTCACACTTTCCATCAAACCCCCTGGACATACTTGAGTGATTCGGGTGTTAGCTTGCTCCGGAAGTTGTATGACGGTTACAGTCTGCTGAAGAAGAATAGACTTAAATTCAAGATTTCTGCCTACTCAATGAGGGACAGTTTAAGGTCGATTTAAATTAACTATTCTGACGTCTCGCGAAAAGATGCAATGACTTTGATGGCAAGTCAAGAGGACAAGCTCTTTCTAAAATGAGAAAAAAGATCCTTCAAGTTTGTTGCCAAAATCTTGACGAACAGAGAGACTCACAAGAATTTCAGCGGCGCTCAAACGGCTGTTCGAAAGTAAGAGTAAGTAGCCGACCAATTGCAGCTAAGCAGTGTTGTTAGCAATTCAATGAATTTGAAGATTCTTGCATAGTTTCTTAGCTTCTGAATACTCAGACCGTGTCATCAAAGAAAAAGCAGTGGGGGCATTCAGTCGTCTTCTCTGGTATTTCACCTAGCACCCTGTGCCACTTGCTTTGTTTGATGAGAGAACAGTGAAAACACCAAGGCCACTATGGTGTAAACTTTACTTATACCCACCTAATCAGCTATTCACGAAACGGCTGGACAAGAGATCCTTTGGCTACCACACCACACTGGAGGCGTATGTCACATCGAGTTCTTTAGAACTGCTTGGTCTTCTTAATATCCAGGGTCAAGAGCAAGCCAAAACTTTCCTATCGAAGCTTTCTGCTCTCGGACCATTGAACCGTATAGGCCTACCTTCCAGTCGATGAAGGCTAATGTCAAACTTTTGATGTAGTCTGCTCTAGTCTCACAATGATCTACAGGCTCTACTAACTAAGGATGAGTCACAGAAACAATACTTGCTGCAACTTGATTCCAGTCATCGCACAATGATTTCTTTTCCGACGAAAGCAAAATGAAATAATCTCGGTTTTCGCGTTTTCCGGCACTTCATTGATGCAGACTGGAAAACTACTTTAATAATAAAAATATATTGCATTACAAATTATTTGCATTTAATGCACTCTGACTAAGCAGTAACACTGAGGTATACATATAGGTACCTAATATTATTTTATTAGGCTGTTCAAAGTTCAAAATAATAACTGCCTTGAAATTCAAAATAAAACTTTTGACGTTTCATACTGTAATATAGTGTAAAAGTGTGCAAAAGGCACGACCTCTAATATATAGTCTAATCTGTCCAAAATTTTGCATACAGGGTTATATTTACATGTGTAACAAGGGCAGCCTTGTGGAGCCAAACATTTCAACTTTTTGTTGTTTTGGGCCTCCCTATATACACCTACAAAATAATAATAATTATATTGAACAGAAGCGACAATGTGGAACATTCAAATAGGGTGTTTTTTATGTCTTGTTTGACCGAGGTTGGGCTGGGAGCAGACTCCTGGAAGTAGACGCTATATTGAAGGGAGCGCTATATAAAACTACTATAATAATAAATAATAATAATAATAATAATAATAATAATAATAATAATAATAAGTTTTTTGTTCTAGGGATTTCAGGTTCACGCCGGACGAGTGGAAATCCGCGTTACCCTTGATAAATTGTTTTTGCTCATACATAACTATGCCACCAGGCAATAGCAGCTGGCTGTAAAATCAAGTATAATTGCGGAAATAAAAGCTTAATCTATGTCGACAAGCAATAGAATTTGGGAAATAAGATAAAAAATCTATGTAACCAAGCAATATAATTTGGGAAATAAAATAAAATCTATGTAACCAAGCAATATAATTTGGGAAATGAGATAAACAATCTATGTCACCAAGCAACAGAATTTGGAAAATAAAATCAATATCTATGTCAACCAGCACTAGCATTTTGGAAGTCTAATCAAAATCTATGCCACCAAAACAGTAGAATTTGAGTAGTCAAATCAAGTCCCTGGGCCGCTTGTTTCCAAACAAATGTCTCTGTCACCGTGCAGTATAATTTGGTATCGACATAAGCTGGGAAGTAAACGGAAAGTTCTGCGATACGCTGGTCTCGTGTCCATTACCAACTTTAAGGCAGGATAACTGTTAATAGACGCCTCCCCAAATGTTCTACTAGAAATATGGACGATAAGTTATCACAAATTCTTGTTTTTTTCCAGGGAAGATGAATTACATTCTGGCGTTGCTGATCGTTGGATCTATGGTTGAGCGTTCAGATGCAGTCACTTGTTACAACTGCAATAGTCTGAGACTCCAGGGAGCGTCGTGCGCAGAACCTTTCAGTGCAACAAGTGCTCCGACATGTATTGGATCAGCGTGTTCGATCGTGTTTTCAAACATCACGGGTTCTCAGAGTAAGCCATTCATTGTCATGTTTTGTCAGAGGAGTTTCTGTGACATAGAAGCAAGAGTAAGTAATTAAGTCTACAAGTATTTATGGAAAGCATGCAGAAAGCTTGATACAATAAAACTGAGAATAGTTGAAGTATTAAGCTTGATACATTTTCGATTTTCGGTCTCTCAGTTACAAGTAGCCTACCTCATGCATGCGCGTTGAAAACCTTTGCCACCAAACTCGACTCAACGCTTTAACCACAGGCTGCATTGGTTTTCCAGTCACTTTTTGCACAATCTCGTCATTAAAGTGTTAAACGAAGGCTAGTCTTTCTAAGTTAATGCTATAACTAATGTTCCTGTAAGTCATCTGAGAAGAAAGCTTGCATCCCTAGCGGTATCTCATGGAGCAACGTGCTTTCAGAGGTATCCTTAACTCAAGCACAGGATGATCTGGTTGTTCTCCCGTCCAATTCTTCCACAATGCAACATGGAAGCTTCGGCATCATGGTCGGTCTCTCAATCTGGAGCAGGCTTCCTTGCAAACTGCTTTTTGAGTCTCTTGTTCTTTCTGTAGTGAACGATGTTAAATGTCATTATATCAGCAAGCAAGGCACCGCACAGACAACTTGCGGAGTCACCAGTGGTGGTCCGTTGGCACACGTGCTGCAAAATTCACGGATTCCCATTCATAGTTAACAGTTTCTGTACCAAGTTGCGTCGGTACTGTACAGCGACGACAGATACCAGCGTCTTTGATACACGTTAAATCCACCGTCCAACGGTCCCCCATTGGTCGTAATTGAAGAACGTCCACTTAACCGCTAAGTCTGCCTGTTCTCAGGTCGAACAACTGCCACCCGTGAGGGCCGTGACCGACGGTCACTCTAAAGATCCCCATCGCTCCTCGAGTTCAGTCTCATTGATGAAAATGATTAATTATTTCAGAATATTCTGGCTTTGTCCGAAGTTGCATATACGATACGAATTCTCAAGCAGACCGTTGCAAGATATACCGAGAACAACTTGAAAAGTACGATTTAACAGTCTACACTTACGGCAACACCTGCTGCTTTGTGAACCGCATTTCCTTTCCAGGTGGAACGACTGTAAATACCATCAGTTGCTTATGCGATACGGACTACTGCAACGGCGATATATCACCGATTGCCAAATACACCACACCAAATGCCGGAGGTCTGTCACCGAATGCCAAATACACCACACCAAATGACGGAGGTCTGTTATCGACTACCAAATACACCATGGCAACATCGGGAGATCTACCATCGACTACCACATACAACGTCACAAAATCTGGAGAACTACCATCGACTACCACATACAACGTCACAAAATCTGGAGAACTACCATCGACTACCACATACAACGTCACAAAATCTGGAGATCTACCATCGAATACCACATACAACGTCACAAAATATGGAGATCTGCCATCGACTACTAAATACAACGTCACAAAATTGGGAGATCTACCTTCGACTACCCCATACAACGTCACAAAATCTGGAGAACTACCATCGACTACCACATACAACGTCACAAAATCTGGAGAACTACCATCGACTACCACATACAACGTCACAAAATCTGGAGATCTACCATCGAATACCACATACAACGTCACAAAATATGGAGATCTGCCATCGACTACTAAATACAACGTCACAAAATTGGGAGATCTACCTTCGACTACCCCATACAACGTCACAAAATCTGGAGAACTACTATCGACTACTAAATACAACGTCACAAAATTGGGAGATCTACCATCGACTACCACATACAACGTCAGAAAATCTGGAGATCTACCATCGAAATACTGATAATGTCGCCATGTGGAGATCTACCATCACTACCAGTATATAAATGTCAGCAAAAAATCTGAGATCTACCATCGACAATATCATATATACACGTCACAAAATGTGAAGACTACCATCGATCGCTACTATGACATCGTCAAGGGAAAATCTGAGATCACCATTTAACGTCACGTGCTGTGAAGAGATCTACCATCGAATACCACATACAACGTCACACAATATGGAGATTACCAACGACTACCAAATACAACGTCACAAAATCTGGAGATCTACCATCGACTACCAAATACAACGTCACAAAATCTGGAGAACTACTATCGACTACCACATACAACGTCACAAAATCTGGAGACGGAGCACTCGACAAAATCATTAGATAACTGAAATGGGTTTTCTTTTCCACTGTTTTCTTCCTCTGGGACTTTTAGCTCATGCACCCAGTTTTGTGTAAGGCGCAGTTTTTGCTGTTGTACTTTTCTGGCATTACTTTCCAAAGCCATTTCTAACATTTTTTTGCCTCGTGAAAAATTCATTTTGTTTCTTTAGAATATTCACCTAAATATATGAAACGAGTGATAGTCAAATTCTTACATATTCCACTGAAGGCCAACTATTGCCTAGAGGATACTCGCTAAATATTAAACATTACACGTTATAAGTAATTAACACAATGCAATAGCTTACAATTTCTTGCCATGACACATGACTGAGGCCAGTCTATTCAGGCTTCAAGATGTCCTAAGCCTCAACATGCTTGGTTAAGTGTCGTAATTGTAATTGTAATTGTAATTGTAATTAGAACACGATTTATATAGCGTTGTTGGTAGCAAGCTACTTCTAGAACGCTTAACAAAACTGTCTACTGTCAGCGCAAATGTTAGTGCTCGTGGTTACGTAATAGATGCATTTTTAAATGTTTTTTTTAAATCGTTAAACTTTTGGTCTCCTGAATGGGTGCATGGTTGTGTTGGTGTTGGTTTACTGTAGCTGAATGTTTGGCAATATATTCAGTGATATGCATAATGCTTATAAATTTTGAAATGTACATAGTATTAAATAATAGTCAAGTTATTTGACTAGACATTAATCTGGATTTTGAAACCAATGTTTGAATTTGAGCTTATTCGGTTTTCACTTCTCTTACAATTCCAAGAATAAAGCTCAATACAATTACTCAAATGCTTAAAAATTGCGCTCAACGATTTTAACTAACCATATAACGCGACTTAGTGTTGGAAAATAATGACATTACAAAACATTCTCTTCTAATAGCAGATTAACAATTAGTTTCTTTGCTATGCACAGTCAAACTGAATCCTCGAGGACCAATATTCGAAACTGGATTTCCACAGCTATTTTCTAAATGATAAAAAAATTTCTTGCTCAACATTAATTACTCAAATCTAACTTTTCGGGTAAGCTTATAGAATCGGGGGCTGAAGGACATAGAACGTAAGTTTACTGGCGTCGTGAGTGTCGGTTATGGTCAGGTTAGGCGTCGTGAGGGTCGGTTAGGGTCAGGGTTATTGTCGTCATTAGAAAACCTGGCACCGTCCGGCGTTCGCGCAGCTTGCCCAAGTATACTGTATAATCCTCAGCCCACGATACTATAAGTTTGCCACTCTTCGGAATATTTTCTCCAACCACAGCCAAGTGTTGTCTAGATAATATTTGAAATCTCAAAATTTCACGTTCATGCGCTTTATTTCACATCTTAGAACATAAACAATCTCGGAAACTAAGTCACTCCGTATCAGCCACAATTAAGTTATAAATACATGTAAATTGATTACCTTCCGAAATAATTATAACACACAGTTCTAGCCATAAGAACCACAAACATTTAATATCGCCCGTCTTAAATGTTCGCTTGCTTATCACAAAATTGCTTTAGCGCATTTCCTTAAGTATCACTAATTCCTTACAAACTACATGACATGGTATTCGGCTGACTAGTCTTTGCCAAAATCTCCGAAATATACAACATGTACAGTATATACAACCCGTAACCGCACCAAACATGATTGGGTCTATGTAAATGAGAGAGGCGGTCCTTCCCTAGTGGGACCCAATTTTATAGGTTTTTAAAGTGCGCTTTTATAGGAAACTAACTGCATCTTCATTGGCCAATAATATATGAATGAAAACGCATCAAAGTCCTTTTCTTGATGTACTATGAACATAGGCGTAGCCACATGAAGGCAGGAGGAGGCAGTTGCCTCCTCTTGGATTTTCCCGTATTTGCCTCCTCTTGCCCGAACTCCATCGCCATACAAATCTGCATGCAATTTACTTACTTACTGCACTGTTCAAGCGAATGTTGTACCGTACGGCGTATACTATTTCCTGACACACAGACACAGTTTTCGTTTCCGGTAACAAACGCCTAACTTCAGTATTTTTCAAGTAAATTGTACTAATCGAATTATTGTGTATTATCGTCATTCCGACTCATTCGTCAATTCGTCAATAGTCATTATTATGTCTGCGGGGCCGCCAAATAAGAAACTTCGACAGATTGTGCTATCTTTTGCCAGCCAAAAGCCAGCGAAGAAATACACAGGTAACGACAGGTTATTAGTAATAACGCCTATGGTTATTAGTTATAATTAGTAACGAAGCTTCTCTTGAAGAAAAGACCTAGTTTCATCAATCCAACTTTATATACTTACGGAAACAATTATTTCCATCATCCAGCTTCTATTTAATCAAACTTCCATTTAGGCAAGAAATCATTCTCATCAATCCCTGCAGCTTCCATTTTAAAGCAACAATGTAAAATAATTTAGCAACGTAAACTAGGGTTTAACCGTTATACCGTTAGGATTAGTAAATAGTAATTATGGTAACTTTGTAAGGGGCTTCTATCCCCCCTAAACAACCGGGCTCAATCCCTCTCCTTCCCCCCTACTGTGATTGAAGAGATCTGTAACTTGTAAAAGAAACACTCCCCCCTGTTTTTCACTGGGCTCAACTTGAGCCCACCGTGTATAGGGATAGAAGCCCCTGATTATGGTTCCTTTATCAACTGGTGTTTTTAAATTACTGTCGTAATTTTACTTCATTCTCATAGAGCTCATAAATAATATATTGCCACAGTGTAAAACTAATTTGTACAAAATCTTCTTTTAACTGGTGTCTTTAAAATTACTGAGCATTGTAATTTTACGTCACGTTTTCAATGTTTCACATTTGAAGTACTGCAGGAAAAAAAGTCTACGATTTTCGTCTATTGCTCCATGGATAAATTTTGCCTCCTCTTGTTTGCTCCATGGGTACATTTTGCCTCCTCTTGTGCCTCCTCTTGAAAAGAGGTCTGGCTACGCCACTGACTATGAATAAACACTAAGTGCATAGTGTGTGAATTATAAAACAGAGGCAAAGTTTTAACGATTGGGTCCGGACCCAATCTTTAGGTGAAAGACCCAATCCTTAGGTGAAGACCCAAAGTCGTGAGTCTGACGTTTACAAGAGACCCAGGGCTTCAGTGACTTTAAATTATATATATATATATATATATATATATATATATATATATAATATATATATATATATATATATATACATATATATACATATATATACATATATATATATAAAACGATATATATAATATATGGACCTCATCCAATAACCATGAAAATGCTGAGAGGATGGATGCATGCCGTCTTTCAATTCACCAATTATTACGGTAACCCTAATTATCCATGGTCGCTTGTTTGTTCGTTTGTCAGTATAACTCTGCATGGCGATTTTTTAAGTTATATATTTCTGTAGCCTACATCTATTCGTTGGTCTGCTAATACCCTGCCAACATGCCCATACGATTTCCATGCTCCCATATGGGCCCATATATTAAATCCAGTATGGGTTCTATCTAATGCCCATGAAATTGCTGGCAGGATAATAACAGAGCTACTTATGGGCCTACCAAAACTCCGCCTGGCTCCACTGCAATCAGTACTTAATTCTGCTGCTCGTTTAATTGCCCGCCTACCTCGTTTCTCCCATATATCGACTTTCATGACTCAAGACCTTCATTGGCTTCCTCTAACTGCTCGAATTCAGTTTAAAATTCTTTTTCTTACGTGTAAAACGTTTTTAGGTCAAGCTCCACGTTACCTCTGTGATCTTATGAGACGGCCTATCTCAGCTACCTCTGGACGTCCTCTCCGCTCTTCTGACCATCATGACCTTCTAGTTCCGAGGTCTCCGGACTGCCACAGCACAGCATCGTGCCTATGCCTCCGTTGGACCTTTGCTGTGGAATGACCTCCCTGCTTTAACTCGTGCTGTAATGTTATCTGGAGGTACCACTGTTTCTGCTCGTTCTCTTAAGACTTTTCTTTTTTCGAGGGGCCCTTCGCACTGGAAGCGCTTCTGATTAGGTTGTACTGCGAGAGGCGCTATATAAGTCCATAAATAGAATAGAATAGAATAGAATAGAGCCAATGCATGCTGACTATAATTTAGAGGGGCCTCTGTACGTTTATTGCGCATGCATGAAGAGTTGGACTCCCATAACGACAGGCTAGCTTGTAGCCATAATAAAAGTTTAGCAAATCAAACGTAGGCCTGTGAAATGTTAGGCCTAGTCTATGGTCGTTGCCTATTTAGATTTTTATCATTTTTTGCGATCCTGCACAGTTTACTGGTCATACAGCAAAGTTTTAGGACCCTATAGATTAGAGAGAAAATTAATGATTTAATGATTCGCACTTATGAATACATTTACGGTAGGCTTTTAATGAATCGTATGCCAACGCTTTTCATCATCATCATCATCATCAGTTCCTGACGCCAGCCACTTCGCGGCGATGGGTACGAATAAATGATCTCCATTGTCCTCGGTCTCTTGTCAAGTCCATTGCTCCCCGTAGTGTCAGTCCAAGTGATGTTATGTCTTCATTTATATTGTCTATCCAGCGTTGTCTTGGTCTGCCTTTGTGTCTTTTCCTTCAAATCTTGCGTGTAGTGCGCTGTGTGGAATTCGGTCAACAGGGGTCCGCGTCAGAAGTCATAATTTTTTCGCCTTAAAAGTGTTGACATTCAGCTGACTTGACCGAATGTCAACACTTTTATGGAGAAAAATTATGACTTCTGACGCGGACCGGTGTAGATCACTGCGGCGGCCTAAAACGTATTGTTGTACACTTACCACCTTCAGTAAGTAAGTAAGCAGCCTTTTAATAATGCAAGTCTGTGAGTTGTTCGCTAGAGGGTGCTAGTGAACATAAGTCTGTCTTGAGCGTTTTCTATTTTGCTAGAATCCCTCTAGCGATCGAGCAGAGACAAATTATTACACGAACTAAACTTAAAAAGAATCACTATGGATAATAATCATTATAGCTCTCTGTCTGATTCTGTCTGTCTCTGTCTCTGTCTGTCTCTGTCTGTTTCTCTGTCTCTCTCTGTCTGCCTCTGTCTGTCTCTGTCTGCCTGTCTCTGTCTCTGTCTGTCTCTGTCTCTGTCTGTTTGTCTGTTCCTGTCTCTGTTCTGTCTCTGTCTCTGTCTGTCTCTCTTTCTGTCTCTGTCTCTCTGTGTCTCTGCGTCTCTCTGTCTCTGTCTGTCTGTCTCTATCTGTGTGTGTCTCTCTCTCTATGTCTCTGTCTCTCTGTGTCTCTCTGTGTCTCTCTTTGTCTCTCTGTGTCTCTCCCTGTCTCTCTCTCTGTCTCTGTCTGTATGTCTCTCTCTATGTATCTGTCTCTCTGCCTCTCTCTGTCTCTCTCTTTCTGTCTCTCTCTCACTGTCTCTCTGTTTGTCTGTCTGTCTGTCTGTCTGTCTGTCTCTCTCTATATATATACATATATATATATATATAGCCTATAATATACTTCACTTTATTTTTATATGCCTATAGGCCTAAGCCATTGAAACTAAAATGTTGTGGTGTTGTCTGCAGGCCAGCTATAAACTTCGAGGGATGTCAGACTACAGGGAGAAAGCTCTAGATGCAGCCAACAGACTGTTCGAGAACCTAAAGAAAAAACAAGGAGAAGAGGTGACAGAGTCCGAATTCGTCAATGCAGCCTGCAACCCAGCCATTCGCGATATACTACAGGGAGCTTGGTGATCCAGACAAAAATGACAAGGAATAACGTTTTAAAAGCACACTGCATGCAGACGATTACGACCGCTGCTTTAGGCATATACTATATCATTATTTATATGTATGCAGTGGCGTAACGAGGGGTCGGGGGGCGCAAAATTAGCTTTGAGTGTTAAGTACTATGCGACAGAAATTGTATTATTAAATTCAATAATTCAATATATTAAATTTAAAATAAGCACAATTTGGTTTTCAGTTTAAAATGTGGCAAGAATATAGTCAGCGACGTAGCAAGCTATAATTGCGCCCTGTACCAAACGTAAAACTAGCGCCTACATGCCACCCTTTCCCAAGATCAACTTAACCAATAACGACGTAAATTATGAGAACACAGTCTTGTTAAAATAAATGAAAATATATAGATATAGGCATACGATACATTGTAATGTAATGTAACAGTTCTGAGCGGTTATTTACTAATATTTTCAAACAAGTCAACGGCAATTTTAAATAGGCCTACATAGGTCTATTAATATCTATTAATAGTATATATATATATAAAACACACACACCATTATTTGTTATTTCATTTTATTACATTTTTTCATTTATGATTGCTATTTCATATAATCATATTTCACGATAAAGTAACTAGTCTCAAAATTTGCGCCCCCCCTCTTGAATTGCGCCCTGTTCCGTGACATAGGAACACCCCTCGCTACGGTACTGAGAATAGTGAATACCAAGAATTGAAGAATCCGCTGTATTGTCTTGTCGGTTCAGAAGAAGAAAGAAATTTTCGCACGTTTCATCAATAAATTAGCTTTGATGGCGTCACTGGCATATTGTCAAAAGCATTTTCTTCTCTGTGTAATGCACAAGTAGCCTAATTATTATTTCATCGCTGGAAATACATCCACGTTTCTAGTAAAAATCAACTTTTAGTAAGCTGAAGCTGATTCTCAGACATACTGGTATTCACGAAGTGATCGAGTCAAAATCGAGTGAGTAATTTGGCGATTCTAAGCATTGATATCAACTCGATTTTGACAAAGTAATAGAGATGCGTTTGCATTCTGCAAAAGCCAGAAATATTAGCTCGTATCCAGTAGCTTTAAACCTTTGAAGTTTCTTAGCCTTCTTAATCTTAGGCTCTTCAAAGACAATTATGACAATATGTTACTATTCGTGTTACAATAGCAACATTTTGAAACAGGTGAAAGCTCTGCTCACTGCCATAGGCGCAACCACCCTATGGGACCCGTGGGACGCGTCCCCCCCAACTTTCGAACAGGTTGGGACGGCCATGGACGCGTCCTCCCAACTTTCGAACAGGTTGGGACGGTCCCTCCAACTTACATGAAAATTGTGAGGCAAACAAGAGCCAAAATGCACACCATTTGGTATCAAATGCTCAAAATTGCGTCGGCTTCTGGGGGCTCCGCCCCAGACCCCGATGGAGGGGACTTACGACGCTTCCCATACCGCCTATAGTCGTTAGGAACTTCTTGCCTTCTGCAATCTCTCCCCTGTGTACCATTAATGCCAGTATACTACAAGGCTCTGGCCTTGGACCTACTGATATTGTCAAAGCCATTTCTAAATATATACAGTAGAAACCGTCTCCCTAAATATGCCGACGATAGCTACTTGCAAGCTGGTCCCTGCTTCTTGCATTGACAGCACTCTCTGAACTTGACCATATATCTCTAAGTGGGCAATGGGCATCCATTAGCAATCTTAAATTAAACCATGATATATGACCAGAGAAATGGTTGTCAAACAACCGAGGTCCAAACCTATTGTCTCCCTCCTCTCATCCCTGGCATCGAGCGGGTCCAGGAGATGGTTATTTTGGGCGTCACTATCTCTGATCGGATTGGCTTTGGGGCACACATGGACAAAATATGCTGCAAACCCCGAAAATCCATGTTCGCGCTACGTGTTTTGGTCGCCCACGGTTACCACTGTGAACGTCTCTTTGACATTGTTAGAGCTACTATCCTCGCACGGCTACGTTATGCCTCCTCTGTTTGGTGGGGATTTGACACTGTAGGGGAACATAAACGCCTTAACGGTATTCTGAGAAAAAAATGACCCGTCCAGGCTTCCTCCCTGCCGATTTTCCTAGTTTTGACAAACACTATTCTAGAGCTTATTCTACTCTTTTCCGTTCAATTCTCTTAAACCCTTGTCACTTCCAGTTTATTCATATAATAAAGTCATATTTTTCACAGATCTGGATGGATTAGGTACTTTTATATCGAAATCATCGGTGAAAAATTTAAGGTAAATAAAAGCCCAAAATGTACTCCATTTGGCATCAAATGCTCAAAATTGCGTCGTCTAGTAGGTCCCCCCCAACTTCACGGACCATGGTTGCGCCCCTGCTCACTGCTGACCGCTTTGTTCGTTAAATTCGTCTTTTCATATATAATAATCCTTTACAAATAATATTATATTTCACTAGTTATTACAGAAAAAATCATTGAATAAAATCTGGAATCTATATGATAGTTGTAGGCCTAATTGTTTTAAATTAGTACACTCTGTTACCATGGAGTAGGCCTATGCTAGACCTATATGATATGAACGATTACAGTCAACTAGAAAACAATTATGTACTATGGACTGATTCTGACTGTAGTTTTCGCGGTTCCATGACATTTAATACCGCGACACTTAATACCACGACAGTTAATACCGGACAGTTAATCCCGACGACAATTAATCCCGACGATATTAATACCGCGACACTTAATACCACGACACCACGACAGTTAATACCTGACAAATAATCACTATCACACTTAATCCCGGCGACATTTCTATCTCAACGACATAATAATTATAATCACACGAGTGTTCCTTCCCCCGACATTTAATGCTACAAGTACAAAAAAGTTATACTTCAGTAAAATTCTGTAAAAGCAATAGTACAGCAATAGTCAAACTTGAGATGAGACATTGCACGAAGGAAAACCAGGATTTCGGTTTTACCGCATGCCGCAACCGCTTCTTCCACTCGTTTCTGCAGCGTTGAATGCGTCTTTTGGAAGGATGAATGTTTATTTCTATGACGACCTCGTGTTGTCAAAGAGCTTTGCAGTGAAACTATGCCGATTTGATAGAACACCAAGACGTGGTTCCGTTGGCATTGTCGCGATGCATGGTATATTCATAATTACAATGTATAACAGTTGGTAAACACATCCATGGTCACTGAAAATTAAATCTCACTAAATTTCATTTTGCACCTTTTAAACCTGAGACTCACCTTTATATATAATGGACAGTACTGTAGTCGTACAAATAGTCGTACTTCTGTGTACAGGTAGGCCTGTTAGCTACAGGTATTAAAGGTATGTGGGATTAATTGTCTTGGGATTAATTGTCGTGGGATTAATTATTGTCGTCGGGATTAACTGTCTGGTATTAATTGTCGTGGTATTAAGTGTCACGGTATTAAGTGTCGTGCTATATGCATTAGTTTTGTGCTGAATGTTTATTTAGGAAGTATTTCAAATTTACTCACTGAAAGTAAGCTATTTTCAGCAGTGGCGTGGCCCTTGGACACTATAAGTTTGGGCCTTTACTGATTAACGAGACTTAAGAGTGAAAATAATTAGGAGGAGGTAGGAGGAGGAACAGTCCCTTAAGCTAAACCTTAGGCTGCGATGTATGAAGTGTCAGCGACTTCATTTACTTAGCCTCAGCATATGAAGGTGGCTGGCCAGTCCTCTCCCTCGCCGTCTCATCTTCCCATCGACAGTGTACGGTCAGTGTACTCCAGTGGCGTACGGAGCTTAAATGCCGCCCGGGGCGACGGCCCAAAATGCCGCGCAAATTTCGGAAAATTTCGAAAATTTTCTTTATTACTTCCGCCAAAATTTCTGGATGACCTGTTTTCCTTTTTTCTTATATTATCATTGTCAGAAGCCGCCCTGTCCTGCGCCTCATTGTATGCTATTTATTGGTTTATCTCGATTATTTTTCTTCCTTTCCTTCCTTCTTTGTCTACTTTTTATTACTTTCTCTTATACTTTTTCACTGTTTTCAGCATTCACTTCTTCTTTTATTTTTCTTCAACCCTATTTTGCCGCCCCTGCTCAAGTGCCGCCCGGGGCGACTCGCCCCCTGCCCCCCCACGGTACGCCACTGGTGTACTCATCATAGCTGAGTTTGATAGGAGCGTATGTGGAGCAGAACTCTTTGAACCAAATTTCTGCCATGGCGGGGATTTGATCCCCGACCTCCTCTCTACTGACAGTCCAAAAGGCTAACCATTACACCATCGAGCTATTTCAAACTGCAGTCAGGTAAAAAAAAGAGTGTTAGACGTTAGCGTAAATAATCCATAGTTCAAGTCACATTAATAGTTCAAGACGGAACAAGAATACAACCGAAATGTATTGGCCAATTTGGCCTATCGTCTATAGACTATAGTTACATGCATAGGAAGTGTACAATAACACTGTAGATAAGAGAATTACATATTCAATGAAGAATCATGAAGAGTACTACATCATGCACAGTAATAGTTCAAGAATGATGTTGTTGCAACTTGTTGGACTGGATGATGGAGGAAGAACTACAGCAAACTGAAGGAAAAAGCCAGAAAACGTGATGAATGGCGACATTGGACGTACGAACCTGCCTAGCAAGGCAGAGAATGAGTTTCTAAAGTTACCCCGATGAGTGTATTAATTAAGCGATGAATAGTTCAGAGGATATTTTAATTCAAGTTAAGTTGTCTTGATTTAAAAAATTAAAATAAAACGAAATGTTTTGGTCTGCCGCCTACAGGCTACATGCTATGATGCTACTGCAGCACTGCCTACACAATGTAATGTAGACTGTAGTCTGTAGTTCTTTAGAGAATTACTTCACGCATTTGGCTCTTCTAGCTTTACTGTTCGCAAATGTGTTTTGTAAGTCATCAATATTCAAATCTTCCACATCGTTTTCAATCACAAGAAGAGCAAGGCCATCAAGCCTGTCCTGTGAGATTGTGGATCTAATATGCGTGATGTGAGAGGCTGAGAGCTCGACATGAGTTTGAGCGTGTCCAACATAGTTTTTGTTGTTTCAAGTTCCTGCTGAACTCACGTTAAAATGTTTGGGGTCCTTCTGACCTCGGCCCGTATTGATGGTGACACCTAATTAGGGTGGAATTGAGACAGTGGAGGACCCCTGCCGGGGTCCCTGGACTTTGGTCCACCCTCGCTATATGGTTGTTACGCACCACTGATGCCTATTTTAGACGATAAAGAGCTATCCGGAGAAGCAGCCATTGGTAGTATACGGAGTGTTAGCGACTTTTTTCTTAGCTTCGATATATCAAGGGGCCGGATGGCCCTGCAGTCCTCGTCCTCGCATTCTCGTCTTCCCACCGACAGTGTACCTATACTCGTTAGCTGAGTTGGCAAGAGGGGATCGAAATCGATTAATTAATAAATTTTCGTTTATTCAGAATGCAAGCTGACTCAACTTTTTACTTGCAGCATTAAAATGTTCAAGTCTCGAAATAAATTTCTCTTCTGACCGGAATTTTAACCCTCGACTGCAATCTCTATTGGCAGCCCTTAGCTACCCAGAACGTGGCGCATCCCAAACTTCGATAGAGCTGACCATGAGCATTAGAAGTTTAGGGTGTAGCCTAAAGATTTGAGCACTATAGCCCAGGGCTTATTCTAAGGAATTTTATCAACTGCACAGGAAAGACGAATTAGGGAATCTGAGGGATGTACCTCTAGTTGGATCTAGGAAAGTCTTTGGTCAGAGGTTTGGCCCCCAAGCTGAAAAGATAAGGCATTTCGCCTCAGTATTTTGACAATGCTATAGTGCATATTAATATTTCAATTTTATGGCTACCGTAGGTGTACTGTGCATATTTTAACGAATTTGGACTACTGGGACAAAGTCTGCAACGACCATAGGGGCTCGGGGGAGCGTCGTAAAGACTCGTAAGCCCTCAAGCCGGGTCTGCAGCTTAAACTTCAACAATCACGACCAACTTCATTTTCCAAACCCAAAATCAAACAATAATTCACGTAGCTGTTTATTCGGCGGTCCGTTGATCATGGCAGTTGAATAAAAATGGTAAAAATAAGGTCACCTGTATTGCATGCCAGACAGGGCAGTGTAGGCTAATGAATCTGAGTTTGATAGCCTACTGATTTCACAGAATCGCTTTCAATGTAAGTGCAAAATATACTATATATAAAAAGAAATCCAAGTCGTTAGCCTACATTGTCCTATCATGTCATGCACGTTACTTTATCTCACAAGACACCAATAGGCCTATATCTAGCATCTGTGACTAGAATCGATGGATATCTTCAAAAAGTTCAATTTCAAACCTTCTAGACTACTATTAGGGAAGAATTAAAAGGTGAAAAAATTTAATAATATTATTTTACTCTAACATTAAAAGTAGGGCATTACCTGGTTGGAACAAATCATCCAAACTACTGGGACAAATCATAAGACCTGGGACATTTGTCCCAGTAGGTGTACACTGTACAGTTAAAATAATATACGCACCAAAAGCAATAAAACAAAGTTGGTTTAATGTAGGGTGTCAAACATTTTAAATGGTGAGCCAGTGGCAGTCTTTCCAGCAAGTGGCGGGCCAGGGTGCAGAAGACGCCCGAACAAAATGGGGTAGGTATTTTGGAGGGGCTCAAGAAGCCAGTTCCCAGAAATTTTTTGCAAAACTATATCTTAAATTGTGCATTTTTAGCATACA
>JACEVL010000436.1:75000-165576 GCA_020284085.1 Aporrectodea caliginosa | reverse complement strand
TGATGATGATGATGATGATGATGATGATGATGATGATGTTGATGATGATGATGATGATGACGACGACGACGGTGATGATGATGATGGTATTTAGTTACTCAACTTAAAATTCGTCGGTCAGAAGCTTCTTCCATTCTTTCTTCTGCTCATTGATCTAAACCCGTCTTCCATTCTCCTTTCCGTCGCCTCCTCCTCCGTTGTTCCTACGACCCCCTACTCTCCAAGCTCCCTTTTCGTCTGCTCGTCTCTTACTGAATTAACTTAAAATCATTCTTCTCCTCCTGAGCCAGCCAGACTGCGGCGCTACCATTGACTCTTCCTCTGAATTCCTAACCATTTCAATCCGATCTCGATGCCTGGTCGAATATCCTGTATGACCAAAAAGATCTCTCTTATCTATTACTATATTTTTCTACTCTTGCCTGAACCCTGCATTCGCTCTCTTATCCAGCGTAACCATTCTTGCATCCACCACTAAACTTTAGACAGGCAGCCTGCCAATTTTGACTGAAGCTTCGGTGACTGGTCAAACTCTGTGCCTACCCTGAATGGAGTATATCCATTCACAATCAAATGATTCACCCTCTGCATACGCTGTCTGAAGCATATAGGCCCTTTTATTTTCCCGCACTTATTCTTGGCTCATCCATTCCTAAATCTGTCAATCATAACTGCATTCATAACCGCTTCTATTTCTGTTCTGCCTCGTGCATTTACATAGCGCCTTTTCGATAACCTATGTCCAATAGTGTGATGCCGAAATCCGGTTTTGCATAGACCGACCATAGATTGAAACCTCGAGCATAAGGATAATGGACCATGCATAACGATAACGATAATGGCACTATGCATAGCGATGAAAACCACTATGCATAACGACGATAATGACACTATAGAAGTTCCCAGATTAGATCAAACAACAGGCCACAAAACGATGCGAGGCATTGGCAAATCACTATAAACGAACAAGATATGGTTGATTCTTGAAACCGGACAAATGTGCAATATGCCTCCTATGAATAATTCTCCACAGCTCTCCAACTCTACCTGAACAAAAAACCAAGGAGGTTCAAGTACCTGGTGGAGAACGAGAAGGAGAAGGAGGAGGAGTAGGTGGAGGAGGAGGAGTAGGAGAAGGAGGAGAAGGAGTAGGAGTAGGTGGAAGAGGAGGAAAAGGAGAGACTTCAAACGTTATCCTCTGATGTGCTACTCTTCCTTTGAACGTGTTCGTTGCTGTGCAAGTGTACTTGTCTCCGGCGTCACCCCTAATCTCCAGAGTATCGCTATCTACAACAGCTCCACTTTTCGAATGTTTCCACTTGAATGTTGGAGGCGGATATCCATCGGCAGTGCAACGGACCGTGTTGCCTTTATAATAAGGACCACACGACGAAACAGCGATGTTTTCAATAGGATCTGCTCCAAGAAACCATAAAAAATGCAGATAAGGTTCATATACAGATACACACATACATACACACATGTATGCATACTTACACACTTTTACATTCTTCACATTTTCCCAGGACTCCAAATTCAAAATAATAGCCCATCGAAACTAAGACAAAGCCTAGCACGGAGCAAAGCCTTAGGAGCAAAGCCTAGCACGGAGCAAAGCTAGTGAACTAGGTCACAGGCAAGGAGCAAAACCTAGCATGGAGCAAAGCCTATGGAGCAAAGCCTAGCACGGAGCAAAGCCTAAGGAGCAAAGTCGGGGAGAAAATAATTATTGCTTAAATAGAAGTTGGATTGATGAGAATAATTCTCGGCCGCTCGGAATTAGCCGCTTCCAATTGTCCGGCTTCGAATTGCCCTAGAACCACACAGGCAGCCTGCAGAGTGCAGACATTCTCTCTCTGGCCAATTTTGCCTGAAGCTTCGGTGACTGGTCAAAATCTGTGCCTACTCTGAATGGAGTGTTTATCGGTTATAGTCAAATGAATTCACTTCTGTGTTTACTGCTGAAGCATAGGCTCTATGATTTTCCCTCTCGACCTCTTTTGGCTCATCCATTCCTAACTCTGTCAATCACAAACGCATTCTTGACCGCCACTATTTCTCTGCTGCCTCCTTCATTTCTATAGCGCCTTTTCTACTCCGCCATAGCTTTGGCCAATGCCGGAATCCGATTTTGCTTAGAACCGACCATCGATTGAAACCTCAAACATAAGGCACCATGCATAGCGATAATGGTACCATGCATAACGATAATGGCACCATGCATAACGACAATGGCACAACAGAAGTTCCCAGATTAGATCAAACAACAGGCAACAAAACGAAATCAGACCCTGCCAACTCACTATAAAGTTTATAAACGCCCAAGGTATGGTTGATTCTTGAAATGAAACAAAATGTCCAATAAGCTTCTCATGAATTCCCCACCGATCTATAAATGTACCTGATCATAAAACCAAGCAAGTTTACGTACTTGGTTTAGCAGAGACTTCAATCGTTATACTCTGAGATGCTACTCTTCCTTTGACCGTATTCGTTGCTATGCAAGTGTACTTGTCTCCAACGTCACCCTTAATCACCAGAGAAGCGCCATCTACAAAAGCTCCACTCTTCGAATGTGTCCACTTGAATGTTGGAGGCGGATGTCCATTGGCAGTGCAACGGATCGTGTCGCTTTTATAATAAGGACCAAGCGGAGAAACAGCGACGTTTTCCACAGGATAATCTGCTCCAACAAAGCATAAGCAAACTGCAGATAAGGTTTCATATACAGATACACACGCGCGCGCACACACAAACACGCACACGCACACACACACACACATGCATGCCTGCGTACATCTTCCAAGAAGTCCTAAGTTCAAAACAGCAGTCCTTCCGTCGCATTAAGAACAACACCATCAACTAGTGTCTTGACTGCTATAGAAGTCATCACATTAGATTAGCCAGAGAGGGTTTATGTCGCTGGCGAATCAGATGCTCGATCCCGCACACTGATGTTGGTCAGTTCCTAAAAGGTGCTCTAGGAAAAGAGACCAAACGAACGGCTCAGAGTGATGGATGCGGATACGATGTGCATGGCTATGTCGTGAATTCATTATACATGCACATGCACATACGTAGATATAGGGCCTACAGATAAACAAACACATATAACACACACACACACACACACACACACACACACACAATCGCATGTATCCATACAGGAAACTTGCAGCACTCCGACTTACCCCCATACTATTTCGTGAACAACTTTTACGACACACACGCACATAGATAATCTCAAGAGAGCTCAGCGAGGTTAAACTGTTATCTCCTTAGACAAATACATTAACAGTTAGGCTACTGTTGATAGGGAGGCTCCACATTAGGCTATAACACCAACTTCGAAAGTCACCAGTGTTACCTTAAAAATTCAGTGCACAGGCTTCTAAAGTCTCCAAGTGGATAGAATTTTCTGGATATCTCAATCAATCAATCAATCAATCAATCAATCATAGAATTTATATAGCGCCTTTTCAAGAGCTCTACTCAGAGGCGCTCCCAAGCCAGGCCTGATCATACAGAAAAGTCTTCAATTGGGCGTAGAAGGAAGCCGAGTGAATGCGAGGAGATAATCGAAGGAAAGATGGCAAGACATTCCACGCTGTTGGACCAACAACAGAGAATGCTCGGAGCTGCATAGTAGCAGTGCGGGCATGTGGAACCAAGAAGTCACCCCGAGAAGAGGAACGGAGGGCTGAGCGACCCTTAAGAGAAGAAGAGAGAGGGAAGATGGTGCATAGGTAGCGAGGAGTTGAACCCAAGACGCTTTGCCAGACGAGAGAGCAAAGCCGATATAGGATACGCTGCCGGAGGGAAAGCCAGTGTAGAGTATGATGCATGTAGGAGGATACGCTGCCATAGCGAGGAATGGAACCAACAAGGCGCGCCGCAGACCGAAAAACCCTCTCAAGGGAGGACAAGCGGACTTGAGGAAGACCAGTGTAAAGAGAAGAGCAATAGTATCTGAAGGTTTTCAAAAGGTTTATGACCATATGTGCATTGTATCCACAAAACCGTAACTTGTTAAAATTAATAACAAGACAAAAACTAAATAGGCTATACTGTTCCCAAAAATAATTGTGATTGCAATTTAAATTTTGTAAGCAACATCAAGTTGAAAGCACATGGCAAGAATAATTGCCAGAGAAGTTTACACTCATTTCTGCACACATTGTCGTTAAAAAGTCTGCGTAGAGGCGAGTTTTAACATAGTACTGGCCGCTGCCTTTAGGCAGCGCGGAAATTTTGCGATCACAGTTACAATTTATAAACATAAGGCAATGAACTCACATGACACAATCCATTGTGTGGTGCAAACATCCAGGGTAACCGTGGTTTTGTCATAGTCAGCCTGTGTATTGGGGGGAAATGACGCTCTACACAGACGCTGCGTGATATTCTCCTTTTTCGAAATTCCAGTGAGCGTCGTATTGACAATTAGCCATTGCTTCTCGTCCGTTGTCTCTGCTTCACCAACAATCTTATTATGAAAAGAGAGAGCCACATTCGATGGCTCCACGGATTTAGCCGGTACGTTGATGGCACACCAAAGGCTATAGCCATCGTCTTTAGCCAATGCGTTACTCGTCACATTCGACAGACATGATTCTCTCACACCTGCATTACAAAGCAAAATGAATCAACTCCAACTAAACGATTATATTCAATATTACCATTAATAAAATTTTGTTATTACAATTATTGGTGGGGGCACGGTGATCGATTGTTTAAAGCGCTTGGCCTGTAACCCAGGAGAGTACGGGATTGAGCCACCAACCAGGCTATTAATTACTGTGTAAGGACCTATTAATTACTGTGTAAGGACCTTGAGCAAGTCCTTCACTCACAACTACTATCAATGCTCTGTCGTATGGTAATCTGTTTGTGCACTTCTGAAATTTGGAAGGAGGGCAATATCAAATACAGTTTACTATAATATGTAAATAAATACATGTTTACTATATTATTGTTATTCGACTGAGCTAAAAAAATAATCCATCAATATTTACAAAATCTGGAAAGAATACAAAAGCCATTAATTTATCAAATAATATTTATTTTAGCTAGCAGTATACTTAGTCAAAATAGTCCAATGCAAATAAATCATAGTAATGAAAAATACACACAACAGAAACTCGCTAGAATGCTGCCTTTTGGACCATGTTACATGTGGTTCAATTATTATTGTGGGATCCAAGTCCTGACAGTGTCATATCAGAACCCTTGTGATAATACGGCATGGTTCAACATGTCACCAGCGTACTATTATTATTCTACAAGCAAACACCAGCAATAATGAACCAAACACTTGTTAGTAAAATATCAGTCTTTGAGTAGGTCACACTTACTAGAATGTCGGTTTATCCGACCATCTCTTCTATTATTTTATTAATACTTAGGAAGGAAGGGAACAACTGAGACGGCGATCCAATAAATGTAGCAATATTGCACAGTACGAATTTTAGATAGATATTTTTTTTGGCACCTCTCAAAACAAAAGAAATTTTGAACGGAAAAGTACGCAGGAACGTTGTGCAAATTTTTTGTGTCGCCTAGCAAGTGGTTGGTTCTCACCTGCTACGCCGGATGGTTTGCATGTTGCCTAACAGAAAGGTTGACCTGATGACAGATATTTCTCTTCTATTATTATCACGTACAACAAACACAAGCAATAATGAACCAAACACTACACCGTGTCTCAAAATAAACCGTGCAAAATTGTTTCTGTCCTGAATTTCGTCAAATTTCCACATTCAATTTCAAAAAATATTTGTAGGTAGATGGCAAAATAGCTGAAATGTTATGCCATACATAAATTTTCCAATTGGTGGAAATTTGACGAAGTTCTGACAGAAACAATTTTGCACAGTTTATTTTAAGACACGGTGTAGTTAGTAGGTCACGCTTGCTACTAGAGTGTCTGAAGTGTCTGGTAGCAGCACACAAAAATCGTTGTGAGTGTCGTTACAGTAGAACTAATCAGTGAGAGGGACTACATTTAAGGAAAATAGATCCGTGCATCACCCGTCATCACTATGCTAACATCAATGTCCGGTTCAAAAATCAACAAAGAACAGTGAAACTGATGCCTGAAAAACTCAGCTTCTGAACACTTAGGGCCTACTGATTCGCTAAGTAACCAACCAACCTATCCAACCATCCAACCTGTCTGACCTGTCGCCCTATCAGACATATATATATATATATATATATATATATATATACACCACTCAATATATCCAACCAGCCAACCTGTCTGACCTGTCGCCCTATGGCCCCTATCACACCCTATCATAATAAAAGCCAATCTACCTCTGTTCTGTGCTCACCCTCTTGAAAAAAGAATGAATAGGCTACCACACTCGATCAATGGACACCGAGACTCTTGCTGTGCACTGCATCCGAACATTGTTAGACTCGCGGGCTTTCTTGGCTCCTATGGTCCAAAACAGTGGAATTCGCCCAGTTCAGTTCGTTCTGTTCAATCTTTAATGTCGTTCATATCTAGACTTAAAACCCATCTCCTTCAAATTGCATATCCTATCGAAGCCTGGCTTCTGGTTTCTCTGATCTCCCTGATTTCGACCTCCTGCATACTTCTCCAATGGATTAGGATTTTTGACTGAGATTTCACTTGAAGCGACCATCGTTAATTTTCAGCTGCGTTATAGTGAGGTTGCAACCATTACTCTCGTTAACGCTGTATCGTGTTGTGGGATAGACGTCACTGTTAAGCATTCCTTCGCCATTCCGGTACAATGGTTTCGGTGACTGCAGGCCTTCCACCTTCTGCCATTCTACCTGGCTACAGTTCTTATTGACCGTAACACACTCCAGCGTTACACTATCACCAGCTGGGGTCGTGAGCGCTCCTGAGTAGTAACCTTGAATGGGCGCTATATAAATCTTCGTAATGAATGAATGAATATAATGACCAAACACTTGTTTGTAAAATGTCAGCCCTTGAGAAGGCCATGATTACTAGAATGTCTGAAATGTCTAGTGGCAGCAGACCAAAACCGTTGAGAGTGTAGCTACAGTAAAATACTAAAGTGCCAGTCTTTGAGTAGGTCACTCTTACTAGAATGCCTGAAGTGTCATAATGACAGCATGCAGACAAAAACGTTGAGAGTGTAAAACTACTCAGTGACAGGGACTACATCTAAAGGAAATAGATCCTTGCAACATCTTTGATATTAACAAGACCCGACAGTCAGGTTCCAAAATCAACTAAGCACAGTCACAACTGATGCCTGATAAACACAGCTATTGAACAATTACTTAATTAGCAAAGTAACCAGTCAACCCATCTAACCAGTCAATCTTTCCAACCAGTCAACCTATCTCTGTACCGTGCTCACCCCTCATGCAAATAGCTATCACACTGGAACAATGGATACTGAGACTCTTGCTGTTCCCCACAACAATAGTTCAAAACAGTGGAATTCGGTGCCCAGTTAAGTTTGTTCTGTTAATTCACTCAAGTCGTTCAGATCTAACCTGAATACCCATCTCCTTCAAATTGCATGTCCCATCGTAGCCTTGCTTCTGGTTTCTCTGATCTTCCGGACTTCAACCTGGCTTCTCCAATAGATTAGGATTTTTGATTGTGATTTCACTTGACATCTTGTACATTATGATAACGGCGTTATAGAAGTCATTAGATTAGATTAGATTAGATTAGATTAGATTAGATTAGATTAGATTAGATTAGACGACTTACTAATGACAACCAGAATGGCGGTTCTCGTCTCTTCCCCAGCGCCTACATCTTGCTTACACATGAATTTTCCGGAGTCGCCAATTACCAGCTGCGTTATAGTTAGGCTGCAACCACCACGCTCGTTAACGCTGTATCGCTGAGTGGGAAAGAAATCAGTGTTCAGCATTCCTGCGCCATTCCGGTACACTGCTTTCGGTGACTGCAGGCCTTCCACCTTCATCCAGTCGACCCTGTCACAGTTGTTATTGACAGTGACACAACGCAGCGTAACGTTATCCCCGGCTTTTTTCAGAGCATTCGCCGGTCCTATTCGTATTTGTGACTGCACAGCTACAACAAAATGCCAACCAAATACTCCGGCACAAAGAAAGCCATCGCATTTAAGTCTGACCTTGTGCACGTTAAAAGGTTTTCTAATAATAATAATAGGCCTAATCACAATTATTGATAATAATATTATCTCCGCAGCACTCGGCTGCCAGTAAAAGAGAAGTCAAATGACATTAAAGGCAGTGAAATGATATGAATACAGAAATCAATAAAAAGAATAATGATAAAACCTTAAGATATGAACACAAATAATTCTTGTTGCCACGTCTACAATGCAACGTCGTTGCACCTTCTCAGTTGTTGGACCATCTACGCGATCTGTGGGGCGCGGTGGTGTAGAGGTATGTTCGGTGCCTTGCAACCGGAGGGTTGCGGGTTCGAATCCACCTCTAGGGGTATATTTGGTGCCTTGCAGCCGGAGGGTTGCGAGTTTGAATCTACCTCAAGCCGCCGCGTAGGGACCCTGGGCAAGTCCTTCACTCGCAATTGCTCATGCGCTTCGGCGTTAAACTCCGATTCAGTGTCCGCACTGTAGTCGGGAGCGCCTCTGAGTAGAAATCTTGAAGGGGCGCTATATAAATATCCGAAATGAATGAAATGAATGAATGAATCTACCTGGATTATCCTCCTTCTGAGAAAGATCTGTATTCGTCCCTCTTTCCAGGGCTTTTACATGCACCCTTCATTGGAGCTTGAACACTGGGGCTGAGTTGGATGCACCTCTGCAAGGGGCATTTCACAAAAGCTGCGAGTGAAAATGTTTCGTTAACACCGGCACAAGATGGCAAAACTACAAGAGTGTGGTATTACCACCAGAATGTGGTATTACTCTTGTATCTCTGCAGGGCCCTTGCTGTGACAAATGGATGCATGAATAAAAATTCTCGGGGAGGTCAAAAGATTGCCTACAAAACCTTTGATGATGATGATGATGATGATGATGATGATGATGATGATGATGATGATGATGATGATGATGATGATGATGATGATGATGATGATGATGATGATGATGATGATGATGATGAGTGCTTTCCGGAAGGCAGGTCCATTGGCTTTTACGCCACACGGGGATGAGATGAGTGGTGGTTTCCTGTTGCCTTCCTCACAGACAATTGTGGGCGAGCAACTTGTCCAAGGTCGCTACGCAGTGGCTTGAGGTAGATTCGAACTTGCGACCCCTCCGGTCACAAGGCACGGAACATACCGCTACACCACCACGTCCCACTACAAAACCCTTATTTTAGATTATCTATGAATCGTTTGTTTCCCTAGTTCACTCCCAGCAACACCACCATAGGGTGGCAACACTACCACCGGGTGGTATTACTCCTCTTATATTTCTGCAGAGTCCTGGCTTTTAAAATGAATGAATGAATGAATGAATAAAGCTTCTGGCAGAGGTAAAAGGATTACCTACAAATCTCTTGTTTAAATGATTAATTTTGAATCGTTTGTTTCTCTTGTTCACTCCTAACAACACCACCCCATGGTGGTATTACTCCTCTCACTTCTCTGCAGAGCCCTTGCTCTGAAAAAACGAATGAATGAAAGGTAAAAATGAGAGGTAAAAAGATTTCCTATAAATCGTTTGCTAACTTGAATCATTTTTCTGTCTTGTTCGCTCCCAGCACTTCGGAAAATGTATGCCTTAAGACAGCGTTTCCCAAAGTGGATTCCGCGGAACCATTGGGTGAACACACATGGGTTCCTCGACAAGTTGTAATTAAAAGAAATTTTATTGGAATAAAAAATTTCAGTTTTTAAAAAATACACTAAGAGTTTTACAAGTTTAAAACTTCCATCAGTCGTCTTCTGTGTTTTGCCACAATGAGCGATGATCGAAACTTTAAGTGCCCATTAGCAATCTAGTAACTAGTTAATAGTTATTATAGACCTCACCGCAGGGCCTACGTAGGTCAAAGCTGTAAGTGACAATAAGTCTCATTAGGGACGTACCCATCGTTGTTTTCGGTACATCAACGAAACTAATTCATACACAATTCAACGCAAAGTTTAAATGTACCTCCGAGTCTCGTACAGCAGTATTAGCAATTAGTTATTTTACTTTGCTGGTATAAAAATTTGCCAAATTGAGCAGGCCTACTGTCACGTAGGCCCGAGTTCTGGGCCTCTTGTGTTGAATCTAGTAATGTGGAATGCTTTCCAACCTTATGAGCTTTTAATTGAAATGGCTTGTGTTTTCGATAAAAACATTCGTACAGAAATTGCAGGTCATAATATTATTCACGACCTGGGAGTGAACTTGGTTTTTAAAAATACTTTCCTCCCGCGAAGGGTGATAAAAGGCCTAACTTGATTCGAAACCATTCAAAGTAGCCGAAAATAGGCCTATAGCTAACTTTTCTAATAAAGATTACGAACTTCTTATTGACATAGCCTAACGTCGGAATCGCATATGAAGCAGAATTTCAAAAACTTTTTATTGATCGATTTCTGCAGTGGGCTAATTAAAGAATATCCCACTGTCGCGAAATGTGCAGTTAGCGTGCAACTGCCATTTGCCACCACGTAATTTTGTGCGAAGTTGGATTCTCATAATTATTATACTGGAACAAAAACAAAATATAGAAATCGACTAAATGATGCACCTGATATAGGCCTAGGCCTAAGAATCGAGCTTTCTAGCATCAAATCAATTATAAAAATTGCATAATAAGAAACAAAACTACTGTACACATTCAAACTTCATGTACTCCCAATATTGTGCTCCATGAGTCGTGGTTTTTAAAATGGTGCAATAATCTAACGACTTTAATTTTTCATATAAGAGAAGAATATTTTAAATGAACTGCTTATGAGTGTGTCTTTAGTTAGGCCTATAGGCCTACTGGTAATTTGGTATGCTTCTCAGGCACTATGTGTGACTCAATAAGTTTAGTTGAGACTGTGGTTCCGCCAGAAAATAGTAAGATGCGAAGGGTTCCGTGGCCAAAAAAGTTTGGGAAACACTGCCTTAAGATATATTTATACAGTGTCTTTCCTGATCTAATCAGACACCTTTGAGGCTATGCTAATTGTACCATTTAAAATTTAGTAATAAATTTAGTAATAATCTAACGAATTCTGTCTAAATAACAATTTACGGGTATTCACTGATGGCTGCTTCAAAGTTCAAACGAAACCATATATTGAAGACTAGTATTCCATTGGAGAAGCCAGATCAAAAGCCAACACTTCATTTCTGCAGTTCTAAAGATTCAGCAAAGCAGACGGACTGAAGCAGTAAATTCCAGAAGCAGGTAGGTAATCATTCATTCATTATGAGAATTTATATAGCGCCTCTTCAAGAGACCTACTCAGAAGGACTCCCAGCCCAGCCACAGCTAAAAGAGTGTGATTTGAAGGACTTGTAAAAAGCAGGCGGGTATACCGGAAGCAGCACTCTCAAGTATAGTGGGAGACCATGCCAGATGGAGAGCCCACAATCGTAATGCCCGACTCTGTCTAATAGCAGACTTTTATACGAGACATAAAACTCGAGACCGAGACCGAGACCGAGACCGAGACAGTGGGGTCCGAGACCGAGACCGAGACCGAGACAGTAGGGTCCGAGACCGAGACCTAGACGAGACACCAGGTCCGAGACAGTTCGAGACAATTCAAAACGAGTGAAATGCACATTGGACCCAAGTCCCGAAACAAGTTTTCTCAACTTTTGAAGTCTAATACAAGGGTCAAGCCACTGAAAGCGTTTCGCTTATGTTGGCTTTACACAAACGACGAACGGCATGCCATTTATTTTGTTTTTCATTGATTTCAAACTGCGTGAATGCAAATTTCACGATTTCAGGTTCTTTATGAGACATTTTAAGATATTTGGAAATTTTGGACTGAAAGTGCAAACTTAAAACTGCTTTTTTCAATACTCTTAAATCTTAATACCAGAAACACCGCTTTTTAAAACTTCCTGTCTGTTTGGTACTTCCGATTAACTAGTTAACCGTTCGGCACAAGACAATTTTATAGCGTAATACTGTACGAAGTTCCGAACAAAATACATTTTGTACGAGAACTTTGGAGACCGCTTCTACAAAGAGAACAAGACTTTCGTTTCGAGACAGTTTCCAAAAAGTCTACAAGAAATGATCTCGAGACCGAGACCGAGACCGAGACAGTGGGGTCCGAGACCGAGACCGAGACCGAGACATCAAAAACCTGTCTCGAGACGTCTCGAGACCGAGACAGTGTCTCGAGACAATACAACTCTGTCTAATAGACATGTGAGACCACGGGACCAAGAGGCGGCTCCCCTTTGCCGAAGAGCGAAGTGTTAGACGGGCTGCGAGGTCATAGACAGGTCGGCAAAGATCAGACAAGTGCGGATTGATCATGGAGCACAACCTAGAAGGCAACGCGAAACAAGTGCTGCAACTCGGTAGGAGATGCGCTGAGAAACAGGGAACCAGTGAAGAACATCACGCATAATCGCAAATAGACAGAGACTTGAGCATATTTTAGTAAGGCGAGCGTCTGAACAGAGAATTCTACCAAGAAGCCCAATTAGCCCAAGTGGAAGACCAATAAGTACCGAACTGCTATGATCAGTTCTGCTGGTGACAAAGGTATGCACAAGAAACTATATATATACTTAAAGTCACTACAATGTTGGGTCTTTCGCTTAGAACCGTAGGATTGGGACATTTACACGTCATCTGTAACAGAGCGTCCATTATTGGGTCCTGGTGAATACAGAACCGCAATGTTGGGTCGTATCTTTGGTACCGCACACTTTGGGTCTAAATTTGCCAAAGACTATTAACAAATAGAAATTTTCTGTGAAAACAGTAAAAGTATTGGATTTATTTAATAATGTTTTATAACAAGCGAACATTGTTCACAGAAATTGGACAATAATAAATTTATTAGCGTTAGACAAACGCCTAGGCCTACACTTTGCAAATAACAATGCAGATTAAACAGAGAAGCGATTTTAGATTTGGATTTGCGATCCCTCAGATTAAGATATATTTTATTATTAGGCCTATCATTACTTTTTGAGCCGCAATTTTTTTAGAATTTTCGTTTACAATAAGAGCATTGCCGCCGTTATTTAAGTAGAAATTCGCAAATTCTACTCGGCCGCTGTTGGCTTCGCGTAAGACGAGTTGGCTATGGTAAGCACTAAAACCCGCCAGTTCCTTGTCCAATATTTCCAGTCTTTCTAGCCTTAAAACTCTGTTGGCCTAATAGCCGATGTGGCAGTACGCCATAGGCACATAATAGCGATTTTTCTGACAGTATTTGACTTAGAAAATGGTGCTCAAATGGGTCGGACTTTGTCCTGGGATGTCTATATAACTTGCGACCCAAACTTCGGCGTGGGATTGCTGCCGACGTCTACTAAGACGAAAATAGCTCAATAAGTGATACACTTTTACAGTTGTTTGCGTAATGTCTTAAGTTTAAAGTTCTCAGTGTGGGAACCAACCCTTTGGTGAATTCATTTGTTTTCGTCATATTTTTAATTGAGGAATTTTGGATTTGTCTTGGGAGTTCTAGATGAGATAGGTTATCAGATCGACCAGGTTTTCTAGAATCTAGAGGAGCCCAAGTTTAGGACACCTCATAGTCCAGACAAATCTGTGCCTGCCTTTGATTTCAGGTGAACAGTAATGTTGTAATGCTTTCTGCAGGAGTTAATAAAATATGCTGAAACTAAAATTTGCACTAAAAGTAACTAAATTATTTAATAAGTCAATGATATTAGAAGAAAACATGTTTTATTCAGAAATCCCAAGACTTGGTACGTCAAGTAATTTAAGAAATTACACATGCAATAAAAACCTTAGGCTAAATAGTTACATCCCAAAAAGGAAAACAAAAGTGAAGCATGATAAACGATAGCTCATTGGTAGAATGCTCGGTTCTAAAGTGTAGAGTATACGTTCGAGCCATCCAAGAGACCGTTATTGTATACGGACCTTGAGCAACTCGTTCATTCACAACTGCTCAGTGTCATCGATGTTCTCTCATATGGTTGAGTTGTGCGAGCCAGTGAGCCTAAACTAGTAAAGTCATGAAGATAAAACTCATAATAACGATGATGACCATATTATCATAATGATGATGATAATAATAATAATAATAATAATAATAACAATGGTAATAATAATTTGAAGTCCACAATAAACAAATTGGACAGGTAGAGCCTTCAAAATACATGTAGCTTGAAGAGCAGTCCATAAAGCTAAACAGGCAGCCATATGAAGTCTTAGCAACTTCATTTCTTTTAGCTTCGGCATGTGAAGGCAGGTGGCCAAGCCTCTCCCTTGACACCTGATTTTCCTTAAACACTTAGGGTCCGTGTACTCTTTACGACAGATTTGGCAGAGGGAAAGTGGAGCCGAAATCTCTAAAACTTTCTTCACTGGCAGTCTAACATGCTCACCACTGGACTGTTGTACAAATAGCATAACATCTACCAGGAGTAAGACATCAGTTCACCAAATAAGTAATCTAAAATTCGGAAAATAATGGTTAAATTCAAATATATTCTCATCCTACACATTAATGCAAACTAGTGACACTTAAAACACATGTTAACAATTATCTTGTAGTAGATATTAATGGCACCATTCTTAAACTAAACACGATTAAACTTAATTACTTAACTGCAGAGACCACTAAGCCATTGTTCTTGATCTTGAAACTTCTTAATATCCTGAAAGAATGCTCTAAGAGCAAGATCAAGTCCTGCACCCTCCAGACTGAGATAAATGCAATCAGATTTCAAGGTGTCAAAGACACTGAAATATTTGGTTTGCCTCTGAGCATTGTAGTATTGGAATCATTCACTGTGTCAACCACCCAATTCTCTCAATATAACAAGCCCACCTAAACAGCTCCTCTGTAGCCGTCCTCTCTGGTGTGCCATCAGTTGGATATTATCCCATATGTACAAACTCTGTGTAACTACTAAGCCATAACGCAGCGCTTGTACATGTATATAAGCTGGTGCTCTGCATATTGAGTAGATGGTACTTAATTTTAACAAATTGATCAGATGTTTTCTGCAAAACAGCATATTGCCTTGAGAAATGGTACACAACTTCATGAAATAAATGTTGTAAAACAACAAAGCAATTAAAAAATGAATAACCTTAAAGGACAAATCCAAACGTTCTGACAAATTATGGAAAGCCCACAAAATTAAGAAGGTAGAAAGTGTCCATATGCTAACCTCTATACCAATGCACAAAAAGGATGAAACCTATCAGAATTAAGACATCAGATATGATATCAGAAATAAGCACTTCTTTGTGCCATTTTAGATTACTTATTACCAAGTAATAAGTAGTCCAAATGAACACAGCAATTAGCAATTTTGTCTGGAGACAAAATACGAAACTCCTGAAGACATTCCTAAATGACCAAAACATACAGCAACAACTTACTAGTAATAAACACACTGTTTATCTCCAGAAACTCAAGTTCACACAGTATTTCAAAACATAACGTTACAACAGCATTAAAGAATCAATAAGCCTTATTGAACATTAACCTTAATGAAGATTAAATGTACTGCAGTCGTCATAGAGCATATCCTGTAAAATAGTACTGATAACTGAATGAAAAACGTTGCTTAGCACTTCCTAAGCGCCCATGCACGTGACTTAATCTGGGCCAAGCTTCTCTTTTTTAAACTTGGGTGCAAGGCCTGAAGACAGCGAATTTCGTTGAATGATAGCGGAGCTTCCTTTTGTCTGCAAGCTTCTTTTAGAATTTTAAGGTCAGTTGCCGACCAAGGTAGCCTTTTGCCTGAAGTAAAAAAATAAGAACTATGCAAATTTTAGATAGAATCACACTAAGCAAAAGAGCAATCTAATAGGACAGAAATTAGCTATCTGCCACAGGAAGAAGACAGTAATACCTATTTAATTCGACTAAAGTCAATCATTTTCATTATGTAATACTGAGGGTAGCATCCTTGTTCCCAGCCATTTTTCACATTAAATTAAAATCCTTCTTGTTGGACATGAACAAATTAGAAATATTATATAAATACCAAGAAGAAATCTGAAGTTAAAATTCTCCTCAATATCTGTAATAAAATATTTCAAAGTGAAATTTAGGCAAGATAATCAAATGAAAATTCAAAGCCTAAAATTAGGAAAATGTAAATAGCATGTAAGTATAAGGTTATTTAGCATAGACATTAGAATCGGGAGTGATTTACCTGTAACATGGTGTTGCCGACTCTGCTTGCTGGAACTGTCAGAGCACGACATTGTGTCACTTTGGTCCATCTGAGACTGACATTCAATCCGTGCACTCGACTCTTTGGTCAGTGTCTGCTGATCCTCAGGTTTCTCTTCATCAAAGTTCATTACAGCCTTTTGGACTGATCATTAGACATGAAAAATAAAAGAATTACATGCATTACATTTCTGAGTCATATTGTAAGAAATACTCTCATTCTGTACGATTGCAATATATATTTCAACACGTCATTCATGACTAAGTTTACCAATTGTCAGGGAAGTGATAAACCATTTACAGGCTGTCACACAGAACAATGAAACTGCTTGACTGTTAAAAATACAATATAGATAAATTATATTGAATGCATTTTATCGTGCAGTGTTTTATTTTATGCATTGAGCAAATTTTAATGCAATAAATCTATTTGCATAATTTAATTAAAATAAGCCATTAAAATTGATGCGTAAATACCCATTAATGTAGGATTATCTTCTACCAAGTCACCAAGACTGTCACCATCTTCATCATCAGTGATCTCCACATCTGGCAGTTCTGGAAAATGAGATATATAATAATATTATTATATTATGTCCAAGAAAAGTGTTTGTCATAAACGGGTTCTGCGTGTAATAATAATATTACATGCAGAGCCAATTTATAAGACACTTTTCTTGGACATATATCCAATTTAATTTGTAAGGAGGTGCATTGGTACCTATGCGAAAACGCATTTAGTTTAAAATAAAACTGGTTACACGTAATTGCCTTGCATACTGCTCTCCATCGTATCTTAGAAAGAAAGCTAAATGACAGGGTTTCTTCACCTTTCTTCCATCCCTGGCCGTAAATTTCTTATCTCTGTTGAGAAACATCACCTGGTTGTCCCAACAACCCAAACTTCCATGGTCTAGCATAGAAGTTTGCTGTTGTCGGCTCATCTTTCTGGATTAAGCTGTCTTGTAAGTTCCAACTTAAGCACCTTGTCCATTCTTTGCCTTATTTCCATATGCACTTGAAACCATTTTATCTGATCAACGTTCTGTGTTGTCAGACATGGAGTGCTCCTGATGTGTTTCTCTTTAAGTGATCAATATATGAATTTTCAATTACAATTAGAAAATTACTACTGACTTACAAATTACTTTATTACAGTTTTAAGCTAGGAGACACCTCTGTTCATAAGCTGCTTCTATTTGCAGCTTATGAACAGAAGTTTCACATACCTGGCCACCAGACTGCTTCTATTTGCAGCTTATGAACAGAAGTTTCACATCGGTAGGTTTACTACTACTGAGCTAGACCAAGACAAGTGAAGATAAGTAGAAGCACTGTAATTAACTCTCCAACAAAGTTACTTATTCAACAAATGTAAAGTAATGCAGCATTCGGTTTATATATTGCCTTTCCAAACTAACTATTCACAAGTTTTCCCAATCCAGAATCAAGAAAATGGAAAAAACTCACAAAAAAGGACATCTATCAGCAGTATGAGATGGATCAAACAGCTTAGACAAAAATGAATATTTCTTCAAGTAACTGGGAATAGTTGGGAATACCACATGTGCCATGATGGAAGTGCAAGCAAAAGGAACAACATTCATAGCATGGGAGCAGAGACCTGTGGCTACAAAGACTGGAACTGTATGATACAATCCAACCAGTTTACCGGGAGTCAAATTCATTTGATATCTCCAATACAACAAAGAAGGCAAAGCATCCAACAGATTTTCTTTCTTTCAGAAAAATGCCAAGTACTCAAAGTATTCATGTATACATGCCATATTTATGTATAACATGCCACACACAAACACACAACAAAAGGTAGAAACAGGATTAGATAAGGAATATCAAGAGCTGCACACCATCGGTAGATATGTCTTTCAGTTTTCTTCCTTTCCAAGCATTGACATTTCCACTGTCAACAGCAAGCAACAGCTGAGATACCTGCAAAATTTCCAACAGTTGCTGAATCGACTAATTGAATAGGAACAAAGTTGCCTTTAATAGAATTTATGTTTGAGGCATCTGTTATGAAATGATATGACACAAATATCTATATTGTTTGGTACTGCACTTAACTGTTTATTGGATGAACAATTTGAGATGAACTTGGCATTTAAGAATGATGTGAACATAGTTGCTTCCAAAGGTGTTCACACACTCGCAATTTATAGCTTTAGCAGCACAATTTCTTTTTGTGTAACAGCACGGAAAATAGCCAACAAGATAAAACAAAGAGTAGGCAAAACAAACAACAAGAGACTGAAAGAAGCACACTGCACAAAGTGATATTTACCTTAGACAATTCCACAGTGTGATGGGATAAACGGTAATATTCTTTATGCGTCTTGGCATCATGTCCCAAATGTCTCGCTAGCATTTCCAGTTCATTCTCAGTCATGTCAAGAACCTGCCAAATTAACAGTCATTAAAAGTGTTCCACAATGCGAGCAATGAGGGAGAGCTGAGCACTTAGGGAACCATCGATATTACGCCTGAACATCATCAGCATAGAGGTGGCCGGTAGCTGGGGGGTTTTTTGAGTAAAGAGCAAATGAGTTAAGACTAGGAGGTGCCATGTAAGTGGTAAAGGGTTTTGGGAGGAAGGAATTTTGTCCACCAGTTCTTGTGCAACGCTTATAAAATAATTATTGAATCTTTCAGCTATCAGACTACCATCAGTGATCTCTACATCGTTCATTGTAATACACTTAATTAGTGTTTCGGGAGATTTTACTCTAAGTATTGATTTGATTGTTTGCCATGTTTGTTTTAAATCCTTACTATATTTAGTAAATTCAGCGGTATAATAATTCTTTTCCATTTTCTTCCGCAACATTTTGAATTTATTTCTATAGACAATGAAATTATTTTTATTAGCAGGTGTGGGTTTTTTAACGTATGTGGCATGTAGTTTAGTTTTAGTTTTAGATGATTTGAGAAGAGCAGGGGTCATCCATGGTTGTCTGAGATTGTCAGAGGTTTTAACTTTTTGGGCTATAGCGGAAAGGCAGTATCATAGGCAGATTTAATTTTAGTACCGTACTAAAAACATCATAAGCAGTGTCTGGGTCATTACTGACACAGGAGTCCGTTATACAAGACCAATCTATCTGAGCTAAAAGTAATTTAAAATTGTCTTTGGAAGCATCATTGCATGGGACCGACCACCGATTGGAACCTCGAGCACAATGAAAATGGCACCATGCATGACGATAATGGCACCACGCATAACGATAATGGCACTATGCATAACGATAATGGCACTATGCATAACGATAATGGCACTATGCATAACGATAATGGCATCATGCATAACGATAATGACACTATGCATAACAATGATGACACTATGCATATGATAATGGAACAATGCATAGCGAAAATGACACTCGACTTCAAAACCGCATGCTTCAAAAACTTCAAAAAATCGCCACATCAATAGTTCACGCCAAATTAGATTACTCCAATGCTCTTTTTCTCAACATAAATACCACCCAAATTAACCGCCTCCAAGCCATTCAGAATGCCCTCGCCCGTGCTGTCACCAAAACCCCAAACACCACCACATCACTTCTGTCCTGAAATCACTCCACTGGTTCAAAATTCCTGAACGAATAGAATATAAAGTCCTACCCCTCACCAACAACACAATTCAATCCTCCCAGCCCTCCAATCTCCGTCAGTTGTTCACGGTCCAACCTCTTCGTTCAACCCGTTCATCTTCCACCCTCACACTGTTCCGCCATTCCGTCACCTCATCGCTTAACTTTGCAAATCGTTCCATAGCCATAGCTTTGGAACAAACTCCCTCCTGGGCTATGACATATATATCCTATCCATCCCACGAACTCACCAAAACATCACCTCTTGCTATCTCTCCACAGGTCTTCCACTCAACACTGAAAACACTGCTTTTTCACAAATCCTATCCCGATTCCTTCTCCCCTCACCTCCCTCGCCATTTCAACTCTAAAATCATCCACCTTAGCCGTCTGACTGTCTGCCTGCCTGACTCTCTGGATTTTGACTCCCTGCCTATCGATTCTGTTTTGATTGAACGCCTATGAATAAGCTAGTACCCGCGACTTCACTTTTGTGGGCGCAATAGAAATATCGAGTTTACGATTACGATTATGCATAACGATAATGACACCATTTATAACGATATTGACACAATGGATAACGATAAAGGAACTATTCGTTACGATAATGGCCCAATGCAGGATAACTATCTACAGATCGAGTCGGAATCGCAATGATTCATCGACCGATAAAGCATTCAAACACCCGATTGACGTTTGACTTCAACCGGAACCGTTTCTATCTTCTTCTCACACTCAACTCGTCTCTCAACTCAACTGCCACGTCATCCGGAAATCCCAATGCGCATGCGTCGTAGCCGTCAGCTGTTCCATGACAGTTGGACTTTAAAATCCATCCAATGACATGTCTCTAAAACGGGTGTGCAACCATGCAGTTTCCCAAGTTTTCCCATCTTAGTCTAATTATCACTAAACTGCGCTGATTATTCTGCACTGGTCTTTTCATTAGACTAATTGCATCAAATGCTATTATTAATTAGCATCTATACATCATTCTATCACACCTGCAGTCCTACATACACATATATAAATCGTACCATGCATAACGATATAATGGAACCATGCAGAATGATAATGGCAATTTGCATAATGATTACGAAACTATAGAAGTTCCCAGATTAGATTAGATTAACAACAGGCAACAAAACGAAGCCATGCCTTGGCAAGTCACTATCAATGGATGATTCCTGAAACGGGTCAAATGTCCAATATGACACTTATTAATTCCCCACCGATCTCTAAATGTACCTGATCATAAAACCAAGGAGGACTACGTACTTTCTTTAGCAGAGACTTCAATCGTTCTATTCTGATATGCAACTTTTCCTTTGACGGTGTTCGTTGCGATGCAAGTGTACTTATCTCCGGCGTCACCCATAATCTCCAGAGTATCGCCATCTACGACATCTCCATTCGTCAAATGTGTCCACTTGAATGTTGGAGGCGGATGTCCATCGGCAGTGCAAAGGACCGTGTCATCTTTATAATAAGGACCAGATGGCGAAACAGCGACGTGTTCAACAGGATCTGCTCCAACAGAGCATAAGCAAAATGCAGAGCAAATAAGTTTTCAAATACACATAATGCAAACATACTCCAGTACACACACATACATATGCACAAACACACATCTTCCATATGGTTTGCCTTAAGGTTCAGTCCTGGCATCACTCCTCTACATTCTCTACACCGCCGACCTTTTAAACATACTCACTCTCAAGGGGGTCTCGGCTCATCAGTACGCCGATGACATCCAAGCCTTTGCTCATGGTCCAGCCAGCGAGCTGCTTCACTGGTCGCGAGGGTCCTTGAGGCCACCACGACGCTGGACCGTTGGATGTCTTCTAACCGTCTCCGCCTTAACTCAGACAAACCCAACTCATCTGGCTTAGCGGTCGAGTCCAACTAGCCAAGATTGACATGGAATCTCTCCGCGCTACTTTCCCAGACGTCCACTACTCTGTCTCAGTTCTGGATCTGGGCGTTACTCTGGATCCAGTTCTGTCATTTTCAGACCATGTCAGTCGCATCTCTCGAACATGCCTTTATCATCTACGCCAAATTCGCACCATCCGTCACTCACTCTCTCCTCACGCGGTTAACACTCTCGTCCATGCACTGATCTGTACTAGGGTCGACTTCGGTAACTCCATCTTCGCTGGTATCTCTTCACTAAACCTCTCCAAGCTTCAGTCCATTCTTAACGCCTCCGCCCGCCTTATTTGTGGTCTCCCAAAGTATTCTCATATATCTACCTTCATTCGGGAAACTCTTCACTGGCTTCCTGTGCCCCAGCGCATTCAATTCAAAATTCTCACACATGTGCGCAACTCTCTGATCGGGGTAGCTCCTTCATACCTTCAGGCCTTATGCACATCGGTTTCTACACTCCCTGGTCGCTCTGCTCTGCGCTCTTCCGCCAGAGGCCTTTTGGTTGTCCCTCGCATGCGCGGTGCAACTGCTCAATCCAGAAGTTTTGCTTATGTTTTCAAGTTTGGATAATAGTATATCGTGGTTGACTGTATCAAAGGCTTTTGATATGTCAATAAACACTCCAAGGGAGTATTCGTTTCGGTCAATAGCAGCAGATATACTGTCCTGAAGATTGAATAGTGACATTGTAGTAAGAAGCCTGGCTGAAAGCCATGCTGGTAGGGGCAAAGAATATTTTTATCTATGTAGTCATAATATAAGCGTACAATCGAGGATCTTCAAGAAGTAGTTCAGGAGAGAGATGGGTCTATAGTTAGCAATGTTATCATTTGGGCCCTTTCTGTTTGTCATCGGGATAACCTTAGCTGTTTTTAGAGCAGCAGGCACTATGCCAGTGTTTAGGGAGCAGTTAATTATTTCTGTTATCGAGCTAGCAATGCAATCAACAAGAGGGTTAATTAAACTTGAGTTAATTTCATCAGGCCCCGAACTGTTTGTAGTTTTTAAGGAGTGGGCATTTGTGAGTATTTCTTCAGAGGTAGTCGAGTAAAGAGCAAATGAGTTAAGACTAGGAGGTGCCATGTAAGTGGTAAAGGGTTTTGGGAGGAAGGAATTTTGTCCACCAGTTCTTGTGCAACGCTTATAAAATAATTATTGAATCTTTCAGCTATCAGACTACCATCAGTGATCTCTACATCGTTCATTGTAATACACTTAATTAGTGTTTCGGGAGATTTTACTCTAAGTATTGATTTGATTGTTTGCCATGTTTGTTTTAAATCCTTACTATATTTAGTAAATTCAGCGGTATAATAATTCTTTTCCATTTTCTTCCGCAACATTTTTGAATTTATTTCTATAGGCATCGAAATTATTTTTATTAGCTGGTGTGGGATTTTTAACGTAGGTGGCATGTAGCTTATTTTTAGTTTTAGATGATTTGAGAAGAGCAGGGGTCATCCATGGTTGTCTAAGATTGTTAGAGGTTTTAGCTTTTTGGGCTTATATTAAGCGGAAAGGCAGTATCATAGGCAGATTTAATTTTAGTACTAAAGATATCATAAGCAGTGTAACATTTGTGATCATAGCCTATTGTGGAATGTAAACCAAAATGTAAAAGGTCGTTACTGACAAGAAGTCCGTTATACAAGACCAGTCTATCTGAGTTAGCCTAAAAGTAATTTAAAATTGTCTTTGGAAGTATTATTAATATGTCGGGTTAGACTGCTGGGGTTAACATTTAATTTAGAAGTGATTTCAATCCAAATCATGATGGGGGATGATGTGAAAATGTCCTCAACAATTATAGCAGTCAATGATTTGGAGATTCGGTTAGATTCGATTAGGATGCTTTACTCTTGACCAAAACACTGTAGGCTACACGGCACAGTTTGAAAAGGACTAGAAATTAAAATGTAACATTTGTGACCATAGCCCATTGTGGAATGTAAACCAAAATGCGGTTAGCAATTGGTGCAATAAATGGTATACTTACTTACTTAACCAAACCCGCCTACTATTCCCTTCGTCCCCGTGTCCATGACATCATTAATCACCTCTGGCGACAGCCGGATGCGCAAAACATTAATTGTTAGGATGTTACATACTTTTTACCGTGTTTATTAAATATCTGGACACCAAAAGTGCGATTAGCAATTGAAGGGTTCAGAGCAATTACCAGTTATGTCGACATACCACTTCTTTGCTAAAAACTATGCCTGCATGTTTGGAATAGTAGTCTATTTACCCTGTAAATTTCGTGCAGATCCGAATATTTTTGATAGTCATTTTTGAAAAACAAATATGTCAACATAATATGGAATTGTGCATCCGGCAGATCTTTGAAGCCATTTTCCCAAAACACATAATTTCCGATATACCTGGTTATTGCTCTGAACCCTTCAATTAGTTAATAAAGAATTTATTTACTTACTTATTTCGTCAGAAACTTATTACAGAGCATTGCGTAGTGTGTGACCAGCTGGTTGAACCATAGAGATGTATAATATATAAATATATCACTAGAGCCCCGCATCTACCATCTATGGTGAGGCTGTGACCCTTAAGCTAGGCATAGAGACGTATCCAAGGTCGTTGAAACGTATAATATAAACCGACGTCATCATCGACGTGAAATGCGTGGACACGTCACCAGTTATGTTAATGAGCGCTGGCTAAACTGTGTAGTGTGTGGATATAGCAACTTATTAAAGCCCGAAAACGTGGCCGCTGGAATATTATTTAATGGATAAGTTGTTATTTTGTGTCTTTTGAATTTTTTTAAGGCGTAAGCTTCGAAAAGAAATTAAAGTCTCGCTTAAGCTTGACTGCGTCCATGAATTTCAACCAATCAAAACGCGTCATTTCAATTTCAATTAACTGCGGAACTCTCTTTAAGGTTGTATTATATCTATGGTTGTGGCTTCAAAAATTAGCGAAGGGAATATACGTCATGTTCCCTCTAGCGTTAATAAAATATATCTCATTGGGTTGAACTCAGGCCGGTGGGATCACGTGATATTTGCTGAAGCAGCGCTGGCGGCCATGTTGGTATCAGATTGACAAATGATTGCGCATCGATATCTACACGGTGAACGGAAAAAAACCGAACCTCTCCTATTGCTGCAATAATTTATGTAATAATTTGTACATTTTAATGAAACATGGAGAAACTTCAGTTTATAGGACATGAATCAGATATCTATCATTATTTTGTTAGTTATAATGTGTGTTCAAAATTCCCTCCTTTGGCTTCCACACACGCATGCACAAAGACGAGCTCGCCACTGACTAATTGCTGAATCGATTACAGCTTGATCAAATTCGTCCCATGCCTGTATTATGCGCTGACGCAGTTCTCCGACATCGCGAACCTTTGTCTTGTAAACCTTTTCTTGCATCACAGACCAGATTTTATAGTCCACCGGATTAAGGTCTGGGCTATTTGGAGGCCAAAGTGCAGGGAGTATGAAATATGAAGTCTCGTTTGTGTCCTCTTCACTGAACGCCATTTTGTAACGGATTCTTATTACAAATGACGTCACGGTGACGTCAGTTTTTAACTGGTATAGCGCATAATTATAAAACATAGTTAAGTCTATTGTGGGAAATAAAATAGTTTACATTTTTGGTGTTAATTTCTCTTTTTTGTAGAGGTTTGGTTTTTTTCCGTTCACCGTGTATATTTTAGACGCGCATACCATGTACTCTCTGTTTCCTCCTCTATTATTGGCTATCATCGGCTGCTTCGACGTCACTGGGCAGCTCAACACAGGAAGCTCTGTCTAGTTATATATAGGAGGTCGTTGGTTGAACTCTCAATCGTTAGATCAATAAACAAATACATTAACTGTTGATGGGGTTACCAAGTTCCACGGTTGGCCATCTAAGATCCGAATCCAGTTGCCTAACCCCAACTTTCATTGTCAAACAGCACCAGTGTGACCTCAAACATAATAGGGCCTAGGTTACAGCAGACGGGCTTCTGAAGATTCTGCACGGAGAGGATTTTCTAGATGTTTTCTGGCTATCGAAGGTTTCTTTGTCGTATTTTGCGGTGTGTGCAGCCAGAAAACCCTAACTTTTACAGGTAACAGCATAAACTAAGTAAACTGATTCCACCCAATTGTAATTTATATAGGACCACTCAAAGTTAACAGCGTGAGGTCAAATATAGCCTACAGCAATTTCTTGTAAATTTCTTTAAAAACCTACGAAGAACCTGGTTCCCGTTTCGTTCTTTCCAGGGGCGCCGCTAGCGTTACGCAGTTACGCAATTGCGTACAGTGTGGAAATGAAATTTGTCATTTTACACAGTTAATCTGGGTTAAAAAAAAAGGAAAAAGCCAAAAAAAAAAAAAAAAAATTATCAGAAATTTTGGCGGAACTAAGAAGGAAAATTGTATTGTCTATATTGTGCGTACAAAATTAAAATCCTGGCGGCGCCGCTGGTTCTTTCCTTTGAGATTGCGATTTCAATTTATGAAAAAAGACAATGAACTCACATGACACAATCAATTGCCGTGTAGTGCAAGTATCCAGGAAAGCAACTGTATTGTCAGAGTCAGCTTCTGCATGGGGGGGAAATGAAGCTCTACACCCACGTGGCGTGATCTCCCTGTTCACAGTTCCAGTAAGCGTTGTCTTAACAGTAGGCGGTTGCCTCTCGTTCGTTGTCTCTGTTTCACCAACAGCCTTATTATGAAAAGACAGAGTCACAGTTGTCGGCTCCACGGATTTAGCCGGTATGTTGATGGCGCACCAAAATCTGTAGCCATCGCCTTTATCCAATGCGGTACTCGTCACATTCGACTCACATGATTCTGTCACATCTGCATCATAAAATAAAATTAATGCCAGCTAAATGATTATATTCAATATAACCCCACTAAAATATTTTATTATTACTATTATTGGTGGGACACGATGGTCGATTGGTTAGAGCGCTTGGCCTGTCACGCAGAGAGTAGCCTACGGGTTCGAGCCTTGCCCGAAGCCGTTACTGTGCAGGGACCTTTAGCAAGTCCTTTGAGCACATTTGATCAGCACCATCGATGTTCTCTCGTTTGGTCGTGTGACTCGTGTGTACACTTCTGAACTTTGAAAGTAGGAGCAGTGTTAAATACAGTTGTATTCTGTTATATAGTTATTAAACTGAGGTAGAAATAATCCATCAACATTTACCAAATCTCGAAAAGATACAAAAGCCATTGAGCATGATAAAAATATAATATCCAATTGCATAAATTATTAATATTAAATTTTATCTGTACCTAAGTTAGGAATGCACCTCAGTAGTCAAATGTAAATAAATAATAGCAATAGCAAATTAACCAGAAACTCGTTAGAATGTCCGCTTTGGGAGCCATAACAAGAACCACTTAATAACTATAACATCACATTATTATCCGTGGCTCAACCAATTGTGTGATTAGAGTCCTGACGGTGTCATATCACAACCCTTCTAATAATGCAGCACGTTACAACAAACCACCAGTGTACGATTATTATTCTAAATACCCGGGTAACAAACACCAGCACTAATACAACAAACACTAGTTAGTAAAATTTCAGACTTTGAGTAGGCCACGCCTACTAGAAAGTCTGAGGCTTCTATTGGCAGCAGACGAAAACCGATGAGAGTGTAGCTACAGTAACACTAGTCAGTGACAGGGAGTACACATTTAAAAAAATAGATCTGTGCATCATCTTTGATATTCACAAGACTCGACAGGCAGGTTCAAAAATCAACTAAGCACAGTCACAACTGATGCCTGATAAATTCAGTTTCTGAACAATTACTTAATTCGCTAAGCAACCAGTCAACCTATCTAACCAGTCAACTTATCTAATCAGTCAACCTGTCTCTGTTTCGTGTTCACACCTCATACAAATTAATAGATACCACATTCGACCAATGGACACTGAGACTCTTGTTCTGTCCCGCATCCGAACATTGTTAGCGCTGTTGGCCTTTCTTGGCGGCTATTATCCAAAACAGTTCAGTTCGTTCTGTTAATTCTTTTTGATGTTGTTCAGATCTATACTTAAAACCAGAGTTGTATTGTCTCGAGACACTGTCTCGGTCTCGAGACGTCTCGAGACAGGTTTTTCGATGTCTCGGTCTCGGTCTCGGTCTCGGACCCCACTGTCTCGGTCTCGGTCTCGGTCTCGGTCTCGAGATCATTTCTCGACTTTTGGAAACTGTCTCGAAACGAAAGTCTTGTCTGTTTGGAAACTGTCTCGAAGCGAAAGTCTTGTCTCCAAAGTTCTCGTACAAAACTGTATTTTGTTCGGAACTTGGTACAGTATTGCGCTGTAAAATTGTCTTGTGCCAAATGGATAACGGTGTTTCTGGTATTAAGATTTGAAAAAAGCAGTCTTAAGTTTGCAATTTCTGTCCAAAATTTCCAAATATCTTAAAATATCTCATAAAGAACCTGAAATCGTGAAATTTGCATTCACGCAGTTTGAAATCAATGAAAAACAAAATAAATGGCATGCCGTTCGTCGTTTGCGTAAAGCCAACCCAAGCGAAACTCTTTTAACATCTAGTTAACTGTTTGTCAAGGTGAGTGATCTGACTTATGTCTCTAAATCGCTAATAGGCCTAGGGCCTATATGGAATTTTGTTGGTTTAAATTTTAGAATCATTTAGAAGATTTCAGAATGGCTGAAATATTTAATTTCTTTGTAGTTTATACAATTCAGGTGATCGGCTGATTTCAGTGACTTGACCCTTGTATTAGACTTCAAAAGTTGAGAACAATTGTTTGGGGACTTGGGTCCAATGTTCATTTCACTCGTTTTGAACTGTCTAGAACTGTCTCGGACCTGGTGTCTCGTCTCGGTCTCGGTCTCGGACCCCACTGTCTCGGTCTCGGTCTCGGTCTCGAACCCCACTGTCTCGGTCTCGGTCTCGGTCTCGAGTTTTATGTCTCGTATACAAGTCTGCTTAAAACTCATCTCCTTCAAAATACATATCCTACCGCAGCCTGGTTTTAGATGTCTCCAATCTTTCGGACTTCGACCAATGGATTATGATTTTTTTTACTGTGAATTCACTTGAAGCGACCATTGACTACTCCTGGTGTTTGTTATGTAGAATAATAATCCTGGATATTATGATAAAAAAAATTAGATAAGACGACTTACTAATGACAACCAGAATGGAGCTTCTTGTATCTTCCTTAACAACCGCTGCTTGCGTACAAATGAATCTTCCGGAGTCGTTAATTTCAAGCAACTTTATAGTTAGGCTGCAACCACCATTGTTGTTAACGCTGTATCGTCGAGTGGGATAGAGGTGATTGTGAAGCATTCCTGTATCAGTCCGGTACACCCGTATTGGTGAATTCTGGCCTTCCACCTTCTGCCAGTCGATCTGGTCACAGTTGTTACTGCTCGTGACACACTCCAGCGTAACGCTATCACCGACTTTTTTCAGAGCATTCTTCGGTCCTTTTTGTATTTGCGACTGCACAGCTACAACAAAATGCAACCAAATGCTCAGAAAGGCACACAGAGGGTCATCGCATTTTAGTGGTGACCTTGTGCGCATTAAAAAGTTTTCAGCCGTTTCTCCATCGGACCCCAATGCACGTTGAGGGACAAGTTCGAAACTGGTGGAGACTGGGTCGTGCTGCTTTCCGCACAGCCTTGCTCGACGCTTTTGCCATCGCCGATCCGTCTACACTTGCAGATGCATCGACTGCCGACCTCTTCTCCATCTTTGAGTCAACCGTGAAATGCATGGACATTGGACTATTCAGGCAAGAAGAGCGGGCTTAGATCGCCTGCCACTCGGGGGAGCCCAAGAGGCTCTGTACCGGCGGGAAATCTGCTGTCCCACCTCTGATGTACAGTGTGGACACCCCCTATTCCCTGCGTCACAGACCGCATGACCGAATTGACCCGCATGCGGCATGCTGACAACTTAATGAGGAAAACGTTTTTAACAAGAATGCTTTTTAATGTGTAATTTCATGTAAACCAAAGTGCGATTATGCAGTTGGATAAATAAATAATATACTTACTTACTTACTTACTTATAGACGTTGCTCGCATAAGATTGTCTGCAATAGGTAAGGAGCGGTCGTGCATTCGCGGTACTGACTGTAGTCGCATCCTATCATCTTGTCCCACACACCCCCGCCCCCACCCCACGCCGGGACCGCATAAAATAACAGGGCAGCGTAGTTGCCCGCAATACATCATAGAACCGTAGACCAGTGAGGCCATGCGCGACAAGGATGTGCAGGGCATTTAATGACTATTTTGTATTCCTTCATATTTTGGTTACGTGTGGTTCGCAGCTAAGAGCTACTGTAAACATAATCCCCCAGTTGGCCTACACTCAAGCTTGAGACCCTTGAGAATCTTGGAATGACATTGGGAATTCTATCTGGCTCAACCCACCCTTTCGGCCGTGTCCCCATCTCATAGCCATAGGTCTTCTTTTGGTTTAGTTTGAGATTACAGCATGCACCCCATTGTGACACGTGATCGAGTTCATCCGCCACTGTGCTAGGCCTTCTGTTTGACGAGGGTACCAGCAGATAGCTATCGTATATCGATTGATTGATTGATTGATTGTATGCATATTTAATAAGCCTGTTGCCAAGGTGAACCGTTTCAAGTTTTGATATTGGTACAATAAGGTTAACATGTCCCAGATCAAAACCATAGATAATGCTGACATTGATTTTAACAATAGCAGAGACGGATCGATTGAATTATGTTCCATCCCTACGATCTCTAAGGAAGGCAATTATCTTGTTGTATAATTTTAAAGGCTATAGCCTATTGTCCGGTAGTTAGGCCTACAACTCCGCAAGTTGTTGAGATAGGTAGGAGTGCTTCACCGTATCGAATGCCTTTGTGAAATCCAGAACAATTAGATGGACAAACTGGTTTCCTCTTAGTAGTTCCGTAGGATAAGTTTTTTTCCATCATAGCTATTAATTTAAGACATCCGTTGTGGAACCCGTCGCACGGAAAAACATTGGTCTGTGAAATCTGATTTGCTTGCCGGATTGCTTACTTACTTGACAAGGCTTCAGTAGGCTTATACATCCAAGCAACACGTATAACATTTAGTATAATATTATACCAAAGCCCTATAATTATAGGCCTACTATGGGCAGTGACAGTGTAGGATATAAAATTTCTACACTGCCCATGGTAGAAACAGTGCCACAAAAACAATACCATTAAATGACTAAGGAAAAAGTAAAGGCAGTTGCAAGTGAATGTCTGGACATTTATGTAGCGCCGCACAGGAATCTCCAAACAGCGAAATCGTCAAACCAACACTGTAGGCCTACATTTGATGTAGCCTATTAATATTTATGTTAATGACCCAAAACCAGATCCCATTCATCTTTCAACATGTAGGCCTACATCAAATTCTATAGCACACCATCTTTTTAATAATAATATAATTATTGTTTAGATTGGTTGGTGGGTGGGTGGGTTCCTTCAGGATTAAAGAGAATGCACAATATTCTGAAATATTTATCGAAAGTTCCGCGCAACGCCCGCCATCTTTGATATTAAACAGGCTCAACGACATGATCCGGTTCAAACCGGTACAAATTTCTATAATTACTCGTTTGAAACCAAGGTTGGCAAGTTTTTACCGGCCACCGGTTATAACCGGTTATTGCAATGACAATAACCATTCCGGCAAGAAAACTCTTGGTAACAATGGCAAAAACCTCGTCCTCTTGTCAAAAATGGCAAACTTTTTAAAAACTTCTTGGCAAAATAGAATCTATAAATTATTGTTGTAGGCCTAATAAAATATGTCATCTTCAAAGTTAGCGTCGGTTTTATACATCTGGCTTGTTACTTCACATACAGGTTAAACATTATTTAAATTAATCAATTACCAGTTTTTTTTATTATGTGCCCGTATTTCACATTTTGCTAGTTTCATTATATCATTGGTTTACTGGTTAAACTGCAGGTCAGAGTTGTTTTTATCTTGATATAGTATAGTTAACTTCTAACTGCATTTATACTATGTGGTAATATACAGCTAGTACAGCACCGGTAGTTTTAATTTCTCACAAGAAAGATTTTGTATAACTATGCAGTCTGTGCTGTGAAATATGATTTTCATTTGCCTTGTCCTTATTTTGGGAAAGAAACCGGCAACAACTGCCAATAATTATCGACAATAACCGGTTTTTGCCAATGTCCTTCAAATATAGATTTTAATTCGGCATTAGGCCTAATCCAACCCTGTTTGCAACTTTCTCAAAATCGACCACAACATTAAAGAAACTATGATTATGTCGTCAAATACACTTGACTAGTTTATTGGCTTCACTTTTACAGTGGAAGGCCCATCATAGTCGTAGCATTAGGCCTACGCGTTTTTGCCAAACAAAACATAGCAGTTTTCTCTAAAATTAAGTCATTAGCACAAACCTGTTGTTGAAACCACCAGAACAAACAAAATCGGTGCTAAACCTACGTCCATATTTTATTAATAAGTGAAAATCCTGAAAAATTAACAACTAAGGCTGCCAACTTTGGACTTGGCAAATCCGGGTCGCCCGCATAGGGCTGTTTTAAAGTCATCGTAGGCCATAGGAACTCTTGCACTCGTAGACCCCAACTGCCAGCTCTGCATTAAAGCAAACGCTGAATTACCAGTTAAAAGCAGAGACCGTGATAGGCGAAACGTCTACAACAATAAGCAGAAAGATTGAGATAGGATAAGGCTGACCTTATCTCATACATCATGCTACAAATACTTATTTATCTGATATCAGTACCGTAATAATGTGCAAATACTGTGCAGAGGGTTGCACATGTGAGTGTGGTAATGGTAGAGATGCATTCTATGACAAAATAGTTAAGACCTTACGTAGGGTAGCAGACGAGCATTGCCCTATGACTTCGGCTTCTTACAACAAGCATTACTGGGATGATCAACTCAATGATCTGAAGCACAAGTCTATAACATGATGTGTGGAAGGCAGTTGGTGGGCCCAGACAAGGATCAATTTATGTAGCCAAAAGAGGTGCAAACGCTGAAACTTAGCTTGCTAGGAGAAACAAAGAGGCAGCAGAGGGTAAGCATATTTCTAATGATTTGCATGATTATCTGCTGTCGAACGATAGCAACGACTTCTGCAAAACATTGGAAAGCAAGTTTAAAAGTATCGCAAACTTTCTGTGACAATGGATGGCTTTACTGAACACAATCACATTGCCATTGCCTCTGCCATCAATTTTAAAAATGCATGCTCACCCAGCAATGAAAAAGACCACCAAGAACTCAGAAATAAATTTGTTGTTCGGTTCAACCAGTACAGTCCAGCTTGGTGATTACAGCATGGTATGTGGGGCGCGGTGTAGGGGTATGTTCGGTGCCTTGCAGCCGGAGGGTTGCGGGTTCGAATCCACCTCAAGTCCAGCCGCCGCGTAGGGACCCTATCTGCAAGTCCTTCACTCGCACTATTATTGCTCATGCGCTTCGGCGTGAAACTCCGATTCAGTGTCCGCGCTGTAGTCGGGAGCGCCTCTGAGTAGAAATCTTGAAGGGGCGCTATAACTAGTACATACATACATACATACATACATACATACATACATACATACATACATACATACATACATACATACATACATACATACATACATACATACATGTGTAGAGGTATTGACCAGTGCATACCAGCTAAAGGAAGCGTGATAAAGCCGCAGGGTTACAGCGGATAGAGGCAGAGCATGTATACATGTAGTACATGCTCATTCTAGACTGTGTGTGCTTCTATCTCTTCTATTCAACCAGATGCTTAGGAATGGCAATGTACCTACTAAGTTTGGCTTATGCATCATTATACCTGTGGAAAAAGGGGCCACCCTAGACAACAGTGAAAGCGACAATTATCGAGGTATCACCTTAATTTCCAATCTGTCTAAACTCTTTGAAATGGGTCTGCTGGAACTGTATGGTACCTATTTGCTGACTTCTGACCTGCAGTTTGGCTTACAATTTTCGAATCTTAGAAACGGCCTCATAATTTTCAGACTCTTATCTGTAGGCATTCATGTCAGGTATATCAGATAACTTTCTGCCTTGTAGTGCGGTTGCTGCAGTAATAGCGAACATCATGACTGACTTATTGCTCAAGCATCTCTGTTGAGATATCGCCTGATGGAAAGCAGATTATTTACGCTGACTTAATAATATGTACAGCTGCTTAGCCTGTATAATTGGCCAGTCTTACTGGCCCTATTGTATTGTATTTACGAATTTCTAAAGCGCATTACACAGTACGACCTAATCAGAGGCGCTCCTAATCAGAGGCGCTCCCATTGCGAAAAACCTCGAGAGAAAAGAAAAATCTTAAGAGTATGGGCAGAGACAGTAGTACCAAAAGTTAAAATCATAGAGCGAGTCATAGAGGGTAGATTATTCCAGAGCAAAGGGCCAATAGACGCATAAGCGCGGTATTGGGCAGTAGTAGTCCGAGTCCGATACACCAAGAGGTCGTGACGGTCTAACGAATGGAGAGGACGACCAGAGGCAGCCGAAATAGGACGATGGATAAGATCACAAAGATAGCGTGGAGCTTGACCCAAAAGGGCTCTGGAAATAAGGAGAAGAAGTTTAAACCGAAATTACCGAATACGGGCAATGAGCGAAAGCCAGTGTAAAGTGCTCGATCATGAATGTTAAGATAGTCTACGTGAGAAGCTAGGAAGGTGGGCAGTCAGACGAGCAGCTGCATTTAGCACCGATTGAAGAGGTGACAGCTACTGACAGGCGAGATTTCAGACGACTAACAAGTAGCCAGTTGCAGTAATCAATGCGTGAGCAGATGAAAGCATGGACCAACCTATGTAAAAGTGGAGGAGGGAACAGGTCGCCTAACAGCTCGAAGACGTCTCAGATGATAGAAACTAGGCGAGAGAGGCTAGAGAAGTGTTCAGCAAACGAAAGAGTGCTGTCACGAACAGAAGTCGTGAAGGTGAACAATGGAAACTGCTCAGAAAGTAGGTCATAGTTGAATTTTAGGAGCTGCTGGCCAGTGGCTTCTATCCCCCCTAAACAACCAGGCTCAATCCCTCCGCTTCCCCCCTCCTGGGCCGTGTCTCCCATCTCTCCGAGATCCCATATTGCGGACGTGAGTTTTAGCTCATTTTCATGGGCGTATTTTGGGGGGGAGGGGGGAGTTTTACGAATTAAAACTCACCCTCCGAAATAAGTTTCCGAAATTTTTTATGCCTTTACATGTGAAATATCAAAAACTTAATTTTTGCTACCATCTCCAATTGACCACCCCCCCTGCCATTAAACCCCTCTAAAAAATATTATGGCTATGCCCATGCTCATTTCTGATTAGAAAAATGTGTTTGTAATTCATAGGTTTCGTCTGCTAAAACATCATCAATCCAACTTCTATTTATGCGAAGATTTCTTTCATCAATCCAGCTTCCATTTAGGCAAATTATTTTCGTCAATCCAGCTTCCATTTTAAATTGGATATATATACAATGGATACCAATGCAAAAATAATTGAAGCACCTTGAATGGAGGATTACCGGTAATGTTGTTCAGTGTTTAAGTATGCGAGTCAACGGGTGTGAATTAAGCTACATGTAGATTAAAATCATTCACAATCGCCACATTCACAATCGCCGAAATGCAGAGAATTCATCAGTCTACACAACTTGAGTCGACTCAGTCGAGCATTAATGCATTATGGTATGGAGAGGGGAGTTGCTCACAATAAGGATAAGGATCATAAGGTTCAAGGTTCAAGTAAAGGTTACAGTTAGCTGGATTCGGACCGTACGCCACGGTACCGCTAAGTCGCGAGCCTGATAAAATTGATGGCTTGACACTTTTGGTAGTGTTCTGTCCATTTGTCGAACCATACAATGATTTATGTACAGTTTGGGAGTGAGATGTAGACTTTACTGTGAAATCCTAAGAAACTAGAAAGACTGGGGGTTCAACCAACCCCCAATCCCCCCAGCAATTCTCACCCTGTTTAAATGTTTATTTTTGTCACAACAATGCAGACGATAATGTCGTACGATTAATTGCGAGAAGCCGAGAACTAAATAAACACAATAAAGGAATATATGATGAAACTACATAACACATTAAGTAGGCCTACTCCTACAGTGTGTTAACAAAATCGAGTGACTTAGTTGGACGATGTCACCGGTTCACACTAATTTATACAAGAAAATTGAGTCTGTAACTTGTAGAAAGTGTGATAAAAATTGAAAAACCCACTTCCCCTCTGTTTTTCACTGGGCTCAACCTGCGCCCGCCCTGTATAGGGATAGAAGCCCCTGCTGCTGGCTATAATTATATAATATATCGATTGAGTGTCTCTAGACCGCAGAGGTCACGTTATTCGTCTCTGCTTGTTACTTACCGTGTCAGTTTCTGACTACGTTGAGTAGGCCTACGCAAAAATCAGATTGTCAGATTGTGAACCGAGATTTATTTAGCGCTATACCGGAATGTGCTATTCCCGGATCTGCAACGTTTAGAAGCGAGTCGTTTGAGATTTAAGCCGCCCTGCCAGGCAGCACACGTAGCGTATCGAGGTTCAAGTGTCTTACGAGTTTATTCGCATTTAAAAATGTTTTTAAGGAATCACATGAGTAAGGTTGCATCAAAATGTTATGTCATATACGATTGGGTTGTGTGAACGCGCGTGAAAGAGTTAATGCACTTAACAAATTAGCAGGTTATATGATGACGTTTCCATAGATCTAAGTGAAGTAAAGAAGTATGTTCCAACATTGCAGTAAGTAAGATTCAACTATGCCAGCACATTATGCAAGTTTAGCACCAGTCAAGCAGTCAGCAGTTAACACATTTTCAGCAGGTCACTCAAACATGAGGGTTTAGGATAGTGGTAACACTCTGGCGCGTAGAGGCAACGGACCCGGGATCGCTTCCCGGTACCCTTCCTAAGGTCGACTCAGCCTTTTCATTCACGAGCTGGCGCGTTGGCGAAATGAGATGTAGGACGTGATGGACGCCTTGCATGGCTGCCGTATACAGTTAAATTCGACTCCTTTAATAACTTGTGATCATCCGTTCATACTGAGTTGTAATTGTCAGTTTGAAAATATTATTATTATTATCATCATCATCATTATTATTATTATGTGTGTGTGTGTATCTTTGCAATGTTTTATGCACCGCTATGATGGAATGACCGAATGAGCTGACTCAGCTGAGAGACAAAGGAAAATCTCTTCCCCAGTCACGCTGTCAATGTCACGCGTCTTACTCATCTCAGTCACGGTTATCGTATCAGAACAATTTACGAAAGATGTGATGCAAACTCTATTGTCAGAAATACAGTTACGTCGTTCAGTGGCGTAGCCAGGAATTTATGATGGGGGGGTTTTGGGATTTTAAATACCGGTAATTTGTGTTTTCAACGGAAAAATTGCGAATATTGTTAAAACTTCATCGTGCTGGGGGCAAAAAATTTTTTTTCCCTAAGCCAATGGGGGGGTTTTAACCCCCCAACCCTCCCCATTGCCTACACCACTGACGTCGTTTCACAACTGATTCCAATCTGTTAGCGTCATAGCTATAATTTACTTGATTTTAGTGTTTTTCTTTGCTATTTAACTTTAGAACTGATTGCTATCTAAATAGGACTAGTCGTGCACTTAAAGCATTTCTTCCGTGGAGCACGCTCGCTTGCAGCTCCACAGTTCACTGTTTGGACATTCTAACCGCCTATCAGTCTCATTTCATTCTTGACACTTATCGCACATTCGTACTTGCAGTATCGTAGGCCGATACTAATACATTACTGTCACTAACTCCTTTCGCACCTACCTTAAAGGAAGGTGCGAAAATCTGTCGAATGAGGTCGTTCACTGTCAATTTTAGTAGCCTACTTGTATACACTTGTAGGTTTTGTAAGGTAATGTAAGTTAAACTTAGTTTCACAGAGCCAGTGAGCATTCGTATAAAATGATTAGTGTTAAGATTCTAACAGCTGAATATAGGCCTGCATTAACCAGTAACCCACTGACCACGAGCGGTATAATACCACTAATAGAAGCAGCAGGTCATGGCGCCTATGCAATATCTGAAACAAGAGGACTTGACTGTGATGACAATTTCCTGATGAAGAATCATTACCGCCCTCCTACTTCTAGACAGCTCTGGTCTTCATAGAAAAGCCGCTTCCAGAATATCACACTCGAGGAAGTTAATAGTTTCATCATCATCGTCATCATCATCATCATCATCATCATCATCATCATCATCATCATCATCATCATCATCATCATCATCATCATCATCAATAGATGAACCAAGATGTTGTTATATTCCAGAATCTACTGGAAGATCCCGCCCTCACTTGAAGGAACTAGTTTATAGGTTAGTATAATAAGGCAAGCCCGGATTTAGGCATGTGCACTATGTGCCAGTGCACAGGGACCCCTGCTATATCCAAACATTCATATTTTAAAGGCACTTATCTCTTTCTCAAGTTAAAATCATTTTTTAATAATGTTTGAAAATGCAGTAACGAGAAATCAATGAAAGGCCTACAATCGACAAGTAAAAAGATGTTGCATGTCCAGAGAACAAACCATTCCAGTTTAAATAAATTAACAAACGAAGAAAGCTAACAGACGGTAACAGTAAATTCGGAGAGAAACATGCTGTCAGAAACCCGGATCTCCATTTACGTGACGTTTAAGCGACTTCCTGCAATGTCAAAATAATGCAATCATGAAACAAGATACCAGTAATTTTCCTAATCTATACGACACTAACATACGAAACTACGAGTGATACGATCCCTTATCAGGATTAACCCTACTTTGCATGTAGTAACGTAAAACGTATCTATCTGGGAATTTAATACAGCACCTTACATATAATATAACTTATATACAACCTACTCAAAGGCACTAAGGGGGGGCCGTAGCGCATTGGATAACATCTGGCACAGAGACCGAGAGGTACCGAGTTCGAGCCACCGTTGGGCGAATATGCTTTGTAGGCTGCTATTAGCGCCGTTGTATTGCAGGCTGTCTGTTCTGTTAGTAGTTAAGATTTCAATTGCATAACATGTAAATGTACAGCGCAGTGCGTTTGTCAGGCGCTTAATAAAGAAAAGATATTATATTATTATTTTATTAGTAGCCCAGCTCTGTTGGAACAGCACTGTCTTCAGTTTCAGGACTTTCGACAGCTCCTGAGGTTGAAGCATAAACCTGACACGAGTCAAGATAAAGCCATTTCTCAGCGCCTCTGCAAGGTCCTTTAACCCTCAGGCTACAGAGGTTTTTAGGATTTCGTGTTTGGTTTCACATATCATAACTTGTAATACAGCAATGGATTCAGCATTCATTTCTGCACAGAATGGTATAGTTAGTTGTACATTATGTGAATGCACCTAGAAATTACATCACTTTTAACAACGGAACCCCTATAATTAGCGATATTTTATATTATTGCGTACATTTTGTACTTTTTGGATAAACAAATATAAGATTATGTGTGTTTTTAAACTAATCTATGTATCCAAGAACATTTTAAACATAATTTGTAACAATAGCCTACAAACTAGTACAGTCTGTTTAGTTGTAGCGAAATCTAAAGGCAACATGAAACAAGACTTCACGTTGTTGTTCACGGCAGTCAAATATGTCGGTGGTTTTTGCAGTTATTGTAGCCTAAGTTACTCCCGTTATTTTGTGCGAATACTTCCTGTAAACTGGCTTCTCAGTTCTCACTTCATCTTCAGTACCTGTATCAGCTAATATAAGTTCTAAATCTGTAGCTGTTGACAAAATTTATGTAGAAATATCGGTTTACGTCGTGATGTTGCATCAGCCATTTTCAGACAGATATCGCGTATTATAATTTATTTTGATCACTTCCAGTGTTCAAAAGACAACAAAGTAAGCAAGCAAATGTAGCCATGCATTCCCTCTACAGAATGGTATATTTGCTTCTCTTCTAGGAAGAAAAAAATGAATACGCTATAGTCGAAAAACTATGGGGTGGTATCCACCCACCCACCCCTCTGGTACCTCAGTATATCGGGTATAACTTTTGAACGGCGTGAGATACCACCATGATGTTTATCTCAAAATGTGCCCAAATGAATCTGCTACAGCTATTTAAAATTACATTATTATATTCCATGTGAAAAAAATTTGATGCATAAAAACGTAGGGGGTGGTAACCACCCCCTTGGTAGCCCGAGGGTTAAAGGTGCTATATAAATGCTAGGTAAATACAAACATGCATGTACAATGTACATATATCCATGTTGAGACACACCTACACCTACAAACACATATACGCACAAACAACACACAACTAAACACACACCCAAACACACATACATAAATACATACATATATATATTACAGCAATTTATATAGTGCCCATTAAATATATAAGATATATCAGATAATATTTATAATATATATACATACGTACGCTATATAAAATTGCTGTAATATATATATCAAATCAAATCAAATCAAATCTTCTTTTATTGCAACCAAACTAAAAATACTAAAACATCATTAAACACAAAAGGGTACTACTTTGGCAAGCAAAGGGAAACCCAGAAGGGATAAAGGAATCCCGCTGAGTAGGGCCCCCCTAATAGTAATTACAGCAAACAAAATCATCAAGATGGTCAACACAGTGAACAAATTTCCAAATCCAATGGCCGAACCCCAAAATTCAATACAGTCAATTAATCAATAAAGTCTACACTTCAAGTTAGCAAAATACTAGATAATTCTTAACTAAGAACTTAACTATTATCTTAACTACACGCGGCTATTTACACTTTATGAAAAATGCTAATTTATAATGTGGAAGAGAGTAGTAGAGTACGTAATCTCTTTTTAAAGGTCAATAGATTATTGGTTAGACGTATTACGGGTGGTATTTTATTCCATACTTGAGTACCATAGGACTTGATAGTGAAACGTCTGGTATTAGTGTGAGCTGAAACAGGGCGGTAAGCAGAGGTGTTCCTAGTAGAGTACGAATGGATGTCAGAGACGTGCTGGAGGAAGCCCTTAAATATCGGGGGGAGGAGCCCATGTTCAAGCCGATAATAGAATTCACCTATTTGGAAGTCTCTGATCTGGTCGAGTCTCAGTAATCTTAGTTCCGAAAAGGATGGGCCTGAGTGTTCCCATTTCTTAATGCCTGCAACTAAACGAACAGCCCTCTTCTGAAGGATAATTAATCTGCTCAATCTCGAGGCGTATGTCGAGGCCCACACCATATTGCAATAGGTGAGGTAAGGGTAAATAAGTGCGTAATATAAATTCAATCTGGATGCTCTTGGCAGTAAGTATGCTATACGAGTTAAAATGCCCACATTTTTAGCAATTTTAGCTGAAATCTGATTAATGTGAACTTTCCAAGTCATATGTTGATCAATGTGGATCCCTAGAAATTTCGTTGACTCTACCTTCTCAATAGGGGTATCCTTAATACGTAAATCGAAACTGCCAGTCGGAAGAGCTTTCCTGTGGGATTTGAATAATATGTAATTAGTTTTATCTAAATATATATATATATATATATATATATATATATATATTGTGGCGTGTTAGTCTAAGGAGAAACTGCTTGAGAGTCCCGAGTCTAGATTAAACACGATTTATTAACTATTTACAATGAAATTATAATACCTTTACAAGAGCGGCAGAACATCAGCCAAACGAACAGAAACACGAACGTCCAAACAAACGAAACAATCCTAACAGAGGATTCAAAGTTTTCAAACACCAAAGTCGAAGCGAATACAAGCGTCATCCAAGCAGGAGACGAAACGAACAGAAGCGCACGCGAACACAGACGAAACCAAACGGATCCTCGAACATGAGGTCCACAGCAACCTTGAAGCCAGTCGGAACTAGACTTAGCTCTACAGTCAAAGCGACTAGATTTATAGTACATTATGGCGCCAAAAGCATTAGGCGCGTGGCCCATCCTACCTAACCCTCACGTGCTATATCAACGCACGTGCTCAGGCCAAGCGCCTACATGTAACATATCCCTCCCCTTGAAAAGCGAGGCAACCCGTTGGTTGACGAAGATTATATACTGTTCAGAAAGTTCTGTCCAATTATATCTAAATATTGTTCTTTTCGAAAGTTTAGCATAATGTTCATTTCAACAAAATTCTAGTATACAATAATGAAAAAGTCTCAAACATTACTTAACTACATAAAGTCTCTGGCAACAGGCCAAAACAACTCCGACCGTCAACTCCAAAGGTTCTGAACAAAGTCAAAAGTACAAGTCTGATCTCCAAGGAGTGCTTCTGTATCTCCAGACTCCACGCAACAACTTCAGAATTGTGTTAGGTCCTGATTGGCCCAACGTCACTTTACTTGACCAGATGTTGGCCGTGTCTGGCGCTACATCATCGAGCACCAAGATAGAGAAGAGAACAACCACCATTGTTTCGAATCTCCTCCCGCACGCTGATTGTTTCTTCACGCGTCCTCTTGTTCGACGAATACGTCCGCTCCTCAGAGGAATCACCTCCGCGACTCTCTGAAAGCACAACTCTCTCAACCCACAATGAGAAACATTGTCACCAATTCGAATAACGGCTACTTTCCATTGGCATACAACATAATCATTCTTCCGTGTACAAATCACAATCTGACCACGCTTCAATTTAGATGCCAATTCCACAGACTGTACGGCTACCTCAACATCCGTGCACACAATCGCAACATATTTCACAACAACAAACTGTTTCATCCATAATGCAACAAAATTATGCAGCACATCCTCAGACAACCATCCTGTCATCAATAGCGTGTTGCCTTGAACAAGCACATTCACAACACATAAACGACAATTTCTATCAGGAATCACCTTGCACAACATACAACGCAAACCATCAGACACAAACAAACTGCAAGACATTGCCAATCCTTTGTCCGAGAATGCACGCTTTTGTACAGTTTCCACGGAGTCGTCGAACACTGGAGATACAACAGCCGTACACACATTCTCGCATACACTCACGTGCGCTGTCGTCTTATCAACAAGACCCACATCAACTGCGACATTTCCTTCAACCTCATTCAATACAAACAAAGGCTGCAATTCATTAATTACTGGCTGCATTTCAATTAGTCCAGCCCGCGATACACTGTCAGAAAACACGCGTACACTTTCATTAGATTTGGCAGACATACTAGACAATTCACTCTCGTACACACAGTCATTACCGTCTAAATGAACCTGTGCTGCTGTTCGCTGCTCGACCAGTTTCTCAATAGCTACTGTTCCCAATTTCTTCCCTAATTTTGGGGCAAATTTCATGTCTGACGGCAAGTTACACAAACCCTCGTCTCGTCCTGTCCCTTCGCTACTTTCGACAACATCTATTCTCTTGCATTTTAATTCCACCCGACTTTCCTCCGTACACATTCGTTCCTGTGCTTCCAATCTTCTCTCTTCTGCCTGCGCTTTCAATTCATTTTGTTTCACCTGCCACTCATAAACTCCACTGCGAATTGCTTTAGCCAAGTACTTTTGAAGTTTCGAGTGATCTAACCTCGTAGTAACCACTCCTAGACTACCCAAATGTTGCCTAAGTTCTTCGGTCGACATGTCAAACACGTCGTCCAATTCAAGCCGCCTGGCCACTACTGGCGTCTCCATTGTACACTCTACGTACACACCACTCGAACAAATTTCAACCAAATATCTGCACCAATTTCAAAATTTGGCGCAAAACAAACTAAGTAGGCTATCCACTACCAAACAAATTTGAATGAAAATTCAATCCCAACTTTCAAAATTTCTCAAATACAAAACCAACTACGTGGTCAAAATTTAGTTAAACCCACGGGCCCCCATATGTGGCGTGTTAGTCTAAGGAGAAACTGCTTGAGAGTCCCGAGTCTAGATTAAACACGATTTATTAACTATTTACAATGAAATTATAATACCTTTACAAGAGCGGCAGAACATCAGCCAAACGAACAGAAACACGAACGTCCAAACAAACGAAACAATCCTAACAGAGGATTCAAAGTTTTCAAACACCGAAGTCGAAGCGAATACAAGCGTCATCCAAGCAGGAGACGAAACGAACAGAAGCGCACGCGAACACAGACGAAACCAAACGGATCCTCGAACATGAGGTCCACAGCAACCTTGAAGCCAGTCGGAACTAGACTTAGCTCTACAGTCAAAGCGACTAGATTTATAGTACATTATGGCGCCAAAAGCATTAGGCGCGTGGCCCATCCTACCTAACCCTCACGTGCTATATCAACGCACGTGCTCAGGCCAAGCGCCTACATGTAACATATATATATATATATATATATATATATATATATATACGTACGAACAGGTCTATCCTTTAGTGATTTCCCTTAGAACAGATGGGCCATGACGGCATTGTATGTATGTTTCTGAGTATTGTCAGTTTGTCAGTTCAGTATCTGGTATGCCCTTGTTGCACGTCTCTTTTCAGGAAACATCTTTAGCCTACATTATGTGGCATCTGTTCCGATCAATTTCACAGCAACATGTCCAGCACTGAGCAAGTTTAGAGTACTTGATTATATTATGTAGTGCTATCCACGCATTACGCTACCATCTAGGATGTTCTTACGAAATCGTTGTATTGTTATAAGAGAAGCCTGTGCGTTAATTGTGACGGTTAAGAGAATAAAAATTCGAGTAAGACTTACTGAATTTGGTGTATAATTCGATGTTGGAGGCCCGCTGGACGTAGAATCATACGAAGGCACGTCTACCTTCCCACTACACAAATAAAACAACAAAGTGTCAACACCATCAATGCTCACCTACTGTAGCCGATTGGTTAGAGAGCTCACCTTGTAACGCGGAGAGTACGGGTTCAAGCCTCCGCCCCTGAAAGCGTAGGCTACTACTGTGAGCATGGGAACTCAGAGCACCGAGCAGTTTCACTCAGAGTTACTCAGCACCATCGGTTGATGCTTGGTCATTAGATAATGGTGCTTAACATATGCATATAATAATATCTTATAATAATAATAATAATAATAATAATAATAATAATAATAATAATAATAATAATAATAATAATAACTAATATTTTATAATAATAATAATATAAAATAATAATAAAATAATAATAATAATAATAATAATAATAATATAAGTAGTAGTAGTAATATTAAAAAATAATAATAACAACTACATCAAGGATCTCATCATAATGAATACCAAATACAAGAGAGACTTGTCATGACACAAGTTAGTATTTAAGCAAGACTCTCTTGTATTTGGCCTATCAGCAAAGACCACAGTGAGGTACCGGAACAACAATAAGATGAATACAGGGACAGTGGCTGCACTACGTTTAGGTAACTTTGGCACAGTTTGGAGCTGCAAATGAGTGAAAACTACCCCGAAAATATTTGCTTGACCTTACACTAGGCCTCTCTCAGCACATTTCTTACAACATTATGCTGTCTCTCCGTAGACTTTCAGTGCTGTGGTTTAAATCCTTCATAGACTCACAATATGCCATATTCAATTTAGCCATATTTCAAGTCTGGAGGTATTGGGGAGACAAGGGCTCATTTAGAGGACCGTGAATTCCCACGGCCAGTTCTCTGAATAAGGGGTAGAATTTGCCAGTGTGCATGACCTTCATCAAAAGGGTAGCAGGCAGTGAAACTTTATATTCAGCTAGGCAACCTCTACGGCGTGGTTTGTGGGGCAATGATGGTGGGCAGCGGCATGGTTTGTGGGGCAGGTAGCTCGCCTTATAAGGTGGAGCATACGGGTTCCAGTCTCCTTCCCGAGTCGGTAACTGTGTAGGGACCTTGAGGAAGTCCTTCACTCACAATTTCTCAGCACCATTGACTGATGCTTGGTTGTTAGATAGTGGCGCTAAATAAATGTGCAATAATAATAAATCCAGCAGTTTGACTGCTGTTATCATGCCAACGTTTAACAGAGATACCTGGAGCAGTCACCACTGATGTTTTAGTGGATACCCATATATATGTATAATGCCTTCCCTCTTTTTGATAACACAACAGAAACGTCACTCCAACACTCACCTGATTTCAGTCACGAGTAAAACATGACACAGTACTCACTCTTTTATGTCTGTAAATGAAAAAAAGGCAAAAGATTAAGTTCTTAGTTCACATTTGTTTATCACTAGCAAGTGCTAGTGACTTCATTCATTCTCTCAGTTTCACCATATGATCGTCTCAGTTACAGTGTACAGTCAACTTTACATCCTAGTTATTTCATATAATTATACAGGATGACACTGGAACAGATACCCTAAATCACATGTTTGCCTGGCCGGGATTTGAACCTTTGACCTCTCGCTTACCGGTCCTTAAGCAGTGACAGAACTGAAATTTCCAATCCCACGGCAAAAACGAAAGGCAGTAAAGAAGTAGAAAGAAAGGAAGATTTAAAGAAAATATTCCATTACACTTTCAATAGCCCTAAAAACTTAAAATTTAACTATACAATACAATACAACTGCATTTGATATTGACCTTCTTCCAAAGTTCAAAAGTGCACACGCCTCGATGGCGCAGATGCAATTGTATTGCAGAGCAATTGTGCGCCAAGGACTTGCTCACGGTCCCTACACAGTAACCGCCTCAAACGAGGATCGAACCCGTACTCTCTCGCGTTACAGGCCGACCGCTCTAACCAATCGGCCACCATGCTATCTAACAGACTGAAAAAGGTTTGTCTTCAGATTAAGCTGAGAATGATTCTTGGATCTAATTTTAGCCTGTAACAGCTGTATGTGCCAATCCACCAAACAGAGCATGTGCTTAAGTATCTCATCATCTCATCAAGGCGCTACACTATAATAATTATATCATCTAACTGATCTAAACAAGAACTGTACCTTGCTCAAACACAGTTGACATTCTATTCTATTTACGAACTTATAAAGCGCCTCTCACAGTACAACCTAATCAGAGGCACTTCCAGTGCAAAGGGCCCTCGAAAAAAGAAAAGTCTTAAGAGAACGAGCAGAAACAGTAGTGCCCCCAGATAACATCACAGCACAAGTTATAGCAGGGGTCATTCCACAGCAAAGGGCCAACAGAGGCGTAGGCACGATGCTGTGCTGTGGCAAGTCCGAGACCGAGGGAACTAGAAGGTCATGATGGTCAAAAGAGCGGAGAGGACGTCCAGAGGTAGCTGAGATAGGTCGTCTGATAAGATCATAGAGATAGAGGGGAGTTTGACCCAGAACGCCAATTACACGTAAGAAAAAGAATTTTAAACTGAATCCGAGCAGTTAAGGGAAGCCAATGAAGAGCTCTGTTCAGTCATAAAAGTCGAAATATGGGACATGCTTGTCCCTTAGGCAGAGTAAATTCTCAGCTCAAGACGGTATCAACTCGCACTGCTGGGTCTGTGGTCATACCCAAACAACTTGCCAATGGTCAGTTGTTTGGGTCTGAGGTCAACCAAAAAAACTTGCCAACAGTCAGTTGTACGTCTGTTCAGCCTGGTCAACACTGTTACCAATGGATTAGAAGGTGGCCCAGGCCAGCTAGACTCTTTCTAGTCTACCTACCATTCTTCTTCTTCCTGTAGTGGACGAAAACGTAGATACGAGTCCGATCATCCCACAAACCAGCATACAAAGCAAACCCGATGACAACGCCGATGATAAGACAACCACAAACGATGCCAGCGACGCAACCTGGCCCACAACCTACAAAGAACACAACATCAACACATTTTTCATAGAACTATCAGACGACCAAAGAGATATGCTTTCCCACCTGCCGACATCACACACACAACCAAGGAGCATGGCATCCGATTGGTTAGAGCGCTCGTCTTGTATCGCAGAGAGCACAGGTTCGATCCGCCACTCAGGCGATCCCTGTGTAGAAACCTTGAGCAAGTCCTCTGCTTGCAATTGCTCAGCACCATCGATTGATGCTTGGTCAATAGATAACGGTGTTTAATAAATGCGTAATAATAAGAATAATCATAATCAACCACCCACTGACACATGTAGCAGGCACAGTTCTTATCAGGTACTGTAAGGCACTATATAAACTACCAAGATGCAAACGTACACACAACCTGTACTTCAAAACAGCAACTACGGTAGTCCTGTAGCATTTCTAAACAGATGTTACGCAATTAAACTGCTTACCTGCTACCTCCGCATCCTGTCTTCCCTTGTCAGAAGACTGAAGCTGCGTGGCTCCAGAGTCTGCATGATATAATAAACAAGATAGAAGTAAATAATGACAAGGCAGCTTTATGGTTGGTTATTAGTTAGGTAATAACATGTAGGAAAACTTATTAAATCCTGCATTGTGTATATTGACAGAAAATAACAGAATTTAGTCCCAAATTCGCCCACTAATGAAAATAGGTCATTCCTTGTCAAATCAACCAGAGGTGCACACTGTACACCACACCCCTTTGGATTCTTCTGAAAATTGTTGTACATGAACTAGGAAATACAGTGAAAATGTGAGCAGAATACCTCAAAATTTGACCGAGAAATTAATTTTTGAAGTTAATAAACTAAAAAAGGAACGCGTGAAAATAGCATGATCTACCAAGTTTGGACTGTCATATCCCGGCCAAGAAATGGACTAAACTTAGGGCTGAAAATTTTTCCTTGTTATCAGTTTTGTGCTCTGTCCAAATATGTGGCCGTATGTAGGCTATCAGGCGCTCGGCTTGTCGCGCGGAGAGCACGGGTTCGAGCCTCTTCTTCCCCTCCTGAGATGATCACTTGAGCAAGTCCTCTGCTTGCAATTGCTCAGCACCATCGATTGATGCTTGGTCTTTATATAATGGTGTTTAATAAAATGCGTAATAAAAAACTAATAATAACAATAATCATATTCAACCACTTATGCTGAAACCAGTGATATTTTCGTGAATAAGAAGTAGAATAAGTATTATAATTACTTGATTTTCGTTCAGCAGAAGTAGAATAAAAAATATTTTAAGAACGAGAACAGAATAAGAAGTGAGAACAGAATAAGAAGTGAAAATAAGACCTTCAGAAGTGAATAAGAATAAGAAGCATACATATTTTTATTAAAAAAAATTAAAAAATTCTAATTTTATTATGGCCGTTATTTTAGTACTTTTAGGAAGTAGGTTCTGTGAGTGAGGAAGTAGGTTCCTCACAGAAAAGTAGGACATTATTTTTACCTGGGGTGATAGAGCTTTGAACTAGTTTAAACCGGCATTAGGGGCTAATAATATGCAAATGCTGGGTAAATGCAGGGCCGAGGGGTTGGCACTGGCCGTCTGAGGGAGCCAGCAATCGGCCGGCAGGCTGGCTGACCAGAGGAGTGAGGTAAGATGTGATTGGCCAGTAGGAAGAGCCAAGGGTCAGGCACATGTTACTCAGCAAAGAGAGGCCGCCGGTGTCACGAAATAGAGTATCCCTTCATGAGTATCCCCCTTAGCGAAATAGTGTATTCGGCTTAGTTTGAATTTTTGTCGGTTTCTAAGTGTATTCTGTCGTACTGTTTGAATTTATTGTACACATAAAATATTTTAAGTTGCGAATCTTTAGTTTGTACGTCGACCCGAAATTAATTAACTTCGTTTTTGGTGATTTTGACTGGATTTTCGTGATGCTATCGTGATGCGTATGACGATGTGAGATAGAATGGTTCAACCCCCGGATACTGTAAACCGGTTTATTCCATCCGGGGTGATATGCTTTAGGGGGATAGAATATCGCTGGACACCGGCAAGGGAGATTCCTTTTTGCTTTGGCTGGTTTAAAGGAGGGTGGTCGTCTCTGGTGTAGAGAACTGCTCGTAATTGTCATCGTAATCTCTGAACTTCTAAAGCGCCACTCGAAAGCCAAGCGCAGCGCACCAGCTTATTCACGAGCGCTGCGTCTAGTCAAAAGGGTTATCCGAGAGAGTAGTCCGAAGGAGGTCCGAGTCCGATCGGTGGTTTCCAGAGGATCACAGGGTCAGACCGTCAGAGTAGCTGCTAAGGTGGGTGTTGTTTAGGTCGAGACTTGGAGGGAAGATGATCAGTTGAGTCGGGGTAAGATTTCTTAAAGAGGAGAGACTTTAGTTTCGAGTGGAAAGCCTTCGCGGTGATGGATAGAGGAGTCTGATGCGGATGATGGTGGGTGATTGGAGATGATGGTGGAGGAACCAAAAAAGTGCGGAATTCAGCAGGTAGGTCGTTCCAGAGACACGGTGCAGTGTTGGATATGGCTCGGTTGGAGAATTTGAGATGAGTAGTAACAGGAGGTCGAGAGAGAGAGAGTGATAACGGAGGATGATCGGGTAGAGCGGGTTGGCTGGATGGTGAAGAGGTCGCGAAGATATTTGGGCTGGGAGTATTGTAGAGAGTTGTAGGTTATAAGGACTTTGAAGTGAATTCAATTCAATCCAATTCAACACTTTTATTGACACCAAGTACCAAATTCTTCACAAAAACAAATCTAGCAGTACATAATCACTTCAGTCCGATTATCAATTATATATGCAGCAAAGTTGTCTACCATAAGACAATCGGTTTCCTAGTGTCAAGGGGTTATCCCTAAAGGAGCACTAATGCTCCGCTGCCAGGAGCCCTATTTTCCTTAATTTTCTAAGTATAGGTAGAACAGATGATCAGTGGGTTTCTACATCCATTATAGTTTATTTATTCCAGTTCATTAAGATACTGTGTAAGTTTCATTTTAAATATTTTATTTTAAATAAATAAATTCGTTCTGGGATTTTTAACCAATGGAGTGATTTGAGGATGGGAGTGATATGATGATGCTTGGGCGTTCTCGTCACGGCTCTGACTAATGAGTTTTGGATGAGCTGCAGACGCTTTAGTTGGGTAGATTCAAGGTTGAGAAAGATGGAATTGCAATAGTCGAGCTTTCAGTGGACAATGGAGGTAGCGATGGTGGAGAAGTGGTGCGTATTATAGAACTGCCGTCCGAGAGAGAAAGCAAGAGAAGCGTCTGGCCAGGGTGAAATATATTAGGCTAGACGATTTTTATTAATATATAATGGTATTTGGAGGGCAGAGAGGACCAAGTCCAAGGAAACGGTCCACTTTGTTTGACCTGAGGTGAAAATACGCCTCAGAGTTGTTTGACCCAGGAAGGCCTCTTGTGCCCTTAGCCTAGTGATATTCTTTGTGTGTGACCTTTATTTAGTTGTGCAAAATCTACGTACTTTCGCCACAGTTCTGCACTCCTGGCCAACTCAGCTTGAATGAGTACACTGACCGAACACTGCCTGTGGGAAGATTAGACGGCGAGGGAGAGTTCTGACTAACCGCCCTCATATGCTGAGGCTAAGAAACATGCGCAGTTCTTACGAGCTACTTAAGAGGCTCTATATAAACTACCCAGATGCAAACGCACACAAACCAGCCCTTCGAAACAGCAACTACGGTAGTCCTACAGCATTTCAAAACAGATGTTCTAATATCAAACTGCTTACCTACAAGCCCCGCATCTGTCTTCCAGTATCAGAAATCTAATGATATCCTATCTGCATGGCTCTGTCCAATGGTGTCATTTCGGAGTCCGATTTTGCTTAGAAGTGACCATCGATTGAAGCCTTGTACATAACCATTATGGCACCATGTATAACGATAATGGCACAATGTATATTGTATAACGATAATGGCTCCTTGCATAATGATAATGGCTCCATGCATAATTGTTTAATGAAAAAGAAGATAACAGCCAAGGCTGGCACAGAGCCGCCTGTTACAATTTATAGAAAGCTAAGGAAACGATTAGTCAGCTGCTGTTAATAGTGTGGTCTTAAAAGAGGCTTAAAAATGCCTTAATGTTTGGGATTATTGTTGGTTTAGGCTCTAAAATAGCACCCTAGGGATGAAGTTTGAATGACACTATGTAAACCGACAATGGCACTATAGAAGAGGACATATGCCCAGTATGCCTCCTATGAATTCCCTTCCGTTCTGCAATTCTACCTGATCATAAAACCAAGCAGGTTTACATACTTGGTTTAGCAGAGATTTCAATCGTTATACTCTGAGATGCTACTCTTTCTTTGAACATGTTCGTTGCTGTGCAAGTGTACTTGTCTCCAGGGCCACCATTAATCACCAGAGTATCGTCATCTTCAACATCTCCACTCTTCATATTTGTCCACTTGAATGTTGGAGGCGGATGTCCATCGGCAGTGCAACGGACCTTGTCGCCTTCATGATAAGGACCAGGCCGCGAAATAGTGACATTCCCAACAGAATCTGCTCCAACAAAACAATAAATGCAGAGAATAAATCAACTGTTACACACACACACACACACACACACACACACACACACACACACACACACACACACACACACACACACACTCACATGCACAGCATCTGCTCCAAGAAACCATAAACAAAATGCAGAGAGGAAATCCAGCCCATTCTCTGTCTCCTTCTTCGGAAAATTCTTCCATGGTTTCCTTGCATAACTACAATGGCACCATGCATAATGAGAATGACACTATTCATAATGATCATGAAACAATAGAAGATCCCAGATTATATTAGATTAACAACCAACAAAACGAAGCCAGACCTTGGCAACTCATTAAAAAGTGGCCAAGGTATTGTCGTTTCTTACAAGAGGACAAATGTCCAATATGCCTCCTATGAATTCCCTTCCGCTCTGCAACTCTACTTGATCATAAAAACAAAGTAGGTTCACGTACTTGGTTTAACAGAGACTTCAATCATTATACTCTGAGATGTTTCTTTTCCTTTGACCGTGTTCGTTGCTGTGCAAGTGTACTTGTTTCCAGCATCACCCTGAATCTCCAGAGTATCGCCAACTACAACATCTCCACTCTTCAAATGCGTCCACTTGAATGTTGGAGGCGGATGTCCACTGGCAGTGCAACGGACCGTGCCGCCTTTATAACAAGGACCAGGCATCGAAATAGCGACGTTTTCAACAGGATCTGCTCCAAGAAACCATAAACAAAATGCAGAAAGGAAATCCAGCCCATTCTCTGTCTTCTTCTTCAGCTTCTGAAAATGCTTCCATGCATTCCTTGCATAACGATAATTGCACCATGCATAATGAGAATGACACTATTCATAATGATAATGGCACTATAAAAGATCCCAGATTATATTAGATTAACAACCGACAAAAAAACGAAGTCAGACCTTGGCAACTCATTAAAAAGTGGCCAAGGTATGGTCGTTTCTTGAAACAGGACAAAATTTTCCAACATGCCTCCTACCATGTCCTACGAATTCCCACCGCTCTCTAACTATGCCTGGTCGTAAAATCAATCAGGTTCACGTACCTGAAAGACGAAAGAAATCGAGGTCAATCGTTATATTCTTAGTTGTGTCTTTTCCTTTGACCGTGTTCGTTGCTGTGCAAGTGTAGTTGTCTCTGGGCTCCGTAATCACCAGAGTATCGCCATCTACAACATTTCCACTCTTCCCAATTGTCCACTTGAATGTTGGAGGCGGATGTCCATCGGCAGTGCAACGGACCGTGCCATCTTTACCAGATACCAGCGAAGCATCGATGTTTTCAACAGGATCTGCTCCAAGAACCCATAAACAAAATACAGAGAGCAAATACATTTTCATATACAGATACACACATGCATACGCATATGTATACACATACACACACATACACACACATACACTCGGCCCGTGGTTACTTGGTTGTCCTATAGGACCAGTCTAGGAGTTTCGCTATTGTTGGTCCTAATAGCTGGAACCAGTTACCTCAGTCCCTCAGGACTGACCTTTTCTATTTCTTTTGAGCAGTTCCGCCTGCGCCTGAAAACCTCTCTTTACCAGTGAAGACACTAGTCCGGGTCGGGAGCGCCTCTGTTTTTAGTGGCGCTATATAAATGCTCAATTACGATTACGATTCCAATACTGTACTGTACACACCCCAGGACACACACATACATTTGCACATACACACATCTTCCAAGAGATCCGAAATCCGAATTCTAATGACTTCGGACTGATGACTGTCGTTCGACCGTCATCGGAACAAAGATCAGGAACAGATACAGAACGGTTCTGCAGCCAGCAATTCAGATGCTGGATGGAGTAAAGTAACTGTAGACGGTCACTGGCAGTCTCAAGAAAGCTGATGGACAAAGGAAGAGACAGATCTGTACACGATGCATGTGGTAATGGTGTGAAAACATTAAACATACATACACACAACACAATTACACGCATCAATACAGGAAACTTGGAGAAATCAGCTCTTACCCCAGGACTCCCAAACGTTTGAGCAACTCTACTATAGCTGCGACAACACCAAAACTTGCCTCTTTGGGGCTGTCCTGCTGGGTCCAGGCATCCTACACCAACTACTACCACCAACCAAACCCACCCACTACTCTCTCCATGACCATGACCGCATAATCCCCTCCCCCAGCCGACAGCCTAATGCACACAACATTTATTGTTAGGATGTCATATACTCTTTAAACCGTGTTTATTAGATGTCTGTACACCATTTGCCTAATAAAGAATATACTTACTTACCGAAGCAGGACGTTTTGGCGCCGCCGTTTTGGCGCCGGATGTTTTGGCGCCGGATTCATTTCAGATATTTATATAGCGCCTCTTCAAGATTTCTACTCAGAGGCGCTCCCGACTACAGCGCGGACACTGAATCGGAGTTTCACGCCGAAGCGCATGAGCAATTGCGAGTGAAGGACTTACCCAGGGTCCCTACGCGACGGCTTGAGGTGGATTCGAACCCGCAACCCTACGGCTGCAAGGCACCGAACATACCCCTACACCACCGCAGTGTGACCGCGCCCCACAACGGATGTTTTGGCACCGGATGTTTTGGCGCCGCCGTAATGGCGCTGGACGTTTTGGCGCTAATAAACGTAGTAAATAATGTTAATTTTTTAATGCAAAAAAATATCAGTAGCATAGCCAATTTTTTGTGACGAGTTGGATTGATGAAAATAGGATTTGGTAAATTTATACCTTCGTTTTAATGCTGTAATTATTCTTTCGTAAGAAGGCAGTCTACCAATGTCCATAATTTCTGTCATCCATCCAGCTTCCAGTGATGTAAGGAAGAAATTATTTTCATCAATCCAGCTCCCATTGAAACAATTATTTTCATCAATCCAGCTCCCATTGATATAATTATTTTCATCAATCCAGCTCCCATTGAAACAATTATTTTCATCAAATCCAACTTCGATTCCGTGTTTCTGAGATAGATATCGAGTGACACCGCATCTTGCGCGCTAACATACCCTGTCGGCTTCATTACAGTAGGTTTAGTGTCACTCGTAATCAATCCGTATCGTCGATCCAAACGGTGGCGCCAAAACGGCCGGCGCCAAAACGGGGGCGCCAAGAAGTCACATACCGCTTACTTACTTACTTACTTACTTCGTGAACTACTTATTACATGGCATTGCGTAGAGTGCAACCAGCAGGTTGAACCCTCAATCATTAGATCAATAAACAAATACATTGACTGTTGATAGGGTTAACACGTTCCACAGTTGACCATCTATAGGGTCAGACTCCAGTTGCCTTATCCAAACTATGTATGTCAAACAACAACACCAGTGTCCCCTCCAACACTGAGCAGACGGACTTCTAAAGATTCTGCATGCAAAGAATTTTCTAGATGCTTTCTGGCAATCAAAGGTTTCCTTGTCATATTTTGTATTGTGTGTAGCCACAAACCCGTAACTTTGCAGATAACAATATAAACTAAATAAACTGGTTCCAACGAACTGTAATTGCAATCAGAAATTTGAATTGGGTCACTTAAATTAAACGCATGAGGTCAAATATATAACAATTTCTATTAAAAATCCAAACGGCCTGTGAAGAAGCTGGTTCCTGCTATGTACAGGCCGCTTTCTTTGTACACCGTGGAAACCTTTAAATAACGAGCGTGCAGTAGATTTTAGTAGGGGAGTGATAACGAGGGTGCACTAAAGTGTACAAAGTGTGTAGGCCTAACTCTGCACGGATGGATGGGAAGAGGAGATAAAATGCTAAAGAATGATGTTTAAATTATGTCTGTTGGTCAAGAACTGACTGAGATATATCACAAGTTCAGAATTGTTTACTTTACAGGTCCTTGTACGGTAAAATTGCTCGTCGTCGGGCCCTAGGTGACAAAATTTCCGCACGTCGTTTATCTTACGAAAACAAGGCAATGAACTCACATGACACAGTCCACTGTTTGGTGCAAACATCCATGGTAACAGTGGTACTGTTGGAGCTATTCTCTCTATTGTGGGTAAATGACGCTCTACACACACGCGTGATATTCTCTTTTGTCGCAACTCCAGTGAGCATTGTCTTAACAATTAGCGGTTGGTTCTCGTCCACTACCGGTATCTCTGTTTCTCCAACAGCCTTATTATGAAAAGACAGAATCACATTCGATGGCTCGACGGTTTTGTTATCCGGTATGTCGATGGTACACCAAAGGTTATAGCCATCGTCTTTATCCAATACGTTACTCGTCACATTCGACTCACATGATTCCGCCACACCTGCAATATAAAGCAAAATTGATCAACTCCAGCTAAACGATTATATTCAATATTACCATTAACATATTTTATTATTACAATTATTGGTATGGTACGGTGCACAATTGGTTAGAGCGCTTGGCCTGCAACGCCGAGAATACGAGTTCGAGACTCAACTGCGGCAGTTACTGTGTAGGGAACTTGAACAAGTCCTTCACTCACAATTACCATCGAAGTTTTGTCAAAAGGTCAGCTGCTGTACACTTCTGAACTTTCGAGGCAGGCAATTTATCAAACACAGTTATATTCTTATATTATATTATTACTATTCAACATTTACAAAATCGTAAACAATACAAAAGCCATTTGGCATGATAAACAATTATTTATCAAATATATATTCAAAATCATTATTAAATTTAATTGTTTTATCTAAGTTATCACTGCCCCTTGGTACTAAAATATAAATAAATAATAGTACTAACAAATACCTCGGAATAAATAATTTAAATAACAAATACTCTAGAAACTCGTTATAATGCTGTCTTTGGGAGCCATAACAAGAACCATGCTATAACGATAATATCTCATATACAGGCTATTAACTGTGGCTCGAATAATTGTGGATCCAAGTACTGACAGTGTCATATCAGAACCATTGTAATAATGCAGGCTGCAGCATGGTTCAACAAGTCACCAGTGAATAACTATTATTCTAAATAACAAACACCAGCAATAATGAACCAAACACTTGTTAGGAAAATATCAGTCTTTGAGTAGGTAACGCTTACTAAGTACGTAAGTAAGTAAGTAAGTATATTCTTTATTGAACCAGCTGCAATCCGCTTTCTTTGTACAATGTACATACATCATTATTATAATAAACAATCATTAGTCAATAGGAATAAAGCATTCTAACTATAAGTTTTTTTCATATTATGGTCAGCTAAAGGTAACACATGGTCATGTGACCGGGGTCGAAGGGAATAGGCAAACGGCTTCTTTGGAGGAAGATACCTATGAAAGACATGGCCCGCCGAAAATCGGTCTAGCATGTCAGATGTGTCTAGTGGCAGCAGACACAAACGCTGAGAGTGGAAAACTAGTCAGTGAGAGGGACTACATTTAAGGAAAATATATCCGTGCATCACCCACCATCTTTGATATTAAAAGACCCGACAGTCAGGTTCAAAAATCAACTAAGCACAGTCACAACTGATGCCTTGAAAATCAGCTACTGAACAATTACTTAATTCGATAAGTAACCAGTCGACCTATCTATGTTCCGTGTTCACCATCATGCAAATAGATACCACACTCGATCAATAGAAACTGAGACTCTTGCTGTGCCCTGCACGGAACATTGTTAGACTCTCAGGCTTTCTTGGCGGCTCTGGTCCAAAACAGTGGAATTCTCTCTGTGCCGAGTTCAGTTCGTTCAGTTGATTCTTTCATGTCGTTCAGATCAAAACTTAAAACTCATCTCCTTCAAATTTCATATCCTATCGTAGCCTGGCTGCAGGTTTCTCTGATCTTCCAGACTTCGACCTTGTGACAAATAGCTAGTGTAGGCATAATTAGTGGTTGGGTCTGAAAGAGCAATTATAGCCCTTTGCACCTGCAAATAGGCACTTTTCAGTGCGCGCCTAGTTGTGGGCTATTTAGGTAGGCCTAGAACTGACCAATTACTGACCAGGGCAGGTGGTCCACCGGAAGTGTGGGCGGTAGGAAACGCGGGAGCGGATTAAGTTGAAACAATTGAAGGAGTCAATGTTTAGCTCTTGTGCGAGTAAGAGGGTTCGAGTCTTGGCTCTACGATGTTACGTCTCGACGGACTGAGGCTAACCAACGCGTGTATATAGAGTGAATAGTTGACAGTTGTAGGAGTTTCGTTAATGTACTTAATTGAATCTTTGTTTGTTCAAATAAAACTTCGTAAAATCTTCACAACCTGGCTTCTCCAATGGATTATGATTTTTGATTTCACTTGTAGCGACCATCGACTAACATCTTGGACATTATGATAATGGCGCTATAGAAGTAACTAGCTGCGTTATGACAGCTAGAGTTGATTAATAAACGAAAATACAATAATAATAAAGTTATTAGAATAGATTAGATAAGACGACTTACTAACGACAGCCAGATTGGAGATTCTCGTCTCTACCCCAGCATACACTTGTCGAACGGATCTTCTTTTCTTTTCCTCATCACCCACTGCTTCCACACAAATACATGTAAATCTTCCGGAGTCGTTAATTTCCAGCCGCTTTATAGTTAGGCTGAAACCATTACTCTTGTCAACGCTGTATCGTGCTGTGGGAAAGACATCACTGTTAAGCATCATGCCAGTCTGGTACACTAGTTTCCGTGAATGCAAGCCTTCCACCTTCTCCCATTGTACCTCGTCACAGTTCTTACTGACCGCGACACACTCCAGCGTAACGCTATAGCCAGCTGTTTTCAGAGCCTTCTCCGATCCTTCTTGTATTTGTGGCAGCACATCTGCAAGAAAATGCAAACCAAATGCTCAGAAAGGCACACAGGAGGTCATCGCATTTTAGTGTGACCTTCACCCATGACCACGACTGACATAGTTCTAAATTGACTTAAATTGCACAATTTGTAATTAAGTTGCAGGGGGATACTTTTTGAGTGGGCATGATTTCGTACGATTCATGGGGGAACCTTTGGCACGAGGGGAATAGTCCCTCCCGTTCAGATTCACCCGGACGGATACTTCATTTCGCTAAGGGGATATAATTTTTAGGGGATACTCTATTTCGTGACACCAGCCCACGGGCCATTTCTGGCAGGCATACGATGCATTTCTGGCCCGCCAAGTATTCCCAATGACTACACAATTTCCTTACTTCGGTTATTGCGAGCTCGTTATTGCGAGTCCGTTTGACAAGGACTTGTTCTAAGTATCAAAATAAGATAAATTTGAGTTCTTTATGTACAATACCTAGAATCTAGAATACATTCACCTTAGACTTCAGTTGCTGGAGAATATCGCCTCTGGACGACATTTAAAAAGGTTTGACACCACTGGTCTAGTGGCAGCCGACAAAAACGTTGAGATTGTAAAACTACCCTTGTAATAATGCAGAATGGTTCAACAAGTCACTGCAGGGACTACATTTACGAAAAATTGAGCTGTGCATCACCTACCATCCTTGATGTTAACAAGACTCCGCAGTCTGATTCAAAAATAAACTAAGCACGGTGACAACTGATAAGCTCAGGAACTGAACACTTACTTATTCGCTAAGTAACCGGCCAACCTATAGATATAACCAGTCGGGAGCGCTTCTGAATCTCTGAGTGGCGCTATACAATGTTCGATTGCAATTACAATTACAGTGGAATTATCATAAACAAAGCCAGCCTATCTCTGTGCTGTGCTCACCCCTCATGCAAATAGATATCACGCTCGATCAATGGACACTGAGACTCTTGCTCATCCTGCATCCGAACATTGTTAGACTCTCGGGCTTTCTTGACGGCTCTGGCCCAAAACAGTGGAATTCGCCCAGTTCAGTTTGTTCTGTTTATTCATTTGTGTCGCTCAGATCTAAACTTCAACACCCATCTCCTTAAAGTTGCATATGCTACTGTATTCTGGCTTCAGTTGTCTCCGATCTTCTGGACTTCGACCTCCTGGCTTCTCCTATGGATCATTACGAGTTTTTTTTTTATTGAAGCGACCATCGACTAACATTTTGGACAATATGATAAAAGATTAGACTAGACGACTTACTAATGACAACCAGAATCGAACTTCTTTTATCTTCCTCAATAACCGCTGCTTGCAAACAAATGAATCTTCCGGAGTCGTTAATTTCCAGTTGCCTAATGGTTAGGCTGCATCCACAAGTGCTGTTAACGCTGTATCGCTGAGGGGGAAAGAGGTCATTGTGAAGCATTCCTGAGCCGTCTCGGTAAACTCGTTTGGGTGGTTTCTGACCTTCCACCTTCTGCCAGTCGACCTGATCACAGTTGTTATTCTCCGTGACACACTCCAGCGTAACACTATCACCGACTTTTTTCACATCAATCTTCGGTACTCTTTGTATTTGTGACTGCACAGCTGCAACAAAATGCAAACCAAAAGCTCAAAAAGGTACACAGAAGGCCATCGCATATTTTTCTGTGACCTCGTACAATTTATATTATTTTCTACTGATAATAATATGTCCGAAGCACTCGGCTGCCAGTAAAAACGCAGCCAAATGACATTTAAAACAGTCAAATGAAAAAGCCCTAAGATACGAAAAAAAAGCTTCCAGTTGCTACGTCGACAATGAAACGTCGCTGCACATATACTCAGTTGCTGGACCATCTACCTGGATTCGCCTCCCTCTGGATCTGTATTCCTCCTTCTTACCAGGGATGTTGCTTGCACACTTCATCAAAGCTTGAACGCTGGGACTGAGTTGGTTGCGCCTATGGGTGAATGTCTAGAAGGGGCATTTCATACATGCTTTGAGTGAATAAACTTTAGCAACACCAGAACAAGGTGGCGGTATTACTCTTACTTACCCCAGAGCCTTGCTTTGAAAATGAACGAATGAATGAATGAATAATCCTTCTGGCAAAGGTTAAAAGATTACCTACAAAACGTTTGTTATAATCATTAACTACGAGTCGTCTGTTTCTCTTGTTCACGGTTCACCCCAGCACCTCGGAAAATGTATGCTTTAAGATATATTTATATAGTTCCTAATTAAATCACATCCCTTTGAGGCTGTGCTAATTGTACATGTTGAAGAAGTTTGTTTAATCATAATTTAATGACATCTACAGTGTCATTATCACAATTCACAGGCATTCACTAATGGTTGATTCGAGCGAAACCATCGTGCATGGTAGAACAGCATGCCATTGGAGAAACCCTGTCAAAACTCCGACAGGTCAGTTCTAAAGATTCAGCAAAAACAGACGGACTGAGACAGTAAATTCCAGAAACAGGTAAGTTATCGTTTTATAAGTATCATGGTTATAATAACGGGTGACTGATTACTGCTTCTTAAGAAATGTCCAGCTATTTAGGTAAATAATTAAGTAAGTATATTATTTATTATACCAGTTGCATTCCGCAATCTGGTGTACATACATCTTAAGTACATGTTAAAAATGTCTGTTTAATAATAATTTAACAACGGCATTTATAACAAAACATTTCTAAAAGTCTCCAGTGACATCCGCCTTGCCAACTGGAATATTTGCTCACTACGGAACAAATACGTTGCTGTTGCAGACGCAATACTTTCAAATGACCATGACTATTAAAGGAATCGTGGCACCATTCCTCAACAGACGTGGCGCTGCGTCGTTCCTCGCAACCGGGCTATACATTCGTCGACTGTCTGAGACAGAATGTTCGGGATTAGGACTCTCGTGATGGTGGCATCGTCATTTCCACCGAGCGGCCCTACCTGCTTAAAACCGACCATCGATTGAAGCCTCGTGCATAATGATAGTCAAAATAGCCCCGTCAAAACAGCTCCGTCAAAATCGCCAATGACCAAAAGAGCCCCGTCAAAATAGTCTCGTTAAAAACGCCAACGACAAAGCAGTTCCACAATGGCTAACAAGTTTAATGTTATAAGTAATGTGCCCATTTCAACCAAAAAACAATGTGAACATGTATTCGGTTGCTTCTTTTAATGACTAGAGTTCCTTTCTATAATCTGTCAACCCTTCTATACCCTAGCGGCGTGGCTCGCTCAAAGTGACCGACTTCAATCTCAGTGCGTTGTTACCGCTCTTTGAGTCGTTATTTACTCACCTTTTTCTTTTGTATCTAATCTAATCTAATCTGAACATTTGTAAAGCTCTTCTCACAGCAGAGCTATTCAGAAGCGCTCTCAGCGTGACAGGCCCGCGAAAAGAGAAGTGTCTCCAAGCAGCGAAGAGATGCAGGTGAAATCCCCACCAGAATCCTACTACGAATTGCAGCGGGAAGGTCATTCCATATTGAGGAATCCACAACAGCGAAAGCCCGATGCTGGGTTAATAAGGTTCGCGACCGAGGTACGAGATCAAGCCGGTCAAAAGAACGGAGAGGGCGAGAAGAACGTGCAGAGAGTGGCTTACACATCAAGTCACAGAGGTACCTATAGGCGCTAAGCCCTGCTGTGACTTAGTAACTAGGAGCTGAACCTTGTATTTGATTCGAGCTGAGACAGGGAGCCAGTGAAGATCATTAATCCTGTATGTGGAGATGTGAGAGTACCGAGGAAGACGTGCAATAAGTCTGGCTGCAGCGTTAAGACAGATTGCACAGAGGACAGGCGAACCTTAGGAAGCCGGATTAGTACAGAGTTACAATAGTCAATGCGCAAGGAGACAAAGGCATGAACCATGGTTGTAAACACTTTGGAGGACACCGATCTTCCATCCCCTCACCAAACGGATGGCGTGTATGGGTTGAGTGTGTAAGGGCGGGAGAGTTAGCTCCACCAGTTAATGGTCCGATAGCGCCGGCGGGTGGATAAGCAGGTCCTGAACAGAGACATCGTCAGAAGTGATGACCAAATCCAGAATTCCTCCCAGAGAGTGGTTAGCCTCTCGTACGTGTTGGCGAAGACCAAATTGCGTAAGGCGTTCCAGGAATCGCAGTGTCTGTATCAGAAGATTCTTCAATGCGTATATTGAAATCTCCTAGTATAATGCTAAGCATTTGAAAATTAACTCTTGGAAGTAGGTTTCCTATTTACCTTACTCTTATTTTCATTCAAATAACCCGTCGAAATACTCGTTTGATCGATGAATTGATTTTCAATTAACCAATAAATTTGTCTGCAGTAACGACCTTGTAATCGTTTGCAAATTACCTCTTGGAAGTAGGTTTTCCCTGTTTACGTTACCCCGGTACTCCTCTCTTCAGTCTGTGTTAGAACCACCTCTTTGAAGTATCGGTTATATTATTTTGGTCATTGGCGATTTTGACGGGGGCACTTTGCCTGCTGGCGATTTTGACGGGGCTATTTTGTCCGTTGGGTATTTTGACGGGTCTATTTTGGTAATCGTAATCGAGTATTTAAATAGCGCCACTCAAAAACAGAGGCGCTCAATAATTGGCTACTTTGACGGATCACCGCATAATGACATTGCCACAGTGCAGAATGACGATAATGGCACTATGCATAATGACGATAATGGCACTACGCATAGTGACGATAATGGCACTATGCATAACGATAATGACACTATAGAAGATCCCAGATTAGATTAGATTAACAACAGGCAACAAAACGAAGCCAGACATTCGCAACTCATCAAAAAGTGGCCAAGGTATGGTTGATTCTTGAAACTGGAGAAATGTCCAAAATGCCCCTTATGAATGCACCACCAATCTCCAACTCTTAGTACCTGACAGTGATATTTTACTTCTCAAAATAATTCCTAATTCAGTTTTAATGCAGTTCTGTGTCCTTGAATTTTACTTCTAATTCTAATTTTACTTTGCAAATAATTTTACTTATCATTCCTATTTTAGTTCTCAATTAATTTTACTTCTTATTTTAGTTTTCCAAATAATTATTAATTTCAGTGCAGTAAAAAGTAGTTTAACGTTACTACATGCACGTATAAGATATCTTAGTTCAATTTCAAGAACACTCGCCTTCCAGAGATTTTTTCATGCGATTTCTTCGTCCATCAGTCAAGATTCCACATTTAAAAAATTCTTTCCACAAAGGCCTTTGAGGCTGGAGCCGACAAAAGATCCTCTGCAGTGGTGCAATTTTGCTGTATGAAGTTTGCCTTTCCTTCCAGAAAGTAAGAGGATTCCTATTATCATTCTCCCTTATGTCTGCCAAATAGCGATCCATCTGAATTGTTTCAGTCTTGGTTGCTGCAGCTGCTGGACAATGTTGATGTTGTTTGTGACTTTAGTTTCATGTTGAGAAATTTAAATTTCTGCAGTGCAGGTGAAACTGTAGGCTACTTTGACGTTGACAAGCAATCTCCTATTTTCGGGACCTTCAGCGACGCTGGTATATCTGCTGCATTGTTAGACTTACGTTTCACCCTTTGCTTCATCTCAACTTAAGGGCCACAAGAAGTAAAATGATTTTACTTCTGAAAATAATTTCTAATTTCATTCATAATTTTAGTTCTGCAAATAATTCCTAATTTAATTCCTAATTTCGTTTTTGAAGCCAAAATAATTCCTAATTTTACTTCTAATTTTCGTTAACAAAATCCTTTATTTTTACTTCTAATTTTAGTTTTCGTTAACGAAAATATCACTGGTACCTGATCGTAAAACCAAGGAGATCCACGTACCTTGTTCAATCGTTATACTCCGAGACGTTTCTTTTCCTTTGACCGTGTTCATTGCTGTGCAAGTGTACTTGTCTCCGGCGTCACCTTTAATCACCAGAGTATCGCCAACTACAACAGCTCCACTCTTCAAATGCGTCCACTTGAGTGTTGGAGGCGGATGTCCATCGGCAGTGCAGCGGACCGTGTCGCATTTATAATAAGGACCAGACGGCGAAACAGCGACCTTTTCAACAGGAAAATCTGCTCCCAGAAACCATAAACAAAATGCAGAATGCAAATAAGTTTTCACATACAGATACACGCATACATACGCATATGTATGCACACATACACACATACACAATACAAATACACAGATATACATAAATACCCCAGTACACACATACGCATACACACATCTTCGAAAAAGTCCGATTTCCTAAGTGGTTTCCTTCGACTGCCATCGAAACAAAGACCAGGAAGAGAGACAGAATGGTTCTGCAGCCGGCAAATCAGATGCTGGATGGCGTACTGTTGCCGGTCAGTGGGAGATCCAAGAAAGCTGATGGAGGAAGGAAGACCAAAGGAAAGGCACAGAAAGAGAGTGGGATGTGTACACGATGCACGTGGTAATTGAGTGAAAACAATAATCATACATACACCCATACATATAGAAACGAATACATAATTAATGCACATGTATCCATTCAGCAAACTTGGAGCAATCTGGTTTTACCCCACCCCTCCATGGAGTCCCCAACGTTTGGACAACTCTGTGACACCGCCGAAACTCGCCTCTTTTGGGATGTCCTCGCGGACCCGGGCCACGTTACCAAGGCACCTGAGCATTTGTGTAGAAATTAATACGCAGTAGACTGACCGTGTTGACATAAACACACAAGGACATTTGTACTTATAGTGAGGGCTGTTAGACCGAAAATTTAAGCGGATGGGGACCGACTGGACAAAAGCACCAAACTTTTTGTGTACTTAGGTTTGGTCATATGGTAATGATTTAGGGTAGGAGACATGTGATCCGACCACGGGGTCACCCTCAAAAACCAAAATGGCGGCCAAAAATGGCGCCAACACAGAAAACAGTATATATCAGGTCATACGTAAGCTACAAATGTAGTTTCAAATTTAACATTATCAAGGCCAAGGAATCGATTTATCGTAGTGGCAATAGTGTCCGAATGTTACTATCCAAGATGGCGTCCAATATGGCCGCCAACACACAAAATATGTATATATCAGGTCAGAGGCAAGCTACAATAGCAAATGAAGTGTCGAATATAATATTTTCAAGGTCAAGGAATCGATTTATCGTGGTGGCAATAGTGTCCGAATGTTACTATCAAGATGGCGTCCAATATGGCCGCCAAAACACAAAATATGTACAAGCTTATATCAGGTCAGAGGCAAGCTACAATAACAAATGAAGTGTCGAATATAATATTTTCAAGGTCAAGGAATCGAAAAATCATATTGGCAATAGTGTCTGAAGGTTACTATCCAAGATGGCATCCAATATAGAGGTCACGAGTGCTGAGCTACGAATGCTCAATTTAATCGCGCCAAAAACGTACGAGCTCGATCCTGTACCCAGTCTTGAAGCTGGATGGGCTGGATTCAAGTGATTAAGCAAATTACCGCCTGATTGCAAATGTGACATTTCCTTCTAAGGTTCTGGAATGTATTGTTGTTATTGTTTAACTAGATATAAATGGTTTGCTTTCCTCCCAGCAGTTTGGCTTTAGGAAGAATCACTCTATGGAGACTCTCCAAAACGACTCAGGACTCTCTGACCTCTATGGCACCATAGAACTGATGTCGGACTCTCCTCTCACACTCTCTCTCTCTCTCTCTCTCTCTCTCTCTCTCTCCTGACCATCTTCGATGTCAGCTCAGCTTTTGACTCTCTTGACCATAATAAGTTTTACTCCTTCAACGCCTTTCTGCTTCTTTTGGGCTGACAGACAAACCGCTATAGTGGCTTCGATCCTTTCTGTCAGAGCGCCCTAATCAAATAGTCTTTGGCTTCTGTAGGTCCAGCTGGGTTCTAGCCCCTTTTGGTGTCCCATAGGTTTTAGTGCTGGGCCCAATGCTTTATATTATCTATTCGTCTGGTATTGGGGTGTTGCTGGAGTCATGTGGGCTTGTGCACCAGCTAGGCTATATGCTAACGATGTGCAGACCGTATACACCCATTGCCACCCCAATTGCGGGGTGGATTGCCGTTCAGCAGATGTGCCAAGCTATGGATGCCCTTCCACTTGGTTAGCATCCAATCGCCTGCTTCTAAACGCCTCTAAGGATCAATTCATTTGTTTGGGTTGTGGTAGACAGCTGGCGAGCATTGGCCGATGCCTGGTTTCGGAAAAGTTCCCGCATGTCACCTTATTGGAATCGGTCCAGGACTTGAGGTAACTTTGGATCAAGAACTTTCTTTTTCTCAGCACATAAATGAGCTTGCCCTTAGCTGCTATTATCAGCTACGTCAATTGAGGGTTATCTCTCGCTCCCTGTCCCGTGATACTGATGTGATCCTTATCCATGCTTTTGCTACTAGCAGATTGGATCACTGCAGTTTGATCCTGGTGGGTTTGCCACAGAGCCACGTGGAATAATTGGGCGCCGTGGACGGTTTTTCGTTCAGCTGCTCGTCTTAGAGGGGCTTTCCCAAATATGCTCTTGTTTCTGTATTATATGTGGGATGTATTGTACTGGCTCTCTGTCCCACAACGCATCTCTAATAGGGTTGCTGTTTTGGTCTGGCGGTGCATCCTTGGCTGTGCCTCGGCCTATCGGAGTGATCTTTTCGTCCGCTTTCTGATACAGCTGCAGCCGTCAAGTCTTCCGATCTTCTGCTGGGGTGAACTCTTAGTCCCTCGGGCTCGCTCCTCAATTAGGCAGCACTGTGCCTTCTCAATGGTTGGACCTTCCATCTAGAATGGTCTTCTATTAGAGATTCGTCTACTGCCTAGGGGTAGTGCCCCTGCATTTAATAAGTTACTAAAGTCTAATTATTAGTGCCGAAGCTGGGCTAGGAGCGCCTCTGAGTATAGGTCTCCCGAAGGGGCATAATATCAAATTCCTTGAATAAATGATTGGATAGGTAAGCCACAATAACAAATGAAGTGGCAATAGTGCGGGAATGCTACAATTCAAGAAATCATAAAGAGATCTTCATAGTCAAAACCTTATATGATCTGCTTCTGCTGTTGTCAGCGCTACAAATAGAATCAAAGAGCTCAGAGACAGTCCGCTTAGAGTTTTCATCAGTGTTGAGAAGATGATCGTCCCGAAGAGCGATTCCAAAGGCCCCCATCCCGGCTTTATGAGCTGAGATATACCTATTTTTGAGTGTTGGCGGCCATATTGGACAGTAACATTCGGACACTATTGCCACTACGATAAAATTCCTTGACCTTGAAAATATTATATTCGACACTTCATTTGCTATTGTAGCTTGCCTCTGACCTGATATATACCTATTTTTGTGTGTTGGCGGCCATATTGGACGCCATCTTGGATAGTAACATTCGGACACTATTGCCACCACTATAAATTGATTCCTTGACCTTGAAAATATTATATTCGACACTTCATTTGTTATTGTAGATTGCCTCTGCCCTGATATATGAATATACATGTTTTTGTGTTTTGGCGGCCATATTGGACGCCATCTTGGATAGTAACATTCGGACACTATTACCACTACGATAATTCGATTCCTTGACCTTGAAAATATTATATTCGACACTTCATTTGCTATTGTAGCTTGCCTCTGACCTGATATATACCTATTTTTGTGTGTTGGCGGCCATATTGGACGCCATCTTGGATAGTAACATTCGGACACTATTGCCACTACGATAAATCGATTCCTTGACCTTGATAATGTTAAATTTGATACTTCATTTGTTTTTGTAGCTTACCTATGACCTGATATATACTGTTTTCTGTGTTGGCGCCATTTTTGGCCGCCATTTTGGTTTTTGAGGGTGACCCCGTGGTCGGATCACATGTCTCCTACCCGAAATCATTACCATATGACCAAACCTAAGTACACAGAAAGTTTGGTGCTTTTGTCCAACCGGTCCCCTTCATCTTGCTAACAGCCCTCACTATTAGACTGACCTAGGGTGGGACTTAACTAGGTCATGTAAACAGGGAAGGGAAGGGAAGCAGGTAGGATAGCAACTAATACGCAGCCCATGTTGAAATAATATGCAGACCATGTTGAAAACACGAAAGATATGCGCAGTTGGATTGACTTAGCCGGGACTTAAATAATGCAGTTATGTGCGGAATGGAAAATAGCGTCATGGAAGACCGAGGAAAAGAAGGCAGCTGAAGAGGAAGGAGAAAAGGAGAGAGTATTAAATCGCTGGAAGGACGAAGCGAAGGGACTCTGAAAGATGGCAGCGACGACTCAAGAAGAGACAAGTTAGCCAGAAGGTTTCTCACAGTATATAAAATGTTTAATGTTGAATGTCAAGTTGAGATGCTGTAAACACTCCAGAGAATTTGTCACGTCGAATAATAAAATCGTCAAGGGAAACGAAAGCGTCGTTTACTGAAGAGGTCGTCACGAACAACCACGCAACAGGAGAACCCACCGAAGAGACGCCAATAATATCACCGCTGCCACCAAGCCACAGTTTATCATCACATGATAGGTACTAAGGTATTCGGTGCCACGCCAATCATCTTCAAAAACAGTACAGTTAACAAAAAATATACTTACTTACTTACTTAATTCGTGAACAACTTGTTACAGGGCACTCTACACGTAGTGTGTAACCAGCAGGTGTGAACTCTCAATCGTTAGATCCTTAAGCAAATACGTTACCTGTTGCTAGGGTTACCAAGTTTCACGGTTGGCAACTTGGGGTCCGACTCCAGTTGCCTTACACCAACTTTGAATGTCAAAGAGTGCCCTCAAACATATTCAGCAGATATGCTTCTGAAGAATCTGCATGGAGGGAATTTTCCAGATGTTTTCTGGTTAGCATAGGTGTCGTTGTCATATTTTGCTGTGTGTGTAGACTGTAGATACAAAGACCGCAACTTTTCCAGATAACAAGACAAACTACTAAACTGGTTCCAAACAATTGTAGTTGCAATAACAAATTGTTTTTTGAGCCACGTCAAGTTGAAAGCATGCAGTCAAATATATAACAATTCCTATTCAAATCAAATACGCCTGTGAAGAGACTGGCTCATGCAATGTAGGCCTACTGGCCGCTTTCCAGTGTGGAAATCTTGAAATCAGGCAATGAACTTACATGACACAATGAATTCAGCTGTGTTGCAAACATCCAGGATAGCAGTTGCACTGTCATAGTTAGACTGTGTATTGGGAGGAAATGACGCTCTGCACAGACGTGGCGTGATATTCTCCTTTGTCGCAATTCCAGTGAGCGTCGTATTAACAGTTAGCGGTTGGTTCTCGTCCGTTGTCACTCTTTCACCAACAGTTTTATTATGAAAAGACAGAGTCACAGTCGATGGCTCCACGGATTTAGGCGGTATGTTGATAGCACACCAAAAGCTGTAGCCATCGTCTTGAGCGAATGCGTCACTCGTCACATTTGACAGACATGATCCTGTCACACCTGCATTACAAAGCAAAATTGATCAACTCCAGCTAAATCATAATATTCATTATTACCATTGATGGGCAAAAGGAACTAAAAAGTTGAACACTTTTAGTTAAATTTTTTAGTCAAGGAATTAGTTTAACTGGAGAAACATAGTTATCCTGGTAGTTAGAACCAAAGTTTAACTAATATTGTTTAGTTATTAACTGAAAAGTTTAACTAAAAAAGTCAGCAACTATGCAACTATCTTCCGCAATGATTGTCATGAGTAACTGCTTTTATTATTCAACTCAAGTGAACTGAATTGCAATGCATCATCGTTTGCATAAGCAACAGTTTTCATTATAAATTTTTCTGGAAGAATTGTAGTAGGACTATTAGTCTAGTATATCTTACATAGTTTGAAAGTGAAATTGCATGTCATTGACGCTGTGCATTAATACAGCTCACTTAACCTCTGTTATTGCGAAATCTTTTTAACAAATATTGTTAAAAAGATGGAAAAAGTTTAACTAACTATTTTTAGTTTTGTTAGCTTATTTACAACATCATTCATTCATTCATTCTGATCATATATATAGCGCCCTTCAAGAAACTACTCAGGATCGCTCCCGGCCCAGCCACGACTAAAGAAAAAAGACTTGAGTGACTTGTAGAACCCTGTCGGATGGCTCACAAGTAACAGCGGAGCTTAAGCAGGAGGTAATTCCAGATGGAAGGCCCACAACCGAAAAAGCACGGCGCTGCTTAATAGAGCCCGTGGAACTAGGAGCTCACTCCTCGTCGCATAGCGAAGCACCCGACGCGCTGCAACGTCGAACATTGGGCGGCAAAGATCGCACAAGATGGAGCGCAGTCAAGAACGCAACGAGAAACCAGAGCAGCAATGCGGTATGAGATCCTCTGAGAGATAGGCAGCCAGTGCAACACATCACGTGTGTATGCAGAGACAGGAGAGAACTTAGGAAGTCGTCCAATGAGACGAGCAGCCGAGCGTAGAACTCGATCTAGTCGCCCCAGAACCCCAAGTGGAAGGGCAGCAAGTAGAGAGCAACAGTTGTCAATTCGAATTGTAACAAAGGCGTGAACAAGGACCACGACCGCATCGTGAGAGAAAGCTGAAGAAGCTGATAATAACAACTCCGTGCAATTGAGCTCACATGTTGAGACTCAGAGTAAGCTCAGAGTCAAGAGTAAGGCCCAGATCACGAACTGTGAAGGAAAAGGTTACGTAAGGAAAGAGCTGGGTAAGTTGACGAAAGTCGATACCCTGAAGTTGCCTACGGCTACCCAGCCAAATGAGCTGTGTTTTAGAGGGATTTAAGAGTAGCCGGTTGGAGGCCATCCAAGAAGAGAGGACATCCATAGTCAGACACATCTGACTCACAGTAGCCACCGCATCCGCCGAATGGGTGTGGATGTAGGCTTGCACATCATCGGCAAATAGTTTTGTGCAGAAGCCTCTGAGACGCCAGCAAGGAGCAGACATCAGCCGTATAAAGAAGATACAGCAGCGGGGCCATGAGGCCCAGGACAGAACCTTGGGGCACCCCAAAGGGGCAGGGACCCAAAAGAGACCTGGACGACCCAAGAACTACACAGTTGGAGCGGTCAGTAAGAAAGATCTAAGCCATTCGAGAGGCTTGTCCACCAAGCCAAAGGTATTAAAGTGTTGCCAACTTTAGTTAAAGTTATATTTTAGTTTGAAAAATAGTGGAAGTTTAACTAACAAAAATTAGTTCAGTGCCCGTCACTAAATATTACAATTTAATATATTTTTTATTACTATTATTGGTGGGGCACAATGGTCGATTGGTTAGAGCGCTTGGCCTGTAACGTGGAGAGTACGGGTTCGAGCCTCGCCCATAGTTACCGGTACTGTGTAGGACCCTTTAGCAAGTCCTTCACTCACAATTGCTCAGCACCATCGATGTTCTGTTGTATGGTCGTGTGTGCACCTCTGAACTTTGAAAGGAGAGCAAATCAAACACAGTTATATCTTATTTTATTATTATTCAACTGAGGTAGAAATAATCGATGAATATTTACAAAATCTCGAACGAATATAAAAGCCATTGATTGCGATTTCATTTGAAGCGACCATAGGCGTTATCGAAGTCATTAGATTAGATTAGATAAGATTAGATAAGACGACTTACCAATGACAACCAGAATGGAGCTTCTTGACTCTTCCCTATCATCCACTGCATGCATACAAATGAATCTTCCGGAGTCGCCAATTTCCAGCCGCGTTATAGTTAGGCTGCAACCACCAGTGCTGTTAACGCTGTATCGTTGAGTGGGATAGATGTCACTGTTAAGCATTCCTTGGCCATTCCGGTACACTAGTTTCGGTGACTGCATGCCTTCCACCTTCTGCCATTCTACCTGGTCACATTTCTTAGTGACCGTGATACACTCCAGCGTAACACTATCACCGACTTTCATCAGAGCATTCGCCGGTCCTTTTTCTATTTGTGACCGGACACCTACAAGAAAATGCAAACCAAATGATCAGAAAGGCATACAGAAGGCCATCGCATAATATTAGTGTTACCTTGTGCACGTTAAAAGTTTCATCATCATCATCATCATCATCATCATCATCATCATCATCATCATCATCATCATCATCATCATCATCATCATCATCATCATCATAATAATAATAATAATAATAATAATAATAATAATAATAATAATAATAATAATAATAATAATAATAATGACGTCATCAGTTGACGGTGTAAGTCGAACTTTTCACACTTAGCTTAAATTATATAAATTCTGCTGCTTCAGTCATCGTCAGCGTTGGATTTATAGATATATTGCTAAATATACACCTTGTGATCTCGAAGACTTTATCCGTCGAAGCCGACTCGACCTGGATTCTGGACAGTTGGGTTTGGAAATAATTATTATCATCATCAGCGATCATCGCGCCATTTAAAATTTCGCCATCGTGTTTAAATGTCCCATGACGTCAACATTGTTATGATAACGTACTGTTTCTCAAAGGCGGAACGTAACTGTTTATCCATTTGAATAAAGCTCTTCGCCTTAAACACAACATGAATGGGAAAACTATTAAGGGAAAGGGAACGTGCCGCGTATGTTGGGCAAAATTTAAGACGCACTCATCGGATGGCACCATCCATCGTCATGGACCTAGGCCTTCTCCCTGCCCCGGATCGAGTCAGCCACCGGCAGAGATTCTAGACCCCAGCGCGATTTTGTCGCCTTCCTCTACAACCGACCCTCAACATCACATATCCATCATAACACAGCCAGATTCTGAAGGACAACGCTGTCTTCTACCACCAGTATCTAACCTCTTGCACCCGGTAGCAAGAGGCGCGCTTGTCAAAAGAATTCCCAGATCGGCAAGAGCATCATGCGCCGCCCTTTTGGGTGAACTCATAGAAGCTGTCGTGAGGGAACCAGAAGACACTGGGAAATGGTCGGACCTCTTAGCCTTTGGAGGGTGCATTCTGGTCAAGCCAAAAAGAGGGGGAGCCAAGCGCAAGCTAACGCGGATAATTATCTCTAGAATTACGAACTGGCGTTCAAAAGGACCGGCTTACGATACAGACGAAGGTGAAAATAAACCAATGCCAGTCCGTCGTACAGGTCCGATTACACGTGATTCTGCACAGCACCTAGCATCGGCACTTGCAAGCAAACTGGAAGATGGAAACTACAAAGCTGCTATCCGCCTTATCTGCTGTGATGACGAACCAGCTCCCGACACACCTGAGACGTTAGCTGGACTACAGGCGAAACACCCGCCAGCTGCGTCGGACAGGAGACCAATCTGTGATCCAAAGCTTTCAGATCGGTTTGCTCCGCTACAGATTTCAGAGCGATCGATCGTCGAGGCCATTTCCTCGTTTCCAGCAGGTTCGGCAGCTGGTCCAGACGGCATCACTCCACAACACCTCAAAGATTTAATTTCTATTGGATTCGATTGCAACCTCGTCCGCCACCTCAGTGAGCTGGTTAATCTTATGTTGGAAGGGACCTTGCCGGTCGAGGTCAACGAAGTCATATATAGAGCCAATCTGATAGCTTTGAAGAAGAAAGATGGAGGCATCAGGCCAATCGCTGTCGGATACACATTGCGACGCCTAGCTGCTAAATGCGCGAACGCCCACGCTGTTGCCAGACTGTCTACCCTGCTCGCCCCTATCCAACTGGGGGTTGGTGTACCAGGAGGCGCTGAAGCAGCTGTACATGCAACCCGACGTTGGGCTACCTCGATGCCGACGGGTGGTGTTCTGGTCAAGCTAGATTTCGCCAATGCCTTCAACACTCTTCGCAGGGACTCACTTCTGGAAGCGGTTGCAAGAGACATTCCGGAACTTTATCGTTTCGCACATGCTTCATATTCCTGCAAACCGATGTTAAGACATGGACTAATATTATTCGATCAGAAGAAGGAACCCAGCAGGGCGATCCGATGGGTCCATTGGAATTCTGCCTCACAGTACAGCCGATTCTGTTAAATCTTAAATCTGAGTAAAGAGTGGCATTCCTAGACGATCTGACACTGGGAGGCAAGGTGGATGTGGTGGTCCACGATATTCAGTTGATCGCTCAGGAGTCAGCTAATCTTGGGCTACAACTCAACCGGGCGAAATGCGAAATAATCTTCCAGAATTACGAGAATAAATTGGACGATCCCTCATTCTCTTGCTTTAAACACACGCCATTAGAAGAGGCGACGCTGTTGAGTTCACCTCTGATGCCGGGCCAGCCGTCGATAAGGTGGTGAGTAAAAAGGCGGATGACCTGGAACGAGCGGTAGGGAGGCTCTCCATGCTTCACTCGCATGACGCTTTAATCCTGTTGCGAAATGGATTGAGCGTGCCAAAGCTACTCTACACAATGCGCACAGCCTTATGCGTCGACTGCCCTAGTCTTACCAGATTTGACACACTGTTAAGAAATGGATTGTCTAGTATTTTAAATGTGGAACTATCTGATGAGAATTGGCTCCAGGCATCCATTCCGGTGAAGGATGGTGGCCTCGGGATACGCTGTGCTGCTACGCTGGCACTTTCTGCATTCTTGGCATCTGCTGCGAGCACTAGCGAACTCCAGGCAAACATGCTGCCACCGGAATCAGCTGATACCTCAGACGATCTCGTAGATACAGCTCTGAAAGCATGGACACTACTCACGGGTTCAGAACCACCAACAGGATCAGCAGCTCATCGTCAGAGAGAATGGGACAGCCGCTCGATAAGTAAAGCATGGACAACTCTGCACGAATCAGCGAACAATGCACTAGACCGGACTCGTCTCTTGGCCTCTCAGGCACCACACGCGGGAGATTGGTTGCTAGCGCCTCCGGTTACTGCACTGGGACTCCGCTTAACTGACGAAGTGATACGGCTCGCTGTTGGAATGCGACTCGGGACGACACTGTGCGAACCCCATGTGTGTCACTGTGGTGAGAGAGTCGACGCCAGAGGACTCCACGGTCTGGCCTGCATAAAAAACTCTGGCAGACATCAACGGGCACAACATGCCGAACGACATCATATGGAGATCGTTTGGAAGAGCGAACATCCCTTCTCAGAAAGAACCGTTGGGTCTCACCAGAGAAGACGGCAAACGACCAGACGGCGTGACACTCATCTCGTGGTCATGCGGTAGATGCCTAACTTGGGATGTGACAGTTTCGGACACATTCGCAAAGTCACATCTGGCAACAACATCAACCGAAGCGGGCGAGGCTATGCCAGTAGTAACCTATGGCTATTGGACGTAGACCTCCAGTTTTCTTTCGAAGAGCAAAGAGGGTGCCGCCAAACAAGACTCGGCGAATTTCTGTCGGACACTTTCCTGCTAAAAGGATGTTGACGAGGCCCGTGATGGCCGAGACAAGCTCCGGTCCGGTGTCCTTTGTGTTGATCATCTCAAGAACGTGTTGGGGTTTTAGGCCGTCGGGGCTGCCGGACGAGCCCGGAGGGAAGTGTCGTATTTGGTCACGGACCATCGCTTCGGTTGCCTGATAGGCCTCGATTATTATTTTTTTTGCCTCGAGGTATACATGATCCCTCAGGGACTTAGAAACTGTCCTAAGGTGTGCTATCTGGAGTTAGTGGTCCTCGTCCCCGGTGCATTGCGATTATTATTATTATTATTATTATTATTATTATTATTATTATTATTATTATTATTATTATTATTATTATCATTATCATTATCATTATCATTATCATTATCATTATCATTATCATTATCATTATCATTATCATTATCATTATCATTATCATTATCATTATCATTATCATTATTATTATTATTATTATTATTATTATTATTATTATTATTATTATTATTATTATTATTATTATGACTGTCATTTATAGTGTGCCTAAACAAAATGGAAATCTTGCACAAAAGTGCGTAACAGACAAATCAATCATAGTAAATCTTAAATATCTATGTTTTAAGGTTAGTTTTGAAAATCGATAATGTTGAGGATTTGCGAATAAAGACAGGGAGTTTGTTCCATTCAGCCGGGCCGGTTAGCGCAAATGCCCTGTTACCAAGTTTTTGAGTGATCGTGTCACATCAAAATCACCTTGAGACGATGAACGTAGCCCTCGTCTGGATTGGAGAGAGGAACATGGTGTAAGTAAGTAAGTAAGTAAGTATCTTTATTGAACCAGTTGCAATACGCATTCCGGTGTACATACATCAAATACAATAAACAATCAATAGTCAATATGAATAAAGCATTCTAACTATAAAAGTTTTTTTCATATTATGGTTAGCTAAAGGTAAAACACGGTCATGTGACCGGGGTCGAAATAGCCCCGTCAAAATAGCCCCGTCAAAATAGCCCCGTCAAAACAGCCCCGTCAAAATCGCCCAGCGTCAAAATAGCCCCGTCAAAACAGCCCCGTCAAAACAGCCCCGTCTTAAGCGACTACGACAGAAAACAATGTGAAAATGTTTTCCACAAGATTTATTCATTTATAAGAAGATACTAATAAAAGATACTACTATAAAAAGAGACTATACAAGCATGGAATGTTAAATGTTTATCTACGAAACGCGAACAAAAGTTTCTAGGTATTAGGTAATAATTGTGACCATCTAAAAAGAAAGTTAATGTCGATGTCTTTTAAGCAAGAGCCTAGATACTAAGATTATGCGCTATAGCGCGAAGGTATTCCAGAATTGCAGTAGCTCCATAAGTTTCACTGACAGTTTGCAGCCGGCGGTTTAACTTAACGTACTTCGCCTTGGAGGCTTATAGGCATGCACCATAGCGGCGCATGTCAAAGTGGCCAATCTCAGTGCGTGGTTCCCGTTCTTTGATTCGTTTAGGGCCTACTCTCTTTTTTCTTTCGGCTTAGCGTTTGCAAATTATTTCTTGGAAGTAGGTGTTCCCTATTGACCTTACTCTTATCTTCATTCAGATACACCGTCGATGTACTCGTTTGATCTCACCAAATGGTGAACCGCTTTCCAATTAACAAATTAATTTGTATTTAGTCAATATATGTGTCAGAACCACCTCCTATTGGTTCTACTTTTGTTGAAATCAAAACATTTCTTATAACATTCAACTTATTAGCCGTTGTGGAACTGCTTGCCTTTGGCATATTTATGGGGCTATTTTGACGGGGCTGTTTTGACGGGGCTATTTTGACGCTGGGCGATTTTGACGGGGCTATTTTGACGGGGCTATTATGACGGGGTGCCGGGAATATGCAACGGTTTTTTTGAAAGGAGAAACCTATGGAGAACATGACCCAGGTTTCCCAGGACAGCTGAAAACAAGCAGGTGTCGGCTTTAAGTGAAGAAAGGTATGCAGGAAAAGAGTTTGGGTAGATTCGGTACCATAGAAGTTAGAACGAGTATGCGCATATTACGAATATTAAGATTTTTAGAAATTTACGAATACTGACGAATATTAAAATGGCCAACGAATATTAAAAAAAAATTAAGTTCCTTTAATTCTTAATTTTTCAAAATCCGGGATTAATTGTACAAAATTCAGTGCTAAAAACTAGGCGTTAGAATAGTTACATGTTACAGTTACTCATCCTATATCAGTAACTTCACATAGTTTATTGTTCAAGTCTCAAAAGGCGATCATGTGTTTTGCCGGAATTTGCCGCCCGTTGAAAAATGCCGCCTTAGACAGCCGCCTATATACCCTATACCTAAGGCTGGCACTGAGCGGCGTAGCTATTATTTTGGTATTTGGACCCGGACGAGTGACATCAATATTAAAACAACATACAGCGACTTTGTAACTAAGCGCCTCATTGGAAGTCATTTGAAACGTTAATCTTATTCATAATACTGGCATTACCCATACTGAGTGCAAGGTTTTCGGAGATAAGAGATCTAGACTGCAGAGAGAGACACACACACACCCACAAACGGAGACAAAAAGAGACAGAAAGACAGAAACAGACGGACTGAGAGGGAGATACATCATAGAGAGACGTGCAAAGCCAGACTGAGAGTGAATGAGAGTGAGATGGAGAGCGAGAGCGAGAGCGAGAGTCTTTGAATCGGTTGAAGAAATTTGACCTAAGATGCCTGTAACATTATACACAAAGTTTATCATTTATTTGGCTCTCACTATGTGCATGAATCACCATTCATATTCAGCGCGCAAATTATACTTTTTATTGTATGAATGTTACCAAAAACGTTGTGTGAGCGTCCTCCCGCCTCGGCACCACAAAACTTGTGTGAGCTTGGTTGCTGTTTAACGACACTGTTTCATAACGAAGATGATTAGTGTCGCCCTCCTCCTTTCTCCAGGCTTGGGACTGGCACTACCACAGGTAGGGTAATGTGTGAGCCTCCGTGCATTTAGCTTTATAGGCTATAGGTTGCCGGGGCCCCTGTCACACATGTTCTTAATTAGTAGTCTTAAATTAGTTGTAGGCTAGACAAAGCAAAAACAGTGACGTCGACAGCGAATATTTACGAATATTAAAAATGCCCTAATATTCACGAATATTTACGAATATTAAAGCCTGAAGTCACGAATTCTCGTTCTATGTTCGGTACATTAGAAGACAGATTTTGAAATTGATGCGAGCTTGTATGGGAAGCCAGTGTAGTTCACGGAGGGTCGGTGTGACGTGATCCCGAGGATTTAGGTTCTTGATAAGCTTACCAGCGCAATGAAGAACAGTTGTAAGAGGTTGAATGGTAGATGTAGGAAGACCATAAAGGACTGAGTTGCAGAAGTCAAATCTAGAAATGACAAGGGCCTGTACTATAGGGTACGCAGACTTTTTCGTAAAGGATTTTCTTTACTTGCCGTATACGTCTGAGATGGACAAAAACAGAAGTTGGTTATATAACACATAATAACACACATGCACACACTTAGATATATAAACAAACACATGACACACACACACACACATAATTGAATGTATCAATACAGTAAAGTTGGAGCACTCTGGATATACCTCACGCGAAATCAAGACTGGCCATGGGGATGACGGTTATGGTCAAATTGACGAAGATCTGGAAGAACAAGTCGATCAGCAATGATACAAATTGCGGCTGATGAAGGCTTTGGTATGGCCAGTTGCGACGTTAGGATGCGAGGCCTGGACGCTGAAGAAGGAGGAAGAAATGCGTATTCAATCATTTGAGAACAAATGTATGAGAAAGCTGCTGAGAATCCCATGGACAAAAATGATGTCCAACGAACGAGTGTACAAATCAGCGGGGGCCAGAAAGGAACAATTAGCCCATGCCAAAACTCGGAAACTACGATATTTTGGCCACATCAATAAGACAGCCGCACGACAACATCGAGAGCAGCCTGATGACGGGTCTCGCGGAAGGGTTCTAAGGACGAAAAAGGCCTAGAATATCGTGGATCGACAACATCCTGAACTGGACCGGACTTGTAGGTGCTGGTCTAATGAACGCGGCACGCGACAGAAAACACTGGGCATTGAGAATCTATTCATGTAGCCAACCGTCGCTTAGCGACGACGGCGATGTGACATGACATGCTGATAGGCTACAAAGTTCCTCATAGGCGATCTAGGACCTAACTTCAGTTGCCTTACTCCAGCTCTGAAAGCCACAGTGCCATCAGCGTTACTTCAAAAATTCAGTGCAAAAGCGTCCAAAGTCTCTATCTTGAAAGGATTTTCTGGAGTTTTTTGTTTTTTAAAGGTTTTTGGCCATTTTTTGCAATGTGCACATTCACAAAATCTTAACTTGTTAACATAACACGAGAAAAATTAAATAAACTGTGCATTGTGTTGAAAACTGATGCAGTAATAGGCCTAATAATATTCGTTCGTAAAGACATTCAACATCATACTAGGCTAGCTCAGAGAGTGCCTCTCAGTAGATATCTTGAAGCGGCACAGTATTAATGTTCAAATACATTACAATTACATTCAAACCAATTGTAATTGCAATTTAAAATCTCTATAGCACCGCTTGAAGTTCAAAGCACATGACAAGAACAATTGTCAGAGAATTTCACGCTATTTCCCTGATTGTGCTTAAAAAGTCTGTGTAGAAGCGAGGTTACACAAAGAAATGGCCGCTTTCTTTGAGCAGCGTGCGAACCTTGAGATCAGGATAACAATTTCTTAAATTAAGGCAATGAACTCACGTGACACAATAAATTGCTGTGTGGTACAGACATCCAGGAAAGCAACGGTATTGTCACAGTTAGGCTGTGTATTGGTGGGAAATGACGCTCTGCACAGACGCTGCGTGATATTCTCCTTTGTCGCAATTCCAGTGAGCGTCGTATTAACAGTTAGCGGTTGCTTCTCGTCCGTTGTCTCTGTTTCACCAACAGCCTTACTATGAAAAGACAGAGTCACATTCGATGGCTCCACGGATTTAGGCGGTATGTTGATGGCACACCGAAGGCTATAGCCATCGTCTTTATCCAATGCGTTACTCGTCACATTCGACAGACATGATTCTGTCACATCTGCATTATAAAGCAAAACTGATCAACTCCAACTAAAAGATTATAGTCAATATTACTATTGATGGGCAAAAGTTAACTATAAAGTGGAAAACTTTTAGTTAAACTTAAATTTGTTAGTCAACGATTTAGTTTAACTGGCTACAAATAGTTCAGTTAAAACCACAGTTTAATATTGTTTAGTAAATAACTGAAAAGTTTAACTTAAAATTGCATTGCATGATGCACCATCGTTTGTATAAGCAACTGTCTTCATTATCAAGGACTATTATAGACAGGACTGGATAGTCCTTATGCAAAGTCGAGAAATATCGAGTTTACGATTACGATTGTACTAGTTTTGGGGCGATAATCGGGGGTCAGGAAAATTTTGAGTGTAGGACATTATCCCCTGGACATAATCCCCCGGAACAAAATCCCTCCCCCGATTTTGCGTAGGACATAATCCCCGGACAAAATCCCCCCTCTGTGCAATTAACCTATTTCTGCATGTCATTGATAAACCTTAATTGCCTATTTTTGTTCGTTATGTCATTTAGGTGTAGGCCTAAACTTAAGACTTGTTAGTATCATTCAGTTCGATAGTTAACACTTGTTAATGTCAATCGGTTATTCAGTTATGAAGTGAAGACTTGTTAGTGTCATTCAGGTGTAAAGTTAAGACGTGCTAATGTCGTTCAGTTCTATTTACTGAAACAATTTTATATTAGTTAGAAATAGTTTTATCAAACAATCAAAATTCCATTTAGGCCAACAATTAATTTCAACATTTTGCTGCTGCTAGTAAAAATTTTGGACAGACTATAGTATAATAAACTTTTAAAATATTATACGATTATATCATAGCCTGCCATGGGGGATTGTGTCCTAGCTTGGGGGATTTTGTCCGGGGGCTTTTGTCCGGAGGGATTATGTCCAGGTGGGATAATGTCCGTTCCCCGAAAATTTCACATCTTGTTTTCATAACAAACGCATTCAATTAATTATATTTTATGAAGGCAAATTGCCGAATAATTGTGTTGCAAAAATAAAAAATTGCCGATGGACGTTTAAAACGTTATATTATTTAATATAAGAAACAAAATATGAAGTGGGGCGACATCTATGTTTATGCGACATCCACGTTTATGTGAAACGGATGCAAACACTATTTTCACAAGGAACCATTTCTCTTGATATAGATTTCTTGCTTGATCATAAAAGTTTCTGACAGAACTGTATTAGGACTATTAGTCGAGTACATATTATTACTTAGTTTTAAAGTGAAATTGTCATTGACGCTGTGCATTTTTACAGCTCAATTACCCTCTGTTATTGCGAAAATGTTTGTAAAAAACATTGTAAAAAGATGGAAAAAGTTTAACTAACTAATTTTAGTTTAGTTAACTTATTTAGGCCTACAATATCAGTTGCCAACTTTAGTTAAACAGTTATAATATCTTATTTTATTACAATTCAACTGAGGTAGAAATAATCGATCAATATTTACAAAATCTTGAAGAATACAAAAACCAATGACCATGAAAAACATAATATAAATCCAATTATATTTATTATTATTATTATTATTACTATTATTATTATTGTTATTATTATTATTATTATTATTATTATTATTATTATTATTATTATTATTATTATTATTATTATTATTATTATTATTATTATTATTTTTTAGGTTTTTTTTTTACTTCAGCTAGCACTAGTAAGTCAAAATAGTCAAAAATAAATAAATAATTTTAATAATTACAAATACTCTACAAACTCGCTATAATGCTCTTTGGGAGCTATAACAACAACCACTTTATAACGAAAACGTGTCATATAGAGGTTATTATCTGTGGCTCAGCTAAATATGGGATCGAAGGGTTTACATCGATAAGGGCGCGCATAAAAGGGCGCGACACAAAAAGAGCGCACACAAAAGGGCGCTCTCACATAAGGGCGCGATCACATAAGAGCGCTGTCAAATAAAAGCGCTGGTTAATAAGACCGTGTTCCAATATGAGCGCGCACCAATATTAATGGGGTCGCTGATTAATAAAATTAATAGGCTACAAATACTAACATTTAATCGCTAATAAATGCAATGGCAATTCAGAAATCATTATCGATAAAATAAACTTTGATTGCAAGCACATTTAAACAGTGCTTTTTTCTAGAAAGAAAGGTTCCGGAACTCAACAAATTGAGTACAATCATAGGGGCATATTTTATGCTAATATTTCTGTTTCATATATGTAAGTATCAATAAACACTGAAAGTACTTACATTAAATTAAAGTATCTAAATAATTTTATATAATTTTTTATTAAAAATTTAAATGTAATTAAATTATTTTTTAATGGATGAAAAAAGGTACCGGAACGCCGTTCCGGACCGCTCCGGCTGAAAAAAAGCACTGCATTTAAATCTCTATTAATCCAACGAATGAAAATGTGTAGATAAAGTTGTCGCTTAATAACTCCTTGATTATGAAGCAAACATAATAATAATATTTAATTGCAGTTCCCGTGCTAATGAAGTCGTGTGTAAACATGGGCGCAACCACGGTCCAGAATTTGGGGGGACCTACTAGAATGTCCGATTGGGAAGAATTGAGAACGCCGAGGGCGCGAAGCTGCAATTGCCGAAGGAAAGAAGCCCCTGACGACTATGGGGTATGGGTTAGCGTCGTAAGCTCCCCCATCGGGGTCTGAAGCCGAAGCAATTTTGAGCATATGATACCAAATGGAGTACATTTTTTGCTCTTGTTTACCTCAACATTTTCAAAGTTGGGGGGGACGCGTCCCACGGGTCCCATAGGGTGGTTGCGCCTATGTGTGTAGATAAGGTTGTCGCTTCACAACACATTGATTAGGAAGCGGACACAATAGAGAATTACATGCGCCTATAATAAGAGGGTAAAACCGTTGCCAAAATTATTTCATATTGTCAATTTAAATGGAAAGTGGATCGATGAAAATAATTATTGGCCTAAATCAAAGTAGGATTGATGAAAATAATTCTTTGTTTAAATAGATGCTGGATTGATGGAAATAATTGCTTCCGTAAATAAAAACTGGATTGATTAGGCCTGTATAACTCGTACTCCATCCGTTTGCCTTGTACTCTATCGGATTGCCTTGTACTCTATGGGCTTGCTTGGACTCTATCGGTTTGCCTCGTACACTATCGGTTTGTCCCGTACTCTATCGGTTTGCCTCGTACTCTATGGGCTTGCTTGGACTCTATCGGTTTGCCTCGTACACTATCGGTTTGCCTTGTACTCTATCGGTTTGCTTCGTACTTTATCGGTTTGCCTCGTACTCTATCGGTTTGCCGCAGTTAAAAATTACGCGTTGGGAAAACCCGGGCAAAGCCGGGTAGAAACGTCTAGTACATGTATATAACACGCTTATAGCCCAATTGTTGTAACATATTCAAATACATTTTAAAGAATTCAGCATTAAAACTTTAAACTTTAGTTACTTTACTAGATTTGGAAGTACTGATCAGCTACTCTGAACATCGTGAACATGTATCGTATTGAATTGTATTGTATCTAAAGATTTATATAGCGCCTCTCTCAGAATAACTATTCAGAAGCGATCTAAGCACGAAATCCCCGGGGGGAAAGAAACGAATTTAAAGAACGAGAGGCCAAAGAAGAAAAACTAGTCATTAGTTTAGCCCTTAATGAGGGGGAAGGTCATTCCAAGTAGAGGGACCAATCACAGCAAATGCCCGGCGTTGAGCCAAGGCAGTCCTAGTCCTAGGAACAAAAGATCTAGCCAATCAGCAGAGCGCAAGGAACGAGATGAGGTCGCAGATAACGGCTTTCGCATGTAGTCAGAAAGATACTTTGGGGCACTGCTCAGCTGCGCCTTTGAGACTAGAAAGAGGATCTTATAATGAATGCGCGCAGTGATAGGAAGCCAGTGCAAGACATCAAAGCATATATGTAGAGATATGCGAAAAGCGAGGGAGTCGGGCTATGAGCCTGGCTGAAGCATTGAAGACCGATTGAAGGGAGAAAGACGCTGTTTCGGGAGGCCCATAAGAAGTGAGTTGCAGTAGTCAAGTCGGGAACAGATAAACGCATGTACTATGGTGGTAAAGACAGAGGGAGAGACCGATCGTCTGAAGGCTCTGAGACGCCTCAGTTGAAAGAAGCAGGAGCGAGTCAGGTTAGATATGTGCTCCATGAATGTGAAGGAGTCAAGCGTGACCCCCAGGTCACGGACACTACACTGTGTCCACAATGAAGTAGAACACTAGACTTTGTTAAATATCTTGGTCAATTGTTGTATTATAGGTACTAAATTTGGTGCACATGAACTTCAGTCTATTCTATCTATACCCTGCAAATTTTATTACAATTGATGCAACGGTTACGAGGATATACCTTTATGACACAATGTAGAAGAGTATGTGTAGGCAGGGAATTTCTCAGTCAGGAATTGAAAGTCAAGTTTGGAAAGCTGTTGTCTAGTCCCAAACCAGATCAACTGAGTCTTTGTAGCATTTAGGCAGAGTCGGTTACTGGACATCCAGTAGTGAAGATCAGAAGTAAGACAATCAATAGAACGGACTAGTGATAGTTGATCGGATGATGGACCATGAACGAAAGCCTGGGTATCATCTGCATAAAGATGGCCATTTGCCCTGTGTTTATGCTACTAAGACGCACGAGTCGCAAGACCCACGTTTTCAACATTAATTTGACAGAAACATCCTACAAGTCGCTAGCATCATTATCGTTCAGAACTACACCAACGTCCGCATTAACAGTCATAATTTTATCATTCTGCTTAATGCTTTTTCGCAAGATTTGTTTCCGAAGAAATCTTCAATGTTGCAGCGCTTCATTGTTGTTGATTAATTTCTTTGCTAATGTATATAACGTTGATGCAATTCGTAAACAACTGAAAAGGTTAGTTTCGCGAAGTAATCGACGACACACTATTGTGTTTATTTCCACAAATTTTTTACGCAACGGCGGTAAAGAATAAATACTAAATAGGCTACTTCAGCATTTCAATTTTAGAGTTTACAACTTAGACTTAATGACATAGAACGCAAAAATGTCGAATAGATCTAAATAATTGCAATAGTGACAGATGTTGATGTTTGAAATGTAAAGAAAATATTAAAAGTTCCCAAGAATTTTAGGCAGGTCATTAGGCAGGTCGGGAGTGAAATAAGCAGGTCAAATGACCTGCTGCGACCTGCCTTGTTGCCGCCACTGCTTGAAGCGACCATCGATTGACATTGTGGACATATTATGATAACGGCGTTATAGAAGTCATTAGATTAGATTAGATAAGACGACTTACCAATGACAACCAGAATGGAGCATCTTCTCTCTTCCCCAGAATTCACTATTTGCACACATGTGAATCTTCCGGAGTCGCTAATTACCAGCTGCGTTATAGTTAGGCTGCAACCAACATTCTGGTTAACGCTGTATCGTTGAGGGGGAAAGATGTCAGGGTTAAGCATTCCTAAGGCACCACCCCTGTACACTTTTTTCTGTGACGGCAGGCCTTCTACCTTCTCCCAATCGACCTGGCTACAGTTGTTATTGACAGTGGCACACTCCAGCGTAACGCTATCGCCGACTTTTTTCAGAATATTCACCGGTCCTTTTCGTATTTGTGCCTGCACAGCTACAACGAAATGCAAACAAATGCTCAGAAAGGCACACAGAACGCCATCATATTTTGGCGTTACCTTGTGCGCGTTAAACAGTTTTATAATAATAGTGAATATGCCTCAGCACTCGTGTGCGGTAAAACTCTGTAAAAGTGCAGCCAAAATTTAATGACATAAAAAGCAGTCAAACGAAAAAGCCCACAGATATGAATACAAAAAGCTTCCAGTTGCCACGTCGACAATGAAACGTCGTTGCACATATAGGCTACTCAGTTGCTGGACCATCTACCTGGATTCATCTCCCTCTGGATATGTATTCGTCCTTCTAGCGAGGGACGTTGCATGCACCCTTATATATAGGCTATAAGGTCGTTGTATGCACCCACCTATTTGTGCAGATTAAAATGTCTGTTTAATAATTATAATGTATTCCATTGGTCCATTGGAGAGACCATGTCAATAACCAACATTTCATTTGTCAAGTTCTACTGATTCAACAAAGCAGACAGATTGAGGTAGAAAATTCAGAAACAGGTAGTTCATGATTATAATAACGGGTGACTATTGCGTCTTAAGAAATGTCCAGCTATTGAAGTATAAATTGCATGTTAGTCTGCTTACTTACTTGCCAAAGCTTCAGTATATCCTACATTGGCACATTGCCCATGCATCGATATCTATATTTAGATAAATAAAATCTATATTGGGGCGGGGATATGGTTGAATGGCAACCGGCTGGCACGAAGATCAGATGGACGCAGGGCTGTTAAAGGCTTGGTTTTTTGTTTTTTGTTTTTTTTGTTTAAAAAAACCGTAAATTTTGGTTTTTGGGTTTTTACAAATTTTGAAATTATAAATGCCAAAATGGCGTCTCTTAAACTCTCTTGGCAATTGTTGTATGTTTCTTGTTAACCTCGTTTTATGACATTCTACGGTTCTACTGTTCTAGTTAATTTCATTTATAGGCCTATGCATCTGATTAATTTGAACGGTATTATGCTATTTTAATGAGTTTTATGATCCGAAATCGGAAAATCTCAAAAACAAAAAAAAAAAAAAAACATAAAAAACAAAAAAAACAACTTTTCATTTTGAAAAGTTTGTTTTTTGCACCACTGGATGGACGCGGGTTCGATAACCGCTAGCCCCACACGGTTAACTCAGCCTTCCATTTGTTAGGAGACGTTGCTTAAATGAGCAGTAGGTCCCGTGCCTCCACTCTTTGAGATTTTTCCCAAGATCCTAGAATTTGGGAATTTTGCCTAGCAATCTAGGGATATCTTTACTAAATTCTACAAAATTCTACAAAATGAAAAGTGTTTTTTGTTTTTGTTTTGTTTTGTTTTTGTTTTTGAGATTTTCCTATTTCAGATCATAAAACTCATTAAAATCCCTTTTGGTAATGGCTATCGCTTCTCTAATTGAAACTGGGGGCCTTATTAGCGGGACCTAGGACCCTTTAGGTCTCCTTTATTGACCCTTCTATTCTAACCCATTATGCTTTCTCCTGCGGATTTAAAACTGTATTTACTTAAATATTTACATTGAATATCTTTGGCTGTTCGTTTTTCTGGCAATTGTTTCTTGAAGGTTCAACAAAAATGATTTGATTTTATTTTATTTTGATTTGACTATAGTCGACGATGTCATGCAGAGAAGATGCCATTCACGATACATTGAACGACAGAAAAAAAGTGGCAATCAGAAACAATCAATGTTGTTACCGGACTTACAACAGTGACAGCGAATCAGTTTCTGTGTCTGAAAGACGATTATTATTTTTGTAACTTGTAAACATTGTAATTTTGCAGGCTGACATACAGTTAAATTCGACTCCTGATAAACTTGTTATCATCTGTTAGGCCTACTACTAAGTCAGGCAATCTAACTGCGTAATTTTCAGTCTGAATTAATATAAAATAAATCTAAACATAATATCTAAATATAGATATCCATGTGCCCATGTTAAAAGTAGAGCCATACAATTTAAAAAATATCATTAATAGACTAAGAAAATGTTAAGGCATTTGCATGTGAATCTCGACATTTTATGTATCGCAAATCCGCACATGAAATACATGTAACAAGGATTTTACGTGGTTCAGAAGACGTCTAGTCTGTGTTAGAACTTAGAACCACGGCAAATTAACCTGAAACGCTTAATAGCCCACTTTCCCTAGCGTCCTCTTAAATGCCGTGAGAGTGTCCATTGAGACAGTACTATCATCCAAGCCATTCCACAAGTGAATTCCGCACTTTTCGGTTCCTCCACCATCATTGCCAATCATCCACCATCATCTGCCTCAGCCTCCTCTATCCATCACCCCCAAGGCTTTCCACTCGAAACTAAAGTCTCTCCTTTTCAAGAACTCTTATCCTGACTCATCTGATCCTGTACCTTCCAATCCTCGACCTAAAAGACACCCGCCTTAACATCTGCTGTGCCCTCTCTGATCCTCTGGAAACCGGACTCGGACCTCCCTCGGACTACTCTTTTGGACAACCCCTCTGACTAGACGCAGCGCTCTTGAATAAGCTGGTGCCCTGCGCTTGGCTTTTCGAGTGGCGCTTTAGAAGTTTGGAGATTACGATTACGATTACGACAAGTCTACAACTCTTGCACTGAAGAATTTCTGCCCTAATGTTCCATTTGGCTTCTTAAATAATTTATACCTGTGTTCTCGAGTTGCATTATTTGGTGCTAATTCAAAAAACCTCTCCTACTGTAGTGCTTCCTTACCAGTGATAATCTTGTAAGCTTCGATTAGATCTCCTCTGCTCCTCCTTCTCTCCAATGCTGTTAGTCCACGCCTTTTCAACCTTTCTTCATACATGTATCTCAAATCCTTGTAGCCCCAAATAATTTTTGTAGCCTTTCTTTGCACTTCCTCCAGTTTTTCCATGTCCTGTTTCAGGTATGGACTCCATGCCTGGAGCACTATTCCAAATGTGGCCTAACCATTGATTTGTGCAAACTGAGTATTGAATCCTTGTCTCTGGTGACTATTGTCCTTCTTATCATGGCTAAAGTTGAGTTAGCCTTTTTGATGCTTCAGTACATTGCCTTGAAGGTTTTGCACTATTGTGCATAATCACTCCCTTTCTTTCCCACTCATTTTCATACCATGATCCCCATTTCATATGAAAACTCGTTGTTTCTTCTTCCCCATATGCATCACTGAGTGCACTTTTCCAAATTAAAGATCATTATTTTGCCAGTCCTGACCATCTGAACATTGTTCGTAGATCTTCTCGCAGTATCTTCGCATCTTCTTTGTCCTCCATCTTTCTATGTAGTATTGTATCAGTTGCAAACTTAGACATTTTCGATAAAATCCCATCATATATGTCATTAAAAAACGAACAGCAATGGCCCAACCTCTCATTCTTGTGGCACTCCACTTACCACTGTCAACCAGCTAGAATGTTTACCACCTTTTCTCTTCTTCCTCATAGCCAGCTTTGAATGCACGTTATTACCTGCCCTCTAATCCCAGGTGCTTGCAACATTTTGCTAGCCTTATATGCGGTACTTTGTCAAATGCCTTAGGAAATTCCAAGTAAATAACATCTACAATTATACATGTATTCCACATCAATTCTCTCAAAGACCTCCTCAAAGAAATTCAACAGATTTGTTAAATACGAACGGCCTATGGTGAATCCATGTTGACTGCCCTTTATAATATTATGCTCAATCAAATGTTCCACTATGTCATCTTTAATAA
>JACEVL010000436.1:0-70000 GCA_020284085.1 Aporrectodea caliginosa | reverse complement strand
AAGCACATGGCAAGAATAATTGCCAGAGAATTTCACGCAAATTCCCAGATAGTTCTTAAAAGTCTGTGTAGAGGAGAGTTTTCACAAAGAAATGGCCGCTTTCTTTGAGCAGTGTGGAAACCTTGAGATCAGGATAACAATTTATGATATTAAGGCAATGAACTCACGTGACACAATCAACTGTTGTGTGGTACAGACATCCAGGAAAGCAGTGGTATTGTCATAGTTAGCCTCTGTATTGGGGACAAATGACGCTCTACACGTACGCTGCGTGATATTTTCCTTTTTCGCAGTTCCAGTGAGTGTTGTCTTAAGAGTACGCGGTTGCTTATCGTCCGTTGTCTCTGTTTCACCAACAATCTTATTATGAAAAGACAGAATCACATTCGATGGCTCCACGGATTTTGCCGGTATGTTGATGGCGCACCGAAGGCTATAGCCATCGTCTTTAGCCAATGCGTTACTCGACACATTCGACAGACATGATTCTGTCGCACCTGTATTACAAAGCAAAATTGATCAACTCCAGCTCATTACGCAGTTGACCATAATGTTCAACCACTTTACTTATAACGATATCTTCTCATATCTGGGCTATTTAACCGTGGCTCAACTAATTGTGGGATCCAAGTCCTGACAGTGTCATATCAGGCCACACTTACTAGAATGTCTTAAATGTCTAATGACAGCAGTCAGTACCGTTGACAGTCTAAAACTAGTCAGTTTTTTCATTATAATGTTCTGCCCTATTTAACGAAAATAGATCCATGCATCACAAATCATCTTTGATATTAACAAGACCCGACAGTGAGATTCCAAAATCAACTAAGCACAGTCACAACTGATGCCTGATAACTCAGCTACTGAACAATTACTTAATTCGCTAAGTAACCAGTCAACCAAACTAACCAGTCAACCTGTGTAGCCTACTGTGCTCTCCCCTCAGGCCTCATGGAACTAGATCCACAATCGATCAATGGACACCGAGACTCTCGCTGTGCCCCGCATCCGAACATTGTTAGACTCTTGGGCTTTCTTGGCTGCTATAGTCCAAAACAGTGGAATTCGCCAAGTTCAGTTCGTTCTGTTAAATCTTTCATGTCGTTCAGATCTAAACTTAAAACTCATCCCAATCAAATTGCATAATATCCTATCGTAGCCTGACTTCTGGTTTCTCTGACCATCCGGACTTCGACTCTGGGCTTCTCCAATGGATTACGATTTTGATTGCGATTTCACTTTAAGTGAACATCGATTGATGTCGTGGACATAAATGAAAAAGGCGCTACAGAAGTCATTAGATTAGATTAGATTAGACGACTTACCAATGACAACCACAATGGAGCTTCTTGTCTCTTCCGCAGAATCCACGGCTAGCACACAAATGAATCTTCCGGAGTCGTTAATTTCCAGTTCCGTTATAGTTAGGCTGCAACCATAACTCTCGTTAACGCTGTATCGTTGAGGGGGATAGAGGTCATTGTTAAGCATTCCGTGGCCATTCCGGTACACTAGTTTCGGTGACTGCAGGCCTTCCACCTTCTGCCACTCGACCTGGTCACAGTTGCTACTGCTCGTGACACACTCCAGCGTAACACTATCACCGACTTTTTTCAGAGCATTCTTCGGTCCTTTCCGTATTCCTGACAGCAAAGTTACAACGAAATGCAAAGCAAATGCTCAGAAAGGCACACAGAAGGCCGTCACATAATTATTAGTGTTACCTTGTGCAGTGTGCACGTTAAAAAGTTAAATAATAATAATAATAGTAGTAGTACTTAGTAGTAGTAGTAGTAGTACATAGTAGTAGTAGTAGTAGTAGTAGTAGTAGTAGTAGTAGTAGTAGTAGTAGTAGTAGTAGTAGTAGTAGTAGTAGTAGTAGTAGTAGTAGTAGTAGTAGTAGTAGTAGTAGTAGTAGTAGTAGTAGTAGTAGTAGTAATAATAATAATAATAATAACCATAATAATAATAATAATAATAATAATAATAATAATAATAATAATAATAATAATAATAATAAATATAATTAATATTCAAGTCCCTGAGGGATCCTGTATACCTCGGGGCATAAAAAAAAAAATAATAATAATAATAATAATAATAATAATAAAAAACAAATAAATAAATAATAATAATAATAATAAAAACAACAACATGTCCCCAGCAATTGGCTGCCAGTAAAAGCACAGCAAAATGATAATAAAAACACTAAAATGAAAAAACCTAAGATATGAATGCATAAAACTTCCAGTTGCCACGTCTACAATGAAACGTCGTTGCACCTTCTCAGTTGCTGGACCATCTACCTGGATTCGCCTCCCTCTGGATCCGTATTGGTAGTTGTTTCAGTTTAACGACACTGTGTGATAACAGAGATCTTTAGCGCCGCCCTCCTCCTTCATCCAGGCTTGGGACTGGCACTGACAGAGTACGATCGGTGGCGGAGTTATCTGTATTGGTATTTCTGGCGAGGTATTTTTTATGTACCTACATGTACCTATTTGTGCACGTTAAAATGTGTTTAATAATGTATTTCATTGGTCCATTGGAGAAGCCCAGTCAATAACCAACATTTCATTCACCAAACCAGACAGACTGAGGCAGAAAATTCCAGAAACAGGTAGGCTATCGTTTTATGAGTATCACGATTATAATAACGGGTGACTATTGCGCCTTAAGAAATGTCCAGCCATAGAAGTATGTGCACAATTTTATCAGTCTGCTTACTTACATGCCAAAGCTTCAGTATGTATCATACACTGCCCATGCATCGATGTCTATATTTAGATAAATATAAATTGGGCCGGGGAGACGGCTGAATAGTAACACGTTGGCACTAAGACCAGAGGGACGCGGGTTCAATAAGTGCTAGTCCCACAAACTTAGCTTTCCATTCGCTAGGGCGTTGGTAAAATGAGCAGCAGCACCAGTGCTTCCACTCCTTGGGATTTTTCCCAAGATCTTTGGATTTTTGGGGATCGACTTCGGATTTGGTGATTTTGCACAGCAATTTGGGGATTTGTTTTACTAAACTCCACAGACTGCAGTCGACGATGTGGACGGAAGATGCCATGCCATTCACAATACATTGGACGAAAGAAAGAGGAAAGGCAATTAGAAACTATCAATGTTGTTCCCAACAGTGACAGCGAATCAGATTACCCGTAGAAAAAAGTAAGTAAGTAAGTATTTATTGAAAACCAACTGCTAACTGCATTTTGTGTACAAAGATCATCAAATATAAAAAAATTAAGTATAAAGCATCCGTCTGACAAATGTTTTACGAGATAGAGAGTTTGCCTTAGGTATTATTCTATTGTGGGTTCTGGGGCGTAGCGAGTATGAAACAGCTTTCACGGGAGGCAGTAGTTGATGTAATACATGTGCAGGGTTGTTGATGATGGTAGAAAAGAGGTTAGAGTCTGCTTTTCGGCAAAGTTGCTCGAAACTTTGGTAGGATTCCGGTAGATAACGAGACCTGACCAGTCGCCGTAGAGTTACCTGAAGACGAGTGCGTCCCTCTACCCCCACAAAGCCCCACCACGCCGGGGCCGCATCCGCGACACTGAGATCAGACAGAGATTGGCCATTTAACCCATGTGCTGTTAGAACGCCGAGGGCATACATTGACTGTCTAGCCTTAATGACAATAATTATTGTTAACATGCGTGTCGAAGTTGAATTGTTCTGACAAAGTGACACCTAGGATCTTCAAAGACTCGTTCAGTGGCTGTGTCTGAAAGACGATTATTACTTTTGTAACTTGTAAACATTGTAATTTGTAAATTCAATGTTATGCTCCAGTTTTTTCTTTGCAGATTCTTAGCTTGGCATTTCTGTGAATAATTCTGATTGTGAAAACAGTTATCATATTTCATCACAATTTTTTCCTTTTCAGTATTTGTTTAACACTCGGAACCAGTCTTGGAATTTTTGTGGCAAGATCTTGGGATTTCTGAAAACGGAGAGTGGAAGCACTAGGTAAGACATATGGGCGCCTTGCAGGATGCCATAGTTAAATTCGACCTTTTATAAACTTGTTATCATATGTTACTACTACGGCTTGCAATCTTACTGTGTAATTGTCAGTTTGAAAAAAAATAAAAAATAAACAGATATCTAAATATATAATTATCTAAATGTAGACATCAATTTGCCCATATTAAAAGCCGAGCAACAAAATTTGAAAACAAGAATATCATTAAAAGGCTAACAAAATTTAAAGGCGGTTGCACGTGAGTCTCGACATTTTATTTAGCGCAAATCCGAATATAGCATAACATAAAAATGGTTTTAAGCGGTTCAGAAGACGTTTAGTCTGTGTTAGAACTTGTCTAGTTCGCTGACAGCGAAATTTATACTGGTTTTCATTTTCGTCGTCACAAAATTAATGTTAAAATTTGACGAAATAAATTATGAAGTTTCATTCGAAGTGCCGCAGCACAGTACCATACCGTGGCTTACGCTGCTACCATATATTTCTTGCAATTAGTTTGTTCTCACGATTATCTTTAAGCTTATAGTCAGTACAAATTACTTCATAATGTACACCAAAGTCCGGTTAGCAATTGGATCAATAAAGGATATACTTACTTACTTACTTACTTAAATGCATGAACAATTTATCATAATTTTCACTACGAAAATGATTTTTAAAAATGATATCCGATTACCGCTTAAAATCCCTATTCTTAAATAATTTATTCTTATGTCCTTGAGTTGCCTTGTTTCGTGCTAATTCAAAAAACCTCTCCAACTGTCTATAGTGCTTCCTTTCCAGTGATAATCTTGTAAGCTTCGATAAGACCTCCTCTGCTCCTCTTTCTTTCCAACGTTGTTAGTCCAGGCCTTTTCAACCTTTCTTCAGAGCTTAAATCCTTGTAGCCCCAAATCATTTTGTAGTTCTTCTTTGAACTTTCTCTAGGTTTTTTTCAATGTCCTCTTTCAAGTAGGCTAAGGACCCCCTGCTGGAAGCAGTATTCCAACTGTGGCCTAACCATTGATTTGTACAAACTCAGTATGGTATCCTTGTCTCTTGTGACTATTGTTCTTCTTATCATGGCCAAAATTGAGTTAACCTTTTTGATGCATCAGTACATTGCCTTGAAGGTTTTGCATTCTTGTGCATAATCACTCCCAAGTCCCTTTCTTTCTCACTCACTTTCAATACCTTACCCCAATTTCATGTGAAAACTTGTTGTTTCTCTTGCTGTGACCATCTGAACATTCTTCTTAGATCTTCACGCAGTATCTCCGCTTCTGCTTCAACGCCCACTGCTCTACATATAGTGTTTTGTATCATCTGCAAACTTAGAAATTCTCGATAAAAGCCCATCATATATGTACTATGTCATTGTATTCTTCCTGATAACCAACTTTGAATCCATGTTAGTACATGCCCTCTAATCCCACCTGCTTGCAACTTTTTGGCCAGCCTAATATGCGGTACCTTGTCAAATGCATTAACAAAGTTCAGGTAAATTACATCTACAGGTTTTCCACGTCAATCCTCTCACAGGCCTCCTCAAGAACTCCAACAGATTTGTCAAACACGAACGGCCTCTGATAAATCAAGTTGACTGCTCTTTATAGGTCCTCGGCCCGTGGTTACTTGGTTGTCCCGCGGGTGCGTAGGCTACTTCCAGTCTAGGAGTTTCGCTATTGCTGGTCCCAATAGCTGGATCCAGTTACCCCAGTCCCTCAGGACTGACCTTTTTCGATTTCTATTGACCAGTTCCGCAAGCGCCTGAAAACCTCTCTTTACCAGTGAAGAGACTGGCCCGGGTCGGGAGCGATTCTGTTTTTGAGTGGCGCTATATAAATGCTTGATTACGATTACGATAGTATTATGCTCATTTAAATGTTCCACTATGTCATCCTTAATAATCCTCTCCATGACCATGCACAACACACTGGTTAAACTGATTGGTCTGTAGTTACCTGCTTCTCTTCTAATTATCTTTTAAAACACTGGCACTACGAGTGCATACCTCCATTGCCATGGTACTACTCCAGTCAACATTGATTTGTTGAAGGTCTGGGCTAATGCCTCTCCAATTTCTTCCCTCACTTCATGTAACAATTTTGGATGGAGTTCATCTATGCCTGCCATGGACTCTTGTCGGTTTTCAGCCTTTTCAGTTGTTCCAACACATTTTCCTTAGTGAATGTTATCTGTGTCAATTCCTTGTCAATGCTGTCTAAAACTGTTTGGTTAGGCTCAGGGATATTTCTTAATTCTTCCAAAGTATACACTGAGCTGAAATATCTATTGAGTACTTCAGCCTCTTCCACATCATCCACAATAACCTCTCCATTTCCATCTTCCTTTTACAATGGGCCTATACCATGTCTTTCATCCTCTGCTTTACTTCTGACATATATTTGCAGAAACTCTTACTATCTTCCTTTACATTCCTTGATAACTTCTGCTCAAATCTTTTTATTTCTTCCTTATTTGCATGATTGAAAGTTTTTGTTTACTTCACATATTTGTTTCTTAAATTCTGAAGTCTTGCAACACTCTCATGATTGATCCAAATCCAGTCCATTCTTTGTCTCTTTCTTCAGCTTCTGAAAATTCTTCTATGCTTTGTTCTTGCATAGCAATAATTGCACTAAGCATAACGATAATTCATTCATTCAGTTTCTAGATATTTATATAGCACGCCTTCAAGATTTCTATACCCAGAGGCGCTCCCGACTACAACGCGGACACTGAATCAGTTTCACGCCGAAGCGCATGAGCAATTGGTGAGTGAAGGATTTGCCCAGGGTCTTGAAAGAGGACAAATGAGGTAGATTCGAACCCGCAACCCTCCGGGCTGCAAGGCACCGAATATACCCCCTTGAGGTGGATTCGAACCCGCAACCTTCCGGTTGCAAGGCACCGAACATACCTCTACACCACCGCGCCCCATGGCACCATGCATAACGAAAATGGCGCTATTCATAACGATAATGGCACTACGCATAATGATAATGGCACTACGCATAATGATACTGGCACTATAGAAGATCCCATATTATATTAGATTAACAACAGACAACAAAACAAAGCCAGACCTTGTCAACTCATTAGAAAGTGGCCACAGAAAGGTAGGTCGTTTCTTGAAACAGGACAAATGTTCAACATGCCACCTATGAATTCCCTTCCGCTCTCCAACTCTACCATATTATCAAACCAAGGAGGCTCACGTACTTGGTTTAGCAGAGACTTCAATCGTTATCTTTTTAGACGTTTCACTTCCTTTGAATGAGCTCGTTGCTTTGCAAGTGTACTTATCTCCGGCGTCACCTGTTATCACCAGAGTATCGCCATAAACAACAGCTCTACTCTTCGAATGTGTCCACTTGAATGTTGGAGGCGGATGTCCATCTGCAGTGCAACGGACCGTGTCACCTTCATAATAAGGACCAAGCGGAGAAACAGCGATGTTTTCCACAGGATCTGCTCCAACACAGCAAAAACGCAGAGAATAAATCAAGTGTCACACACACACACACACACACACACACACACACACACACACACACACACACACTACCTACACACACCTACACACACACACACCTACACACACCTACACACACACACACACACCTACACACACACACACACACACACCTACACACACCTACACACACACACACACACACACAAACACACACACACACACACATACACACAAACACACACACAACACACACACACACGAACACACACCACACGAACACACACCCGACACACACACATGCACCACAAAAGCACTCATCATCCAAGAAGTCTATGTTCAAAATAGCAGTCCTCCTTCCGTCGCATTGAGAACAAAACCATCAAACAATGTCATGGACATTATGATAAGTGCGCTATAGAAATCATCACATTAGATTAGTCATAAAGGGGTTCTGCAGTTGGCGAATCAGATGCTGGGTGGCGCACACTGATGTTGGTCAGTCTCTACAAAGGATGGAAGAAAGGAGACCGAAGGGAAGGAGAGGCAGAAAGACAGAGGAAGAGAAAGAGGAGACAGGAAGGGAAGTAGACACGATGTGCATGGTAATATGTGGTGAATTCATTACACATACATGTATAGCACACATGCATAGAATTACTATATATATATATATTTATATATATATATAACAGACACATGACACATATAATAACGTTACATATATATATATATATATATATATATATCATATGCATCATAGTAAGTAACTACTGTAGATCATAGTTTTTTATCTTAATCTCATTTAGTTGACTTTAACTGCATTTATACTACGAGTAATATAGATTTAGTAAAGACTGTAAAGTAGTTTTAATTTCAAACACGAAATATTTCGTATAACTATGCAGTGTGTGCAGTGAAATATGATTTTCATTTGCCTTGTCTTTATTTTGGAAAAACGGACAACAGCCAGCAATAACCGGCAACAACTGGCAATAACCGGCAACAGCCAGTTTTGGCCGAAAAATCCCGGCAAAATCCCGTTTGTTACAAGTTGATCCTCTCCTCCAGGGAAGTTTTATATTCAGGTCATTCAGCACCAAAAGGGTCGGTTCAACTCTTTAACCATTTTCCTTCAGATAATTCAGGAACAGCTTTTTCCTTCAGTTCCAAAGACAGAGAAAATGGACTTAAGAAAGAGAAAGAACGACAGCGGAAACAGAAGACAGGGAGAATTGACGAAGGAACGTGGAGGAACGACATTGGAATTCAAAAACAGAGAAAATGGAATTGAGATAGAGAAAGAACGACAGCGGAAATAGAAGACAGAGAGAATTGACGAAGGAACGTGGAGGAACGACAGCGGAAACAGAAGACAGAGAAAATGGACTTAAGAAAGAGAAAGAACGACAGCGGAAACAGAAGACAGAGAAAATGGACTTAAGAAAGAGAAAGAACGACAGCGGAAACAGAAGACAGGGAGAATTGACGAAGGAACGTGGAGGAACGACAGCGGAATTCAAAGACAGAGAAAATGGACTTAAGAAAGAGAAAGAACGACAGCGGAAACAGAAGACAGAGAAAATGGACTTAAGAAAGAGAAAGAACGACAGCGGAAACAGAAGACAGAGAAAATGACGACTTAAGAAAGAGAAAGAACGACAGCGGAAACAGAAGACAGAGAAAATGAGACTTAAGAAAGAGAAAGAACGACAGCGGAAACAGAAGACAGGGAGAATTGACGAAGGTACGTGGAGGAACGACAGTGGAAATCAAAGACAGAGAAAATGGACTTAAGAAAGAGAAAGAAGGACAGCGGAAACAGAAGACGGGGAATTGACGAAGGAACGTAGAGGAACGACACTGGAATTCAAAGACAGAGAAAATATACTTAAGAAAAAGAAAGAACGACAGCGGAAACAGAAGACAGAGAAAATGGACTTAAGAAAGAGAAAGAACGACAGCGGAAACAGAAGACAGGGAGAATTGACGAAAAAACGTGGAGGAACGACACTGGAATTCAAAAACAGAGAAAATGGACTGAAGAAAAGAACGACAGCGGAAAGAACGAGAGATTATTGTTAACATGCTGAGTGTCGAAGTTGAATTGTTCTGACAAAGTGACACCTAGGATCTTCAAAGACTCGTTCAGTGGCTGTGTCTGAAAGACGATTATTACTTTTGTAACTTGTAAACATTGTAATTTGTAAATTCAATGTTATGCTCCAGTTTTTTCTTTGCAGATTCTTAGCTTGGCATTTCTGTGAATAATTCTGATTGTGAAAACAGTTATCATATTTCATCACAATTTTTCCTTTTCAGTATTTGTTTAACACTTCGGAACCAGTCTTGGAATTTTTGTGGCAAGATCTTGGGATTTCTGAAAACGGAGAGTGGAAGCACTAGGTAAGACATATGGGCGCCTTGCAGGATGCCATAGTTAAATTCGACCTTTTATAAACTTGTTATCATATGTTACTACTACGGCTTGCAATCTTACTGTGTAATTGTCAGTTTGAAAAAATAAAAATAAACAGATATCTAAATATATAAATTATCTAAATGTAGACATCAATTTGCCCATATTAAAAGCCGAGCAACAAAATTTGAAAACAAGAATATCATTAAAAGGCTAACAAAATTTAAAGGCGGTTGCACGTGAGTCTCGACATTTTATTTAGCGCAAATCCGAACATAGCATAACATAACAATGGTTTTAAGCGGTTCAGAAGACGTTTAGTCTGTTTAGAACTTGTCTAGTTCGCTGACAGCGAAATTTATACTGGTTTTCATTTTCGTCGTCACAAAATTAATGTTAAAATTTGACGAAATAAATTATGAAGTTTCATTCGAAGTGCCGCAGCACAGTACCATACCGTGGCTTACGCTGCTACCATATATTTCTTGCAATTAGTTTGTTCTCACGATTATCTTTAAGCTTATAGTCAGTACAAATTACTTCATAATGTACACCAAAGTCCGGTTAGCAATTGGATCAATAAAGGATATACTTACTTACTTACTTACTTAAATGCATGAACAATTTATCATAATTTTCACTACGAAAATGATTTTTAAAAATGATATCCGATTACCGCTTAAAATCCCTATTCTTAAATAATTTATTCTTATGTCCTTGAGTTGCCTTGTTTCGTGCTAATTCAAAAAACCTCTCCAACTGTCTATAGTGCTTCCTTTCCAGTGATAATCTTGTAAGCTTCGATAAGACCTCCTCTGCTCCTCTTTCTTTCCAACGTTGTTAGTCCAGGCCTTTTCAACCTTTCTTCAGAGCTTAAATCCTTGTAGCCCCAAATCATTTTGTAGTTCTTCTTTGAACTTTCTCTAGGTTTTTTTCAATGTCCTCTTTCAAGTAGGCTAAGGACCCCCTGCTGGAAGCAGTATTCCAACTGTGGCCTAACCATTGATTTGTACAAACTCAGTATGGTATCCTTGTCTCTTGTGACTATTGTTCTTCTTATCATGGCCAAAATTGAGTTAACCTTTTTGATGCATCAGTACATTGCCTTGAAGGTTTTGCATTCTTGTGCATAATCACTCCCAAGTCCCTTTCTTTCTCACTCACTTTCAATACCTTACCCCAATTTCATGTGAAAACTTGTTGTTTCTCTTGCTGTGACCATCTGAACATTCTTCTTAGATCTTCACGCAGTATCTCCGCTTCTGCTTCAACGCCCACTGCTCTACATATAGTGTTTTGTATCATCTGCAAACTTAGAAATTCTCGATAAAAGCCCATCATATATGTACTATGTCATTGTATTCTTCCTGATAACCAACTTTGAATCCATGTTAGTACATGCCCTCTAATCCCACCTGCTTGCAACTTTTTGGCCAGCCTAATATGCGGTACCTTGTCAAATGCATTAACAAAGTTCAGGTAAATTACATCTACAGGTTTTCCACGTCAATCCTCTCACAGGCCTCCTCAAGAACTCCAACAGATTTGTCAAACACGAACGGCCTCTGATAAATCAAGTTGACTGCTCTTTATAGGTCCTCGGCCCGTGGTTACTTGGTTGTCCCGCGGGTGCGTAGGCTACTTCCAGTCTAGGAGTTTCGCTATTGCTGGTCCCAATAGCTGGATCCAGTTACCCCAGTCCCTCAGGACTGACCTTTTTCGATTTCTATTGACCAGTTCCGCAAGCGCCTGAAAACCTCTCTTTACCAGTGAAGAGACTGGCCCGGGTCGGGAGCGATTCTGTTTTTGAGTGGCGCTATATAAATGCTTGATTACGATTACGATAGTATTATGCTCATTTAAATGTTCCACTATGTCATCCTTAATAATCCTCTCCATGACCATGCACAACACACTGGTTAAACTGATTGGTCTGTAGTTACCTGCTTCTCTTCTAATTATCTTTTAAAACACTGGCACTACGAGTGCATACCTCCATTGCCATGGTACTACTCCAGTCAACATTGATTTGTTGAAGGTCTGGGCTAATGCCTCTCCAATTTCTTCCCTCACTTCATGTAACAATTTTGGATGGAGTTCATCTATGCCTGCCATGGACTCTTGTCGGTTTTCAGCCTTTTCAGTTGTTCCAACACATTTTCCTTAGTGAATGTTATCTGTGTCAATTCCTTGTCAATGCTGTCTAAAACTGTTTGGTTAGGCTCAGGGATATTTCTTAATTCTTCCAAAGTATACACTGAGCTGAAATATCTATTGAGTACTTCAGCCTCTTCCACATCATCCACAATAACCTCTCCATTTCCATCTTCCTTTTACAATGGGCCTATACCATGTCTTTCATCCTCTGCTTACTTCTGACATATATTTGCAGAAACTCTTACTATCTTCCTTTACATTCCTTGATAACTTCTGCTCAAATCTTTTTATTTCTTCCTTATTTGCATGATTGAAAGTTTTTGTTTACTTCACATATTTGTTTCTTAAATTCTGAAGTCTTGCAACACTCTCATGATTGATCCAAATCCAGTCCATTCTTTGTCTCTTTCTTCAGCTTCTGAAAATTCTTCTATGCTTTGTTCTTGCATAACAATAATTGCACTAAGTATAACGATAATTCATTCATTCATTTCAGATATTTATATAGCGCCCCTTCAAGATTTCTACTCAGAGGCGCTCCCGACTACAACGCGGACACTGAATCGGAGTTTCACGCCGAAGCGCATGAGCAATTGCGAGTGAAGGACTTGCCCAGGGTCCTTACGCGGCGGCTTGAGGTAGATTCGAACCCGCAACCCTCCGGCTGCAAGGCACCAAATATACCCTCTGGAGGTGGATTCGAACCCGCAACCTTCCGGTTGCAAGGCACCGAACATACCTCTACACCACCGCGCCCCATGGCACCATGCATAACGAAAATGGCGCTATTCATAACGATAATGGCACTACGCATAATGATAATGGCACTACGCATAATGATACTGGCACTATAGAAGATCCCATATTATATTAGATTAACAACAGACAACAAAACAAAGCCAGACCTTGTCAACTCATTAGAAAGTGGCCACAGAAAGGTAGGTCGTTTCTTGAAACAGGACAAATGTTCAACATGCCACCTATGAATTCCCTTCCGCTCTCCAACTCTACCATATTATCAAACCAAGGAGGCTCACGTACTTGGTTTAGCAGAGACTTCAATCGTTATCTTTTTAGACGTTTCACTTCCTTTGAATGAGCTCGTTGCTTTGCAAGTGTACTTATCTCCGGCGTCACCTGTTATCACCAGAGTATCGCCATAAACAACAGCTCTACTCTTCGAATGTGTCCACTTGAATGTTGGAGGCGGATGTCCATCTGCAGTGCAACGGACCGTGTCACCTTCATAATAAGGACCAAGCGGAGAAACAGCGATGTTTTCCACAGGATCTGCTCCAACACAGCAAAAACGCAGAGACATAAATCACACACACACACACACACACACACACACACACACACACACACACACACACACACACACCTACACACACCTACACACACACACACACACACACCTACACCTACACACACACACCTACACACACACACACACACACACACCTACACACACCTACACACACACACACACACATACACACAAACGCACACACACACACACATACACACAAACGCACACACACACACACACACCCACAAACACACACACACACGAACACACCCGAACACACACACACACACACACAAAAGCACTCATCATCCAAGAAGTCTATGTTCAAAATAGCAGTCCTCCTTCCGTCGCATTGAGAACAAAACCATCAAACAATGTCATGGACATTATGATAAGTGCGCTATAGAAATCATCACATTAGATTAGTCATAAAGGGGTTCTGCAGTTGGCGAATCAGATGCTGGGTGGCGCACACTGATGTTGGTCAGTCTCTACAAAGGATGGAAGAAAGGAGACCGAAGGAGAGGCAGAAAGACAGAGGAAGAGAAGGGAGACAGGGACTGAAGTAGACACGATGTGCATGGTAATGGTGGTGAATTCATTACACATACATGTATAGCACACATGCACACACACTTTATATATATATATATTTATATATATATAAACAGACACATGACATAGTTACATGTTACATACTTATATATATATATATATATATATATATACATCATTGGCAATATAGTTGAACTGCTGTAGATCATAGTTTTTTTATCTTAATCTCATTTAGTTGACTTTAACTGCATTTTAACTACGGAGTAATATAGATTTAGTAAAGACTGTAAAGTAGTTTTAATTTCAAACACGAAATATTTCGTATAACTATGCAGTGTGTGCAGTGAAATATGATTTTCATTTGCCTTGTCTTTATTTTGGAAAAACGGACAACAGCCAGCAATAACCGGCAACAACTGGCAATAACCGGCAACAGCCAGTTTTGGCCGAAAAATCCCGGCAAAATCCCGTTTGTTACAAGTTGATCCTCTCCTCCAGGGAAGTTTTATATTCAGGTCATTCAGCACCAAAAGGGTCGGTTCAACTCTTTAACCATTTTCCTTCAGATAATTCAGGAACAGCTTTTTCCTTCAGTTCCATGAAAAGTTTAATTTCTTCTCAAAGATAATAAAAGCGATGCAATGCTTTTGTTCTTTGTGCCCGACCAACCAACTTCACAGTAATAATACTACGTCACTCAACATGCAGATAGTAGATTAATTACATTGATGATTGAGTAGTAAGCTAGTTGACTAGACCATGGAGTACTAAATATATTTCAGTATCCACTAGACTAAATTCCGGATTCTTGATTTTAAAAAAACAGGTGTCTTACTGTCGGCCTACGTACAGAAATCCAGATATTCGGCTAGGGACGGATAAAAGGTTCCCAAGTGCCAGATACAATGCTAATATAAAAGACATATCAAGGGTCGGTTCAAGTCCCAGAGACCGAACCCAGCCGTAAGTTGCCCACCCCTCTGGACTGTGCAGTCACGTTTACATCCTAGTCATTTCATACACGATGACACTGGAATAGATACCCTGCATCATCTGTTTGCCTGGCTGAGATTTTCACCCATGATCGCTCGCTTACCGGTCCTTAACAGTGGCAGAACTGAAATTTCCAATCCCACGGCAAAAAACGAAAGATTATACAGAAGTAGAAAGAAAGGAAGATATAAAGAAAATATTCCATTACACTATCAACAGCCCTAAAAACTAAAAGCCATCCAACAGACTGAAAAAGGTTTGTCTTCAGATAAAGCTGAGAATGTTTCTTGGATCTAGCTTTTAGCCTGTAACAGCTGTATTTGCCAATCCACCAGCATAACATGTGCTTAAGTATCTGATAAAGGCCCTAAGATATCTAAGTGATCTAAACAAGAACTGTACAACGCTCATACACAGTTGACCTGATTGTCCCTTTTGCTAAGGGTTAATTCTCAGCTCAAGTTGGCATTAACTCGCACTGTTGTGTCAGAGCAAACTCAAACAACTTTACAATGGTCAGTTGTACGTATGTTCAGCCTGGTGAAGTCTGTGATCAATGGAACAGAAGGGGGCCAGGCCAGAAAGACTCTTTCTGCTGAGAAGTGAACAAAAGCACAACCGATATTCATTCATTCCGAGAATTTATATAGCGCCTCTTCAAGAGACCTACTCAGAGGCGCTCCCAGCCCAGCCACGGCTAAAAAAATGTGATTTGAGATACTTATAAAAAGCAGACGAATCTAGCCGAGGCATCAATCGCAAGTCCAGTGGGAGGCCATTCCAGATGGAGGAACCCACAATCGAAAAGGGTCGACGCTGTCTAATAGAAGTGTGAGCTCGCGGGACCAAAAGCTCCCCCCTTTCTGAAGAACGCGGGGTACGACGAAATGCGAGGTCAGAGACAGGTCGACTAAGATCAGACAAGTAGGATGGAGCACAGCCAAGAAGGCACCTGCATACAAGTGCAGCAACTCGGTAGGAGATGCGCTGAGAAACAGGGAGCCAGTGAAGAACATCACGCATATAGGCAGAGACAGGAGCATATTTAGGAAGGTGGCCAATGAGGCGCGCAGCTGAACGCAAAACTCGATCAAGGCGCCCAATTATCCCCAATGGTAGACCTACAAGTACCGAACTGCATTGATCAAGTCTACTAGTGACAAAGGCATGCACAAGAGTCACAGTAGCATTACGAGAGTTGGGATCGCGAGACAACTCGGAGTTGACGAGGCTGGTAGTAGCAACTACGAGTGATCGAATTAATATGCTGTGAGAAATTGAGCTCTTGATCCAAAGTGACTCCTAGGTCTCGAACTGTGATAGAGAAAGAGAAATGAGGAAAAGCCTCAGCTAGTAGGTGCAGGTCAATGGACGCCAATTGTCTGCGGGTACTAAGCCAGATGAATTGCGTTTTAGAGGGATTAAGAAGTAAACGATTTGAGGCCATCCATGACGATAGAGCATCAATGGCATGAGACATTAACGATACAGAAGAAATTGCATCAGCGGCGTGGCAGTGAACATATGCCTGCACATCATCAGCATAGAGGAGGCCACAAGTAGACAGCAAGGAACTAATACCAGCTGTGTAGAGAATGTACAGTAAAGGGCCCAACACTGAGCCCTGTGGTACACCAAAAGGGGCTGGGACCCAACGGGACCTAGAGGCCCCCACAACCACACAGTTAGTGCGCTCAGACAGAAAGGAGCGAAGCCATTCTAAGGGAGCGTCTGCCTACTCTCAAAGGAGATAGAGAAACGTTGGAGCAAGATAAAGTGATCAACTGGATCAAAAGAAGCACTAACGTCAAAAAGAGCTAAGAGTAGTGACCTGACCACGGTCCATGGCGCCATAGAAGTCGGACAGAAGACGAACCAAAAGAGTCTCTGTGGAATGATTCCTCCGGAAACCCGATTGCTGAAAGGGAAGCAACTCATGCATGTCTAAATATGCACTTAATTGGTTGGCTGCAATGCGTTCTAAAATTTTAGACAAGAACATAACATTGGCAATTGATCGGTAGTTGGCTGGATCACTTCAGTCCAGACCATCTCGCTTCAAGACTGGAAGTAGGAGTGACTGCTTTTGGGAGGATGGTAGATGAGTTTCCTGGATAGACCGGTTGCATAACGTAGTGAAGAACGGTAGAAAGTCATCTATGAGTTCTTGCACGAGAAATGTAGGAACAGGGTCCAGCTCACAGGTTTTTGGCGCAGAGGATGGAATGAGCTTACGTAACTCTAGTCCAGTGACCTCATTTAGGACAGTAAGACGGTGATCGGTGACAGAGAATTCTGGCAGAGCAGAAGCTGAGGTAGCGTCACGTATAGCTGAAACTTTGGCTGTATGCCGCTCGAGGAATGCGTCCGCAGAAAACGGCGGCAGAGATTGCGACTGCTGGCTGCGTGTTAAAAGTAGATCATAGCTTCTTTGGTTTTGTAGACTGGTGAGTGATGATAGCCTCCCAGTACTCACGCTCCCTCTCCCGGTAAGTGGGGTGCATCCTCCGGACAAAATGAATCCAAACGGTTCGATCTTGTTGAGATCGCATTCTTCTATAGATCCTCTCCAAGCGCCGGGCTTGTCGACGGAGCGCTCTGCACTCCGCATTGAACCACGGAGAGAGAGGGCGATGACGCGTTTTAACGGAGCGCAATGGTAAGAAGGCGTCTATGATCACAGCCATCACAGTCCGTAGGAGCTGAACAGTTCAGAGACAGACTGTGTAGATATTTAACTCAGCGTCTTTGAAGAGAGGACAATCCTGACTCGCTGCTCGAAAGGCAGCGCGATCCAAGCTTTTCCAATTACGACTCTGTCTGGTAATGAGAAGTGTCGGTTCTATGATAAAAGGAATGCAGAAGATCACTAGACAACCACCCAGGCGGTGGGTGCGCTCAGCGACGTGCAGTTTCAGACCAAATTGCTCGAGAATCATGGTAAGTTCAGTGGATTCTGGTAGCAAGGGATCGTCCAGGTGTAAGTTAAGATCACCTGCTAGGACCAGTTGCGTGTTATGTAAAGCAAATTGTTCTAGCAATGTAGAAAGCTCCTTGAAGAAAGCCGAGGTGAGAGGACTAGAACCAGGGCGGTAGACAGTCAGAAGTGTAGTTGGCCCTCGCTTAGATGAAATCAAGACTGCAAGGGCTTCGAAGGTCGACAGACTTTGGAGTAGCTCAATCCTCTTCGCGCGTAGACTGTCTCTGAAGTAGACGATCACGCCACCCCCTCTCGAGTTTGCCCTGGTCGTCAGATCTTGGATGATCGACGCACAGGTAGTTCGAGGGGGGGTGCAGAGCGGCGGACGGCAACATCAGCGGATGTAAGATGACAGGATTCCGTAACTGCAAGGACATCCAGGTCATTGGATGATATTAGATCAGCGACTTGCACGAACTTAGTCCTCAGCGAACGGACGTTTAGTGTACCAAGTCGAATAACAGACGAGGAAGACGAAGAAGGAAGCGATGAATGATGAGGTTGTGACGGTGGCAGTTGTAGGCCTACAGAAGGCAGCCTTAATCCAAAGTAGAATAAGGTTTTCCGAACTGACCGGCGAAGTATCGACGTAAACGTGCTAAGCGAACGAATCAGGTCAGCTATGTACACGTGCGAAGGGGCAGGGCTGCCGACAGAAATTCCGGGCCCCTAGGCAGAGCAGTCACGGGCCCCTAACTATCTTTAGACTTTATGAGCAATTTTTTTCTTCCGCAAAAAAATTCTGATGACTTTTTCTTGCTTTCCCGTGGAATTGTCAGAAAGAAAATTGCTACAAGCCGCATTTTGCGCCCCCCCCGGGCCCCCTCGTTACGCTACTGTATATTTTATAAGGCATAAAATCATAACCTTTGTATATCTGATTATAATATATATCATAAGTTTATTGATATATCATAAGTTTATTGATATATCATAAGTTTATTGTGGGCCCGGCCCGGGCCCCTAAAAGTCGCCGGGCCCCTGGGCATTTGCCCCCACCCTGCCCCCTCTCGGCGGGCCTGCGAAGAGGACGTAGACATGGTCCAGCAACAGATGTTCCAAATAAGCCAAAAACGAATCAATAATTCGGGAACGTAACGAGAATGATGTATAAGAAACCATATCAACATGTAGTTAGTCGCAAGTAGACTCGCAAAAACTACATAATACCGAGAAATTTTGTCTTATAACAGAACCGCGGCTAGCCAGAGTTCACACGCCGGACGCCACTCACTATATTCAGTCTGTTGTACCCACCTTTCTTCTTCTTGGAGTGAAGCCACAATGCCTCCTTGGGACCAACAATCACAACACCAACGACGCCACTGCCCTCTGTAACAATTATACCAGTTTTGTTGTCACCTGGCCCACAACCTACAAAGAACACGATATCAACATATTTGTCATAGAACAGGCAGATGACAAAAGAGATATCCTTACCAAACCTCCCGACATCACACACTCAACCATGGAGCATGGCAGCCGATTGGTTTGAGCGATCGTCTTGTATCGCATCACCGCTCTTCCAATGTGTCCAGTGGAATGTTGGAGGCACACACACACAAACACACACAAACAAACACCGCCGCGTAGGGACCCGGGCAAGTCCTTCACTCGCAATTGCTCATGCGCTTCACTGCTTCAGTGTGAAACTCCGATTCAGTGTCCGCGCAGTAGTCGGGAGCGCCTCTGAATAGGAATCTGTAAGGGGCGCTATAACAAGTGTTCAAATACAATACAATACAATACAATACACACAAACACATAAAAGCACTCATCTGCCAAGAAGTCTATGTTCAGTACAGCAGTCCTTCCGTCGCATTCAGAACAAACCATCAACCAATGTTTTGGCCATTATGATTACGGCGCTATCAATCAAAGAAACTTGATACAGCGCCCCTTCATCTACTCAGAGGCGATAGAAGTCATCACATTTTTAGATTAGCTAAAGAGGGGTTTCGCAGATGGCGAAGCAGATGCTGAATGGCGCACACTGTTGTTGGTCAGTTCCTGAAACGTGCTGGAAGTAAGGACACTGAAGGACAGGCAGAGAGACAGAGAGACCGACAGACAGATAGACAGACAGAGACAGATAAAAGGAGACAGAGACAAAGACAGACAGAGACAGAGACAGACACAAAGAAAGAGACAGACAGACAGAGAGACAAAGAGGATAGGGAGAGGGAGGAAGAAGGAGAGGCAGAGAGGGAGGGAAGTAGACACGATGTGCATGGTAATGGTTTGGATACATTACACATACATGTATAACATACAAGCTGTCATGCACACACTTAGGCCTAGATATAAACAGACTGTAGCGATTTATAACTTATCAAATCTATTGTTAACTTAATTAATTAATATAGAGTTTAGTTAGTATAAGATAGCTAATAACGGTGGCGTTTAGTTAGTCGAGTCTTCTTCTTGTGGTTCTCTGCCTCTTAGGCAGGTTCAAATGTCCGACGTCGCCACTCCTCTCTTTGCTCTCTTTGTTGGGCCTCTTCTTTCAGCTTCCTGTAAGTTAGTTGAGTGGCGCAATATAAATATTATTTTAAGTGTCAATAGAGCCGTAGGCCTAACTAGATGCAACCGTAACGTCACGTGATTCGACACGGCAGTTGAGTTACTATAGCGACGTAATTAACGAACGTATGAGAGCGTGTCGAAGGAGGACTTGAAAATGATCAAACAATGGAAGTGGTCGATTGATGATATTTCAACGCTTCTGAAACACGTTTTCGTTGGTTGAGTCGTTGAGTTTGAAGCTTCGTGATGATTATGCATCGAGCGAAAGATTATAGCATCGTTTGGGGGACTTTTAGTCGAATTCAAGAGAAAGTCGTCTGCGATTGAAACGTCGGCTATCAAATCTATTCATGTCAGCAAGCGGACTGCTTGCTGACGTGGAACGATCGGATTTACATCGTTTCCACGGACATTTGAATCGAACTGCGAACGTTATCGAGAGATTGTTTAGACTTCAGTTGGTATTGGTAACCTACGTGTAAACTATACGGTTTTTGTCTAATACCGGCTTTTTGGTTGACTTGACGAATTCTTCACATCCGTAACTTCAGCGTATGGAGAAGGAGCATCACTACGAACTATCTTCCATCGCAGCGTCGCTTCGAAACAAGCATTGCCCAGAACCGAAACCAGTTGCTACGAATTCACCTTCGGTTTCTTCGGACGAGAAACAGAAGCTTAACCAGAAGGCTGAGATAAGCTGATAAAATCTCTATAATAATTTATCAATAATTATTAACGCCACTCATAGGTAAATAGGTTTTCTTTGTACTGTGAACTGATTTTGTCCAGATTTAAATACAACTGCAAAACTTTTCTACAAACATGCCTAGAGTTTTTCGACTATATTCATTACTTGATGCAATGCAATGTTCTACTCTGCCATTTTCTACGCAGAAAAGGCAACTAATTTACATTGCGGCTACACAGACACATGGCAGACATAATTGCATGTGGCCTATCCATGCAGCAAACTTGAAGCACTCTGACCTTAAACCATACTATTTCGCGAACAACTTATTACAGAGCATCACATAGAGTGTAATAACTAATCAGTCGGTTGAACTCTCACTCGTTAGATCAGTAGACAAATACGTTAATTGCTGATAGGGCTACCATGCTACATAGTTGCAGAAACTCTTACTGTCATCCATTACATTCCTTGATAACTTCTGCTCAAAGCTTTTTATTGCATCCTTGTGTCGTGTGCATTATTCCAGGTATTTCTTCTATTCACATATTTGTTTCTTAAAGTCAACATGCATGATTCAAATCCAGTCTATTCTTTGACTCCTTCTTCAGCTTCTGAAAAAATTCTTCAATGCTTTGCATAACGATAATGGCTTTGCATAACGATAATGGCAGTGCGCATAACGATTATGGCACCATGTATATTGATAAAGGCACCATGAATAACGAGAATGGCACTATTCACATTCACCATGAAATTCTACTACAACGGCTTGAGACCTCCTGTAAACTCAAGAGTCCTCCTCTCCTTTGGCTTTGGTCTTACCTGTCTGATCGCACCCCAATGATCATCTCTGGTGACTCCATGACTCAGTGGGTCCCTGTTATTTTGGGTGTTCCTCAGGGTTCTGTCCTAGGCCCGCTCTTATTCATTTTATACACAGCTAATATTCCCTCTCTTTTCCCTAACCTCTCTGCGACTGGCCACCTTTTTGTTGATGATGTCCAGGCTTGTGTCCATGGACCCCCTTCTGCTCAACTCCTTCTCGATAGTCAAATTGAGGCTCTCTCCCAAGATCTTCATCTATGGATGTGTTCTAACCGTCTTCCCTTAAACTCCTCTAAAACCCAACAAATTTGGTTTGGAACTCCTCAGCAGCTCAAAAAACTTGACTATGCATTACTCTCTGAAAGGTTTCCTCGTTTTACCTTTTCGTCTAGTGTCCGAGACCTGGGTGTCACTCTAGACAGTTCTCTAACTTTTACTGAACACATTGCCAAGCTTACTCGCTCTTCCTACTTCCAACTAAGGTGTCTCAGGGCTATTCGCTATTCACAAATCTGTTTCATCTTCGACCTTTACCTCGATTGTCCACGCTTTCGTCTGCTCTCGAATAGACTACTGTAATTCTCTCCTTGTTGTTCTCCCTAAGGTTCGCCTATCTCCTCTACAGTCAGTACTAAATGCTGCTGCTAGACTGATTGCTTGTCTTCCTCGATTCTCTCACATCTCTACATTCATGGTTGAAAAACTTCACTGGCTCCTCTATCTGTCCAAATACAATTCAAGGTTCTTATTTTAGTCCTTAAGTCTCATTTGGGTCTTGCTCCGAAGTACCTTTGCGATCTCATGCTTCGCCCACTCTCTCCCACTTCGCTGCGTCCTCTTCGATCCTCTGATCGGCTTGACCTTCTTGTTTCCCGTGTCAGGACTGCGATGGCTCAATCCAGATCCTTCGCTTGCATAGGTTCTTCTCTGTGGAATGGACTTCCTCCACCGGTTCGCTCTGCCACCGGTTCGCTCTGCCATCCTTTCTGGTAGTCTCTCCTCATCTTTTCCAAAACTAAAATCCTGCCTTTTCCCTCGGGTTGCTCGCACTGGGAGCGCTTTTGAAAGACTTTGCTGTGAGAAGCGCTTTATAAATAGCCAAATACAATACAATATAATAATGACACTATACATAATGATAGTGGCATTATAGAAGATCCCAGACTATATTAGATTAACAACAGGCAACACCGCAACAATACAAAGCCAGACCTCGGCAACTCAATAAAAAGTGGCCAGGGTATGGTCGTTTCTTGAAACAGGACAAATGTCCACTATGCCTCCTATGAATTCCCAACCACTCTCCAACTCTTCCTGATCATAAATCCAAGCAGGTTCACGTACCTGATGGAGAAGGAGGAGGAGAAAGAGAAATGACGTCAATCGTTAAATTCTGAGTTGCTACTTGTCCTTTGAACGTGTTCCTTGCTGTGCAATTGTCCTTGTCTTCAACGTCGCCCTTAATCACCAGAGTATCGCCATCTACTTCAGTTTCATTCTTCAATTTTGTCCACTTGAATGTTGGAGGCGGATGTCCATCGGCAGTGCAACGTACCATGTAGCCTTTATCAGGGCCAAGTGGAGAAACAGAGATGAAAATATTTCCAACAGGATCTGCTCCAAGAAACCATAACAAAATGCAGAGAGCAAATAAGTTTCCATATACAGACACACACATACAAACACATATGTATGCATAGATACATACACACATACATACACATATATACATACATACCCTGACAAACATACATATGCATACACACACATATATCTTCCAAGAGGTCCGAATTCTGAATGGCTGTTCTTCGACCGCCATCTGAACTAGGGGACTGCGGGTATACCCGTAGCCGCGGGTTTACCCGTACCTAACCCGTACCCGCGGGTCGGGTACGGGTCGGGTACGAATTTCACGGGTCGGGTCGGGTACGGGTAGGGTCATCTCGGGTACGGGTATACCCGGTTTTACCCGTGCCGACGTGAAGTTTTGGGGTTACAATGTCACCGTTACATATAATAGAGAATGTCGGCGCACAATGACCCTGACCGTGTCTACAACGTACTATTAACAGTTACTTAGTAGCTTATAGCATATATACCAACGAGATAAAATGTACAATGCAATTGAGACAGCACAACAATTGCATGTGACAGGTTCCATAAGTTGACTGCATAAATTATTATTATTATTACTACTACTACAACTGCTGCTGCTGCTCTACTACTACTTCTACTACTACTACTACTACTACTACTACTACTACTACTACTACTACTACTACTACTACTACTACTACTACTACTACTACTACTACAACAACAACTACTACTACTACTACTACTACTACTACTACTACTACTAGGTCTACTACAACAACTACAACTACTACTATCATCATCATCATCATCATCAGCCGATTTATTATTATCACTGCATGCTGATTGTAAGCTTATTGGCCTGGTAGGAAGGCGTGTTAATGACCTAACGGGTACTGTACGGGTACGGGTATACCCGCGGGTACGGGTAGGGTCGGGTAGTAATTTTGTGTACGGGTCGGGTACGGGTACGGGTAGCGGTTCTGTGTTACGGGTACGGGTCGGGTAGCAAAAATGCTGTACCCGCAGACCTCTTAATTCTGAACAAACATGTCCACCTCCATACAGTAAACTTGGAGCAATCTGATCTTATCCCAAAGGACTCCCAACATTTGAACAACTCTGGGACAACGCTAACACTCGCCTCTTTGGAGCTGTCCTGATGGACCCGGGCCACGTCCTGCACCAACTACTATCACCTGGTTGGTGGTAGGAGGTGATGCAAAACGTGCTACCCAATACTCCCTCCGTGCCCATGACCGCATAATCACCCCAGCCGACAGCCTGATGTGCAAAACAGTTATTGTTAGGATGTTATATACCTTTTTACACAGTGTTTATTAGCTGTTCACCAAAGTGCGATTAGCAACTGGTTAATAAAGAATCCGCTTACTTACTTATTTCGTGAACAGCTAATTACAAGGCATTACACAGAGTGTAATCAGCAGGCTTGATTGCTCAATTGCTAGGACGACCTTAAACAGATACAGAAACTGTTCATATGGTTACCAAATACCAGTTGGTAATCTAAGGATCAGCTCCAATTGCCACACCCCAACTCTGAATGTCAAAAGCACCACCTCAAACATTCAGCATGAATGCATGGAAAGGCTTTTCGGATGTTTCCTGGCCATCACAGGTTTTTTGGCATATTTTGCAATATGTTTAGCCACAAAAACCGTCACTTTAACAGATGATGATATTCGTTTTATTGACTAACCAGATGACAAACCGCATCGTAGCGTACAGTTAGATATGAAAAATAAAATAAAGAAGAGATTTTACTAAAGTGTTTAGAATGTTTAGTTTTAAATTTGATATTGGCATGGATGATTGATATACTTGTATAAAGCCCTAACAGTATACACTGAATAAACTGGTTCGGACCAAATATAAATACAAGTAGAATTTATATAGGGTCACGTCAAGTTAAATGTATAAGGCTAAATATATAAAAAATTTATAGTAAAATCAGAAAGGCCTGTGAAGAAGCAGGTTCCTCCTATGTGCTGGCCACATTCTTTTGGCAGGGTAGAAATCTTCTAAGTTCACGATTATAATTACAAAATTAAGGCAATGAACTCACATGACACAATAAATTGCTGTGTGGTACAGACATCCAGAATAGTAGGGGTATTGTCATAGTTAGCCTGAGTATTGGGTGGAAATGACGCTCTACATGTGCACACACGCGTGATATTTTCCTTTTTCGCAGTTCCAGTGAGTGTAGTCTTAACAGTTTGCGGTTGGTTCTCGTCCGTTGTCTCTGTTTCACCAACAATCTTATTATGAAAAGACAGAGTCACATTCGATGGCTCCACGGATTTAACCGGTATGTTGATGGCACACCGAAGGCTATAGCCATCGCCTTTACCCAAAGCGTTACTCGTCACATTCGATAGACATGATTCTGTCACACCTGCATCATAAAACAAAATTGATAAACTCCAGCTAAATGATTATGTTAGATATTACCACTAATTTAAATTATTATTACTATTATTGGTGTGGCACGGTGGTCGATTGGTTAGAGAGCTTGGCCTGTAAAGTGGAGAGTACGGGTTCGAGCCTCCTCCTCTGAGACGGTCCCTGTATAGGGACTTTGAACAAGTCCTTCTCTCACAATTACCATCGATGTTCTGTCATAATAGTAATCTGCTGTGCCCTTCTGAACTTTGGAAGGAGGGCAGTATCAAATGTATTGTATTGATATTCAACTGAGGTAGAAAATAAAAATAAATCAATATTTAAAAAATCTCGAAAAAAATACAAAAAAACCATTGAGAATAAAAAACATAACTTACCCAATTATATTTGTTGTTGTTGTTGTTGTTGTTGTTGTCGTCGTTATTATTATTATTATTATTATTATTATTATTATTATTATTATTATTATTATTATTATGGTTGGGACAATGAGCCAGGCTTTGGGAAGTTTGGGCGCTCTGAAGGCCTGGGTGTCAACGAACCGCCTGCGCCTAAACCCATCAAAAACTCAATTAATCTGGCTGGGCACTCGGCAGCAACTTGCGAAGCTGGATCTATCCACCATTGCTGTCGACTTCCCCCATTTTATCTTTTCCTCTGTTGTCCGTGACCTTGGAGTTACGCTGGAAAACAAGCTAACCTTCGCACCTCATATTCACCGCCTCTGCCGTGACTTACTTCAGAAACCACCGCTACACTTATCCACTCCTTCATCACAGCCCGACTAGATTACTGTTGCTCACTCTATAAGTTGGCCTCCCAGCTAGTCGGTTGTGGTACCTGGAGAAATGAATTCCAAGATATGGTCATCTCTCTGGTTATATGCTGAAGTGCTCTATTGGCTCCCCATCTGGCGGTTCTTGCTGGACCTCGTCCCAGTCTATATATTCGGGACCTCTGCTGCCCTATCTTGAATGCTCCGGGCCGTCGCTCTCCGATCTACTGAGCGGGGCGTGCTCATCGTCCATTTTACCCGCACAGCTACTAATCAGAATCGCGCCATCTCAGTGGTTGGCCCCTTGCTCTAGAACGGGCTGCCTTTGCTCCTGCTCTTGCTTCACACGGCCTACTCTGACACGTTCCATTCTCACCTCAAAGTTGTCCTTTTCAGCCGAGCTGGGGTTGGGAGCGTTCCTGAGTAGTAGGGCCGCTATATAAATCTTCGTAATGAATGAATTAATGAATTGTAATAATGCAGCATGGTTCAACAAGTCACCAGTGTACGATTATTATTATTATTATTATTATAATTAGTATAACAAACACATCATAATGACCAAACACTTGTTAGTAAAATGTCTGCCTTTGAGAAGGCCATGATTACTGGAATGTCTCTTGGCAGCTGACAATACCGTTGAGAGTGTAAGACTAGCCGGTGAGAAGGACTACATTTAAGGAAAATAGATCTGCGCATCACCAATCATCTTTGATATTAACAAGACCCGACAGTCGGGTTCAAAAATCAACTAAGCACAGCCACAACTAATGTCTGATAACACAGCTAACGCACAATAACTTAATTCGCTAAGTAACCAGTCGACCTGTCTAACCAGTCAACATATCTATGTATCGCACTCATACCGCATTCTAGATACCACACTCGATCAATGGACACGGAGAATCTTGCTGTTCCCGACATCCGAACATTGTTAGACTCTCTGGCTTTCTTGACGCCTAGGCCTGGTCCAAAACAGTGGAATTCGCCCAGTTCAGTTCGTTCTGTTAAATCTTTCATGTCGTTCAGATCTAAACTCAACATCCATCCTCTTCAAATTGTATATCCTATCGTAGCTTGGTTTCTCTGATCTTCCGGATTTCGACCTCCTGGCTTCTCCGATGGATTATGATTTTTTTTATTGCGATTTCACTTAAAGCGACCATCGATTGACGTCTTGGACATTATGGTAACGGCGCTATAGAAGTCATTAGATTAGATTAGATTAGATTAGATTAGATTAGATTAGATTAGATTAGATTAGATGACTTACTAATGACAATCAAAATGGAGGTTTTTGAATAGTCCTCATAATCCACTGTTTGCATACAAATGAATCTTCCGGAGTCGTTAATTTCCAGCTGTGTAATAGTTAGGCTGCAACCACCAGTGCTGTTAACGCTGTATCGTTGAGAGGGATAGAGGTCATTGTTAACCGTTCCTATGCCACTTCGGTATACACTAGTTTCGGTGACTGCAGACCTTCCACCTTCTGCCATTCTACCTGGTCACAGTTCTTATTGACCGTCACACACTCCAGCGTAACGCTATCACCAGCTCTTTTCAAAGCATTTGCCGGTCCTCTTTGTATTTGTGACTGCACAGCTGCAACAAAATGCAAACCAAATGATCAGAAAGCCACACAGAAGGCCATCGCATTTTAGAGCGACCTTGTGCACCTGAAAAAGCTTTCTAATTAATAATAATAATAATAATAATAATAATAATAATAATAATAATAATAATAATAATAATAATAATATTAATAGTAATAATAATAATAATAATAATAATAATAATAATAATAATAATAATAATAATAATAATAATAATAATTATCATTATGATTAATTATTAAACAAATTATTATTATTATTTATTATTATTATTATTATTATTATTATTATTATTATTATTATTATTATTATTATTATTATAACAAAATCTAGTGTTAAACTGGAAGGGCTATCCCTCTTCCATCTCGGGCATAGGGTCAACAAAAGAGCCGGCGAAGGCCACAGCGTTAAAGCGCTGAATTGTCAACGACAGTCTTTGGAAGAGGAAGGTCGTCTCTCTGACGTCGTCCGTCGCCTTTGTCAGATGGCGGCCCATCACTGTGATTAAGTAAAGGCCTCTTAAGTTAATGGGGCCTAAAGTTTCCAGGGCCAGCGGGATGAAGTCATGTGTGTCAAGAAGGGTCTGGTATTTTTGATTTTTCCTGTTGTCCGCTATTTCTGCTGCGGCTCCTGCTGTTACGGCCGTTGCCTGCAGGTAGGACGGCGCTAGCTTGTTCATAACATCCGGATGCCGACTAATGACCCGGCCTTTCAAGAATTCAAGAGAAGCCTGGAGCCAACGGTTGTCGTCAAGGTCTACATTTAAGATGGTTGAAAGTCCTTCTCTCAATAAGTGGTCGAATCTGGCCAAGTCTGGGCAATCAGTACAGACAGCTGTGCGCAAACTGTATAACAGCTTCGGCACACTTAAACTGCTTCTAAGTAGGACCAGAGCGTCATGTGTGTTAAGTAATGATAATCTTTGTATAGCTCTTTCAAGATCGTTAGCTTTAGATTCCACGACCATATCTACAGCTGGACCTTGTAACAGTGGTGCACCCAAAAACGTCATATGCTCGAAGGTCATGCTCTTGAATTCTTGAAAGGCCGGGTCATTAGTCGGCATCCGGATGTTGTGGCACGCGATTTCGCATTTGCTGCGATTTAATAGTAAACCCAGGTTCTTAGATTCCTCCTCAATCAGATGAACATCGGCGGCCACTGTCTCCTTGCTACCACCCAACGTCAGGTCATCCAAGTATCCAATGCGCAGCTCAGATCTCAGCTTTGTCAGAACCGGTTGTAGTGCAAGGCAGAATTCCAGAGGGCCCAGAGGATCACCTTGCTGTGTCCCCTCTTCCGATCGTATGATGTGTGAGCCGTAACGCAACAATGGACGATTGGAATAGGAAGCGTGAGCAAATCGGTAGAGCTCTGGTATGTCTCTAGCCACTGCCTCTAGAAGCGAATCTCTGCGCAGAGTGTTGAACGCGTTAGTGAAATCTAGCTTCACTAGGATGCTGTCTTTAGGCATTGTGATCACCCAACGACGTGTCGCATGAACAGCTGCCTCAGCGCCTCCCGGAATTCCTACCCCAAGCTGAATGGGAGCGAGGAGTTGGGACAGTCTTGACACCGCGTACATATTAGCGCACTTCGCCGCCAGGCGGCGCCACGTGTAGCCCACGGCAATAGGTCTTATGCCTCCGTCTTTCTTGCTTAGGGCTAAAAGGTTTGCTCCATAGATGACCTCATTCACCTCTTCAGGTAGACCTCCCTTTAGAAGCAGGTTGATAAGGTCGGATAGATGTTGCCCGATGTTTTCATCCACTCCAAGGGCCATGAGATCCTTTAGGTGTTGTGGGGTAATGCCATCAGGACCGCCGGCCGAACCCGCTGGGAAAGACGATATCGCCCTTGAGACTTCTTCTTTCGAAACCTGCAACGCGATGAAGCGCTCTGAACTGTCTGGGTCGCACGGTTGTCTTCTGTCCACTGGCGCAGGCGGGTGCTTATGCTGAAGCGCGGACAGAGTTTCTGGTGTGTCCAGAGCCGGCTTATCTTCGCTGCAGATGATACGGATGGCTACTTTGAAGTTGCCTTCTTCTTAATAATAATAATCATAGTAATAATAATAATAATAGCATTTAACATTAACAGCAACATGTCCACAGCAATTGGCTGCCAGTAAAAGTGAAGCCAAATGACATTAAAAGCAGTCAAATGAAAAAGCTCTAAGATATGAATGCATGAATATCAATATGAAAAAAACTTCCAGTTGTCGTGTTGACAATGCAACATCATTGCACGTGATCAGTGGTTGGAACATCTACCTGATTTAGCTCCCTCTGGATCTGTATACATTCTTCTGCCAATGGACCTTCTAATTGTGCCTAAAAAACTATGTTTAATAATAATCTAATGACTTCTTGGTGTCATTATCAGTGTTTAAGTTGAGGCTGTGTCAACTTGATTTCTCTTCTAATAAACGAATTTGTGATGATGATGATGATGATAATGATGATGATGATGATGATGATGATCGTGGTGGTGGTGGTGGTGGTGGTGGTGGTGGTGGTGATGATGATGATGATGATGATGATGATGATGATGATGATGATGATGATGATGATGATGATGATGATGATGATGATGATGATGTGATGTAATGTAATGTATGTAATGTAATGTAATGTAATGTAACAAAACATTTATAAAGCGCCACTTAAGAGTCTCTCAGAAGCGCTCAACACGTGGCCATCAAACAGCTGAAAAAATGCGTCTTTAAGAGTTTAGAGAAAACCATATAGCCGCGTGCAGCACGCACAGACGGCGGAAGAGCGTTCCAGATCCGTGGCGCCGCAATCGAGAAGTCCCGACGAGCACAGGTGGTGGTTCGAAACGAAGGTATCATTAAGTCATTTCGCGAGGCAGCCCGCCGACCAGTTTGAGTGCCAACTGGAAGGCACAGTTCAGCAATGTAGTCCGGAGCAGTACCAGTCGTAGCCTTCCAAACCAGCGTAGCAATTTTGAATTGCACACGATCAGCAACTGGAAGCCAGTGGAGCTCATGTCGCATGTAGTCAGATATGTGTGAATATTTCGGTAGATGATGATGATGATGATGATGATGATGATGATGATGATGATGATGATGATGATGATGATGATGATGATGATGATGATGATGATGATGATGATAATGATTATCACAATTCACTGACGGCTGCTTCTTTCGAAACAACAGAGGAAGACCAGTATTCCATTGAAGAAGCCAGGCCAAAAACCGACAGGTCAGTAAGATTCAGCAAAGCAGACGAACTGAATCCTAAATTCCAGAAACAGGTCTAGAGGTGATCGTTTTATGAGCATTGTGATTGTATAATAAGGGGTGACTATTGCTTCTTAAGAAATGTCCAGCTATTTAAGTAAATAAGTATATTCTTTATTGTACCAGTTGGATACCCGCACTCTAGTGTACTGTACACAGGCCTACATCTTAATTGATGAATGTAGGCCTACAAAGTTCTAATTATAAACGTTTTAACGCATCAATTATGATTGTCTGCCAGAGGTAAGGAGCGGTCGTGCGTTCGCGGTGGTAAGGTTATAATTATAGTTGCGACTTTTAGAGTGGTAGTAAACTATGCAGTAAATGCTATCCGGACATTCCCCCCTCCCGAACATTCCCGGGCATCCCCCGACATTTGTCCCCGGACATTTCCCTCCTAAAACAATTCCTCCCGGACATTTCCCCTTCTTTGTTCATTAACGCGTAAGTACGCAGTCTACCAATGTCTATGATAACTGTCAACCATCCAACTTCAATTTTTCACAAAGAATGTTTTTCGGCAATCCAACTTCTATTTTTAGCAAAGAATTAGTTGCATCAATCCAACTTCTATTAATTTAAGCAAAGAATTTGGTAAACGTGTAGTTTATCGTAGTAAATTATTTTCTTAATTTGAATGAAACAAATAGCGTCGTAAATGATTTTATGCATATTGACTGAACCACGTTTTCATCGCTCATGCAACTTCTAGTTTAACTGCAATAATTTAGCATTATTGCCATGCTTTCATCGCTCATCCAACTTCTAATGTTACTGCAATAATTTATCATTAAGACAATGTTCTCATTGCTCATCCAGCTTCTAGTATTACTGTAAATAGTTTCATCGCCCATCCAACTTCTACTTCTACTACAAAATATTTTCATCGCTCATCCAACTTCTAGTTTTACTGCAATAATTTATCTGCCTTAAAATTATTGACGACGCTAAACTATGCGTTTAGGCTTTTTTATATCAATCCAGCTTCTATTTAAGCAGAGTTACTTTCATCAAGCCAACTATTTAAGCAAAGAATTATTTTTATCAATCCATTTTCCAGTTCAGATTGAGAGCACGTGATATGTGCAAGTAAATGGCTGCCTGTAAGCATATAATTTACCAACCTGAGCTACGGCTTAACGAAGATTGTTATGCGCGCATATTAAACATAGGTTGGGATTTAAAGAATTCATAATATAATTAATAAATTGAAATAGCCAATATAATGTACTTTCTCATCAATAGTCCGGTGAAAATGTCGGGGTAATGTCTGGGGGAAATGTCATAGACCCGTAGTACATAGCCCGGGTTCCTTAGGATCGCGGAGAAAAGTCTGGTGTCAGCCTCCCTGCAAATCCATCCGGTCAAGAAAGATTAGGTTTCGTAGGCACCGGTGGCAGATCAACCTGCTCATTACTGACTGAAATCGCATCCTATCACGTTGTCCCACAAACCGCGCCACCATGCCGGAGCTACATAAAGTAACCGGGACACCGTAGTTGCCCTCACCACATCATAGAGCCGTGGATCAGGGAGGCCATGCGCGACAAGGATGCACAGGGCATGTAATGAGTGTTTTGTCTTCCTGCATATTCTGGTTATGTGCTGTAATGCAATGTAACAAGGCATTTATAAAGCGCCACTTAAGAGTCTGTCGTAAGCGCTCAACATGTGGCCATCAAACAGCTGAAAAATTGCGTCTTTGAGTCTAGAGAAACCATAAAGCCACAGGCAGCATTAGTGGCACCAACAGAGGGAGGAAGAGCATTCCAGATCCAGTTAGCTTACGTATCGTATGAAGCTATGAGCTTTTGTAAACATATCCTCATTTGGCCTACATTCAAACTTGAGACCTCTGTCAATCCAGAATAACATTGTTTGAGACACGTAGTCGAGTTTAGCTAACATACAGTACGGTACGGTTAGAGCAATTAATGCAGCCGTGGTGGAACCCGTCGCAAGGAAAGTAAATTGGTCTTTGAAATCCTGATTTGCCTGTGGCTTGCTTAACTTACTTGCCAAGGCTTCAGAAGGCCTATAAAAACAAGACTATCATTAAAAGACTAAAAAAGGAAAGGGAGTTATGTGCAAGTGTCTGGACATTTATGTAGCTCTTTATCAAAGCCTGCAAACAGCGAAAAGTCTTTTGAAGCAACACTGTAGGCTAGGTTGATAAAAGTTTTAGGGCACTTTAGGTCAATGTAAAGGACCCCAAAACATATCCCATCCATGATCTATCTTTAAACCTGTAAACCAAATTCAAAGACAAATATAATTAGTGTTAATTATTTGGCTTGACAGATGGGTTCCCCCCAGAAATAAAGAGAATGTCAAATCTTCTCAAAATTTGAAGGACAATAGATCCGCGCTTGATTCGCCATTTTGATATTAACCTGACTCGACATGATCCTGTCACGAAATAGATTATCCCCCATACACGGGGGGGCCCGTGGCGCTTTGGATAACATCTGGCGTGGAGACCGAGAGGTACCGAGTTCGAGCCCCCGTTGGGCGGATATGCTTTGTAGGCTGCTATTTGCGCCGTTGTATTGCAAGCTGTCTGTTCTGTTAGTAGTTAAGATTTCAATTGCATAACATGTAAATGTACAGCGCAGTGCGTTTGTCAAGCGCTTAATAAAGAAAAGATATTATTATTATTATTATTATCTCCCCCCCTTAGCGAAATGGAGTATTCGGTTTAATTTGCATTTTTGGCGGTTTCTAAGTGTATTCAGTCGTGCTGTTTGGATCTATTGTACACATATAATATTTTAACTTAAGTTGCGTATCTTTAGTTTGTACGTCGACCTGAAATTAATTTACTTCGTTTTTGGTGATTTTGACTGGATTTTCTTCGAGGCTATCGTAATGCGTATGACGATGGGGGATAGAATGGTTTATCCCCCCGGATACTGTAAACCGGTTTATTCCATCCGGGGGATAAATTCATCCCCCCGGATAGTCTTATAAGTACTCTATTTCGTGATACCGGCTCAAAACCGGTCAAAATTTCGATAATTACAAGTTTGAAACTTCTCAAAATCGACCACAACATTAAAGAAACTGAGCAAACGATTTTATGTAATAATTTATAATTAAGTCAGCAATTACACTTGATTAGTTTTCACTGTTACCGGGGAAAAGCGCCTCGTCGTAGGCCTAGTATCACCTGGGACTATTATTACTGACACGCGTCTTTGCACATGGCAGTTTTCTCAAAAATTTAAGTCATTATCACAGTTTCTTAGCACGAACCTGTCATTGAAATCAGCAGAACAAACAAAATCGAAGCGAATCCTGCGTCCATCGTTTATTAGCACGTGAAAATCCTTATAATTAAGAACTATAACTTAACTTTGACAAATTTCGGGAAACATGTCAATCGGAGACCGGAAGTCTCTGGTAATATAGAGCATCTTTGGACCAACGGTCCTGGTGAGTCCTGATTGGCCGATTTAAATTACACATGGAGTATAGGTTACAGAGAAATTAAAAACCTTTCTTTCTTATGCTAAACCCATATTGGTCCTTGTGCTAAACCTTGTGGTTGAACGTTACATCATTGATCACTTTGAAATTCACGATATTTGCAAAGATGCACTCGGCGTTATACATTAAGTGCAACGCGGAATATTTGTACATTGCCTACAGAGGCACAATGCATTCCGTGTTAACGCGCATGCATTTTTGCAGTCTCATCAAGGATTCGTTGAAGCTAAGTTTGGCGATGAGGATAAAAAAATTCGCCCGAAAAGTTCGCATACAATTTGGAAACAGAATGTTTGAAGTAGCTGGTCCAGCTGAATGGAACTCATTACCAGAACCAATCCAAAGATCATCCTCAATTGATATTTTTAAATCTAAACTTAAAACTTATCTCTTCGTGAAGTTCGCTAAGTAGCCTAGGCTACTATGATTAGTAGGCCTAACTACATTGTAACGCGTTCTTTGAGTAAGACTCGGTTCTATTAATGCGCGTTATAAATACAAGTTGTAGTGTATTGTATTGTATATCTGACTTTTTACTGGACTACGACAACGGCATTTTAAATTAAAAAATTTAAAATGATAAAATTTAATGTTGATACGGAGCGGAAAACGGTCGCCACTGAATGCATACGAAGGGATATGAGACGACATAAAACGTCATATCAAACACTGCCCTCTATGTTATATAGCCCGTGTCTAATTTAAGGCCCAATCACAGCGCAGAGCAAACGCTTTCATTTACGTCTGTCTTGCAAAACTCGTATAATTCTATCGGCGAATTAAACTTTATTATAATCTTCGGATGCAAGAACCTACTATCATGGAACATGTGAAGAACGCGCCATCTCTGCAGAGGGGCGTGGCGCATTGGATAACATCTGGCACAGAGACCGAGAGGTACCGAGTTCGAGCCCCGTTGGGCGGATATGCTTTGCTATTAGCGCCGTTGTATTGCAAACTGTCTGTTCTGTTAGTAGTTAAGATTTAAATTGCATAACATTCTATTCTATTCTATTTACGGATTTATAAAGCGCCTCTCGCAGTACAACCTAATCAGAGGCGCTTCCAGTGCGAAGGGCCCTCGAAAAAAGAAAAGTTTTAAGAGAATGAGCAGAAACAGTGGTGCTCCCAGATAACATCACAGCACGAGTTAAAGCAGGGAGGTCATTCCATAGCAAAGGGTCCAACAGAGGCATAGGCACGATGCTGTGCTGTGGCAGTCCGAGACCGAGGAACTAAAAGGTCATGATGGTCAAAAGAGCGGAGAGGACGTCCAGAAGTAGCTGAGATAGGCCGTCTCATAAGATCACAGAGGTAGCGTGGAGCTTGACCTAAAAATGTTTTACACGTAAGAAAGATAATTTTAAACTGAATCCGAGCAGTTAAGGGAAGCCAATGAAGGTCTTCAGCCATGAAAGTCGAAATATGGGAGAAACGAGGTAGGCGGGCAATCAATTATAACATGTAAATGTACAGCGCAGTGCGTTTGTCAGGCGCTTATTACAGAAAATATATTATTATTGTTATTATTATTATTATTATTATTATTATTATTATTATTATTATTATTATTATTATTATTATTATTATTTAAATCCCAGCTCAAGACTCATCCTTTAAAAAATCATTAATTTTGACTCAGCAGTAGGTAGCGGGATCGCTTCCCGTAACTCCCAAAAGTCCACTCAAAATGGCGCGTTGGTAAAATGTGATGTAGGACGTGATGCTTGGCTGCCGTATAGGCTACGGTTAAATTCGACTCCTGTAATAACTGGTTATCATCCATTCATACTGATTTGTAATCATACTGAGTAGGCCCCTAATTGTCAGTTTGAAAATGTTAAACGAAGATTATTATTATTATTATTATTATTATTATTATGATTATTATTATTATTATGATTATTCATTGATTGATATATTTGCTTAATGATGTAGGCCTCAGTATTATTTAGGTCTCATCGATTGATTCTCTGATTAACTTCCTGAGGTATTTCTTGATTGATTTATTGATTGATTGGTTTCATTGATTTGGCAGCTGGTCAGTTGTCGCAGTCGGCTCACTTTGCACTTCAGTTACCGTTTGTGAACTTCGGTCTTGGTCAAAGGACAAAATTTAGGACGTTGCTACGATGTCATGGTATTGTTATAGGCCTAAGAAAAACCTGTCCATTTAACTGTGACGGGTTAAAAATAAAAGAATAAAGATTTGAGTAAGACTTAGGGGCTTAATCAGACCTACTGCCGGTTCACTTGATTTCTGAGACTTCGTAGACCCGTTGGCGGGACGTAGAATTAGTTTTATTCTTACAGAGGCACATATTCACGCGAATTTTATGCGACAACATTGTTGCAGGTCTGCACATTTCAGTGCTATTTAATTCGTTAAGGGACAACCTTCAGACAATACGTTTGCAGATATGCAATGCATGCATAGAGACCGAGAGGTACCGAGTTCGAGCCCCGTTGGGCGGATATGCTTTGCTATTAGCGCCGTTGTATTGCAAACTGTCTGTTCTGTTAGTAGTTAAGATTTAAATTGCATAACATTCTATTCTATTCTATTTACGGATTTATAAAGCGCCTCTCGCAGTACAACCTAATCAGAGGCGCTTCCAGTGCGAAGGGCCCTAGAAAAAAGAAAAGTTTTAAGAGAATGAGCAGAAACAGTGGTGCTCCCAGATAACATCACAGCACGAGTTAAAGCAGGGAGGTCATTCCATAGCAAAGGTCCAACAGAGGCATAGGCACGATGCTGTGCTGTGGCAGTCGAGACCGAGGAACTAAACAAGACACCCTAATAATAAATATTATGGTTTCAATTTAATCTTCTCTTTTGTCAACAAATAAAAGTCATAAGGTAGCAAGTTGAAACCGTATGACTTTTATTTTTTGACATAATATTAGGCCTATATGTTGTCGCAAAAGATAACATTAGGTGCAGAAATGGTAATAATTTCTGCACCCAGAAATAGTTACACTTTGCTATACTTATCTTAAATTTAAAGTGCAATATTTTACATCTTGAATACTTGTGTCCGCGAGCTATGCCTAGAAATTTTACAACATAGCGTGCGTTTAATGAGGCAGCGCACCCGTTTCTGTTGCGGCCAATGGCAACGCTGGCCAATGGCAACGCTGCGTATCGGAAAAGGGGATTCCCCGATTCGAAAAGTTGAGTCCCCGATTCTATAAGCTTGCCTTTTTTGGGGGAGCTGAAATTTTTATAGAATGAAGTGTCTGCGAGGGCGAGTCTATCTGCCAAGTTTCAGGACGATTGAATGATTGTAAGTGATCGAATTAGTCGTCGCAAGATTTGACTTTTTAGCCTGTGGCTCAAACAAACAAACATTCAAGCAAGCAAGCAAGCAAGCAAGATTTCCGCAAGGTAAACTAGATGGATAAAAATACAGCCAATAGTAAAAACAAAGTTTTTACTATATCCATCTAGTATCCTATAACGTGTAGGCTACTCCCGAAGCAGTTACCTCTACAAATATATAGTCCGCGTTCATTTTACAACATAGCACGCTTAATGATGCACCGCGCCCATTATTGTTGCAGCCAATCAGAACGCTGGCCAATCGCAACGCTCCGTATCGGAAAAAAGGGGATTTCCCGATTCGAAAAGTTTAGTCCCCGATTCTATAAGCTAGCCTCTTTTGGGGGGCTGAAATTTTGATAGAATGAAGTGTGTGCGAGGGCGAGTCTATCTGCCAAGTTTCACGACGATTGAATGATTGTAAGTGATCGAACTAGTCGTCGCAAGATTTGACAATTTAGCCTGTGGCTAAATCAAGCAATCAAGCAATCAAGCAAGATTCCCGCAAGTTAAACTAGATGGATAAAAAGTAAGGGTATCTGGTCCAAAAAGTTTCAAAACTACTGTTGAACTCGATTCGATTGTCTACGGTACCTTTGTTAATTATTTTATATTATTTCTTTTAGATTTTAGAGGATTTTATCTTTTAGGGTTTATTATTTAGCACATATATATATATATATATATATATATATATATATATATAATGATCAACAATGAAAAACAATTTGACTTGTGTCATGGGGCCCTACAGTTCACTCTGCACAGGGCCCTGCAATATACTAGGGCCGGCACTGCTCAGTATCATGCATTAAGTCAGCGTTTCCCAAAGTGGGTTCCGCGGAACCCAAAGAAGGGTTCCGCGAGGTCAGCACAGGGGTTCCGCGAAGAGTTGTAACTAAAAGAAATTTTACTGAGATTTTTTTGGAATAAAAGTTTCCGAACAGTTTTTAATATACATGTACAAAAAGTTTTTCAACAGTTTAAAACTTCCATCAGTAATCTTCTGTGTCTGCCCCAGTGAGCGATAATCCTAAGAGAAATCAATCCTTACAGTGCCCATAAGTAACCCAGTAACTATTTAAAGAGATCACTGTAGGGACATAAGTAGGCTAGGTCAGAGCTATCATGGTCTGAATAGGGACGCAGCCATCTTTGTAATGGTTATCTTGACGAAAAAAATAATCCGAACACGATTAAACGCGACAGTTTTAAAAAGTACCGAGTCAGATAATCGTACAGCAGTAGTAGTTAATAACTATTTGATTTTGCTAGTATAAAAATTTGCCAAAATTGAGTCACTGTCACGTAAGCTGGGTATCTTATGTCATAACTGTTTCGTGCTATTGTTTATTATGCACATTTCGAGTATTATTGATAAACAGAGTTACAGAAGCTTGTCCGACTCACGACCTTGATGCAAGCACAAGAGAGAGAGTATATATTTAAACGTCTATAGAGGCTACACTGTCTTATCACGTAACATCTTCCCTTTTGTGATTTAGTTTAACAGGTCAAATCTTCAACCTTCAATCTTAAACAGAATGAGACATTCTCTATAGGTATAGTTTGACATGAGGTCCATATACGGTAGTCATTCAGCAGGGCAAGGACAATTATTCAACAAGGGCAAGGACAGTCTCTACAAGTCTAATTTGACAGGAGGTTTTGATATTCGTCCAGATCTTGTCTGAGTGACTTCCGTTGTAGTCACAGTCATAGGTTGATCTGGCTCAGGTGCTGGAGGAGTTGTTGCCAGATTGTGAATCGATCCATATGGAAAATGTTGAGACTTCATTGTAAGAATGAAGTCGAGTGGCCTGATTTTATGCCGGCGATAATGTATGCTCTTCGTGCGACAACGAGTGCAAATCTGGGTCATAGCCCTGCATTCTTACTATTCGGAAGGGATCTTAAGTTACCTGTTGATCAACGAATGGGTTTGTCTGACGAACCACAGACCACTAATGAGTATGTAAAGCGAATAGGTAACGCACTTGGGATGGCTAGACAAGAAGCAGTAGGGGAAACTTTGGCCCTTCAGGCTCGGAATAAGAGGACCTATGATCTTAAAGCAACCGATACACATTATGCTATTGGGAGTCTTGTGTGGTTGTTTAATCCTGTTACACCGGTAGGTAAAAAACCTAAACTTTATCGGAAGTTCATTGGACCTTATTACATTACGTCTCAAATAGGTCCATATACTTACTTACTAAGACACTCTTTGACTAACAAACTTTTGCGTCATCCTGTGAATGTGGATCGATTAAAGCCGTATGTGGATCGAAGAGATTTTATGGAGTCGGAGGAAGCTCCTCCTGTCGTTCCGGTTAAAGACAATTCTCAAAAGCTGATGCCTGGCACATCGCCAGACAATGTGGCATCGCCGTCGCCATGGATTGAAGCAGAGCAATTAAGCGGAATGAAATTCGTTAATAAACAAAGATTTTATCGAGTCATATTTAGGAATAAGTCTTTTAAGCCGGAATGGATTCATGAGAAGGATGTTAGTGATTGTTTGAAGAGGGAATTTCATATCAAGCGAACTATGTCAGGAAAGGTTAGGAAAAGACCAACGCCTGAGAGGTTTATGAATGCTCCACCATAAGCGTGGACGAGTTCATGAATAATTAGACTGGTTGCAACTGATTTTCGTTACCACTGTGGTCTCCTGAGAATGATAACATGTGTACATGTTTCAGGGAGAATATTCACCTCTTGTGATTGGATTGAAGCCTGCTATATTTTACTTTAGTGGATTATGCTGTGAAGGTCACAAGAGTGAATACTATACAGCGCATTTCATTAATATTCTAGAGATTAAGATCGGCCGATCATCTATTTACACATTTACCACAACGGGTGAATTCAGCGCTAGGAAATCGACTTTGTAGTCGTGGATAAAAATGGTACGATATGTCAGTTCGCCAACCTGAAGGTTTTGTTGGAGAGGGACTATCTAATCACTAATTGACGGGTCTTATTACAGTGCAGTTGTTTTATTGGAGAAACGGAGTGACAGAAGTTAACACCATATTGTATATATAAAGTATATCGTTTTATGACGTATTAATGTTAGCAGTTTTAATTTGTTCTTGTTAGATATATGGGACTCGGTCATTAATTTCTAGTAAAGTGTCTGATTCTGTCAGTGATCATATTGCATTTAGTCATTTTAGTTTCCTTAAGCCAGCATAACCTTGTCTAACCTTGTAACTTTGTCACCGTAGGCGGATGCATGCAGCCGGAGCAGCTCAGATTCTGCCTGTCCTGCACCTCTGCCAAATTCGTTTGGAGAGATAGCCGTTCTAGTACAGTCGATTAGTGAGCGAGTACATGCTATCATTCAACTCTTATCTTATTTTGGCAAGCTAGAGTGGTATGATTTTAAATCGTTAAACCTCTCCTCTCTGTCTTTTATTCTTAGAATTCAGTTTCACTTTCGAGGTTGCTCATGATTGAGTGGTGTAATGGGTAGGGGTGCTATAATAGTCTGGTTAATTAAACTTTATTTTATTCTATTTTATTATAGGATGGATTCCCTGGGAATTGATTATCATGGCTCTGCTCGCGGTCATGAACGTTAATCTGATTTATGCGACGCCTGGAGTCGTTCTCAATCGAGGAGCTTATGGTGTGTATTTGCACTCATTGGGTGTGTTGGAGGTCAGTACAGATGTTTGGGTTCACACCTTTGATGTTGCATTGCCCAGGGTCAAATCGCTGCCACCAGTGGTTGATGAACCTCTTTGTATGTTTGGAAATACTTCAACGCCAAGCAGTTGTTCTGATTACCTTAGTATGTTTACAGCAATACACAATTTACATAGGAGAGCAGAAGTTAAAATTAATAATCTGGTCGACCGTGTCCGAAATACACTTAAAAGTGAGCGAGGTAAGCGTCGCAAACCACGTATTCATAAACGGGGATTTGTCAATTTCATTGGTGATGTGGCTCATTCTTTGTTTGGAGTTGCAAGGGATTCGGATATTCAAGCGATGCAGGATCGTATTAAGACGGTCCTTGAAAATCAGCAACGCACACTTGGTCAGTTTGAGGCAGACGTTACTACTTTAGCTAGTGCAACTAGTATTACCAACCAACGGTTGGATGCTATACGTTCACAGGTTACTGGTCACGATAAAATTTTGTTGGACATAGGCAGAGCCATGAGATTGGATTTTCAGACGTCATTGCAGATGGCTTTTTACATGGCTGAGACACTGTATAATTTCACGTGTTTGGAAGCTAATTTGCATAGTCTGTTGTTATCTGTTGAGTCACTAGTTGCAGGAAGGTTAGAGGCCACTCTTGTGCATAAGGAGGACATTCGACGCGTGCTAGTACGACTTACCAGACATCTGGAGTCTTTAAGGCTACCTGTTCGACTGCTAGTCAATGATCCTGCATACTTTTACAGAGTTAATACTCATATTGCTACTATACAGCGCAGTTTCATTTACATTACATTGAAAATTCCTATTACAACTTTAAATTTTTCTATGGAACTCTATAAAGTCACGGTTGTAGCCAAGAGTATTAGTGCAGACAATCAGCATGCTACGTTACTTGACCACTTACCCCGTTATTTTGCGGTTGATTCCGTCAGTCACACGTTTGCCGTCTGGGAGGTGCTTCCGTCATTACAGAGCGGTGACAATTTTCGCATTGTTGACATGAGTGACATCCAGTTGAACACCAATCCGGAAGCATGTATATTGGCCTTATATATTGATGATCCAGTTTCGGTTCAGAGGTTTTGCGCAATGCTTCTTCTTAATCAAAAGCCGTCATCATTTGTGTATTTAACATCCAATACAATAGCGATTGAAAATAGTTTATCTGACATGACGTTGAATTGTCCTACATTACATCCTAAGCGGATCGCAGCATGCATTTCTTGTCATATTTCCATCCCTAATGAATGCACACTGATTACTGATCAGTATATTTTCCCTGCCTCGTGCCAGGAGGCTGACCTATTTAACACGACGCATACAGTGGTGCACCAGTTTAACTTGGCTGTCATTCAACAGTTCTTTGGTCGATCGGACTGGGCTACATTGAAGGCTGATGCTACAGTGGCTGAACAAATTACACTACAGTTACCTATTTTTTAACTCATTCAAATGCATCCACGGCGGCTGATGAACAGTTGACTGAAGAATTTGCTAGAGCTATGCAGTCTGTCAAGGACGGGCAGGTTATATTTAAGTCAAAGGCAGACATATTTCGAGATCAACTTGACATGTTAGGTAATACGGATTCTCCATGGTACTCTACTTCACAATCTTTTATTATACCTGTTGGATCCGTTCTGATTACTCTGCTTACTATAGTAACTATTTATTTGGTGATTAGGGTGCATAGATTGTCGGCTATTGTATTGGCGCTACCACAGGTCGTACAAGCTAATTCTATTCCACCGGTTTGGATTTTTTCACGGTCACCAACTGTTACCACATCCAGTTCCACGGTTTCATTGGGTTATGCAGAGTTCCCTTGGTTCCAGATTACGGTGATCACGTTTCTTTTGTTCATATTTTTAAGTGGGATTGTTCGGAAATTCTGCTACTGTGGGAAATCGTCGACTGCTAAGCCGGTTCGTTTAACTATGCACATATTAAACACAGAAGACACGGTTGTGATTCCCTGGTACGAGCTGCGATATGCTTTGAATGATTATGACATCGTCGCTGTAAATGCAATTTCTCACATTAGTCTCTCGCGTCGTTGTTTGGGACGTAAATTACGGTTTCAGTGGCACATTACAGTTTTACATAAACCGTCACAAATTCGTATTTTGTTGCCGCAGTCGCTACCCATTACTTGCTGTGCAGTTAGACGACTGGAGAACATTATTGGACCGACAAAGCGTTATTCTGTTAAACTTTACATTTCTAGTTCGGAGTTCAATGTTCCACTCGCTTTACAATAATGGTTACATTATTTCTTTAGTTTTGGTTGTGATTGCTAACCGAACTTTATTGTTATCGTTTAGTTTCGCGTTTGAGTACATTATTTACTGATGTCATGTTAGCTTTCTTGTGTTTATCAACATTATGGATTATGCTGGTTGAGACGTACGATGTTATTGCGGTTTGATTGTTGTTTACTAGTTGATTTGAACTTTCATTGTTTTACTGTTATCGCGCTTGATTATTTGTTGGTTCTCCACACGCACCTGGGTTGCACGAAAACCCGCGGCTCGGGTTTTTTATTGTGACTGACCATGTAGTGTCATCGTGGGAGGAGCTGGTGCATGCATGTGCGGCTGGCCGGGCTAGGCTGCCATCGTCGTCATCGTGGGAGTATTTAAGGACAGTTCCGGCAATTATCACCAGTCGGTGCGTGTGGTGGAGTCACGAGCTCTGTGTAGCTTACATAGTGTATAATTGGTGTTTAGACAATAAAGAGTGTTACAGTAGACTTATTTACTAGACTTACAAGGTACACGACAATAGTAGAACGACACTATAATAATAATAATAATAATAATGGATGAGGGGTAGCCGTTCCAGACTTAAAAATAATAATTCTTCCTTTATTGAAACAATCCGGTCGACACATGGCAACCGGTACAATTTACAGTTATGCAGTTGAAACAATTCACAAGAACGCAAATGACAGAACACATAAATCTTAACAGAACAGATAGCCTGCAATACACGGCGCTAATAGCAGCCTACAAAGCATGTCTCTCCTACGGGGCTCGAACTCGGCACCTCTCGCTCTCTACGCCAGATGTTATCCAATGCGCTATCGGGCCCCCCCATTGATCATCGTTTAAAATCAATAAACTGTGTGAAAAACAACTGATTGTCTTAATTGGAACGATTCAATGTCTCACGGGAATGACAATTATTACTGCACGATAAAAGTTCTTCGTTCATAACCTGTGTCTACTAATCATTGATTTCACACGATCAATAAATCATACATTTAAACTGTTCTAAAGTTCAACGCTACAAACTTGTCACGAGATAGTGTTTGATTCGTGATCATACAATAATAAATAAAATGGGAGGAATGCACTAACCACTGACCCAAATACCGAAATCAGACAGCAGCAACAGAGGGCGATCGCTGCAGAGGCGCGTTTACAGAAAACGGGGCCCTAGGCGCAAATATTTTTGGGGCCCTTCTGAACTTCGAAGTCTGAAACTCTGGTGCTGTTTGCCCTATCATGTGCAAAAACCTACTAAGTTGAACTTGAAGCCGTTTTTGTCACACACGCCTCTTAAGGTGCACGCCAACAATGAATTTTTCTCGGCCTCTCATTATAAAGTCATTCTAGGCAGTTTTGTCAAAAAGCAAAGTACGTTTTCTTTTGCAATGTCATAGTCGCTTTCAATACCATGTTTCAGTTTTGCCTCCGTCTCTATTTTGGGGAAATTTTCTCTGACGTTTTGAGTAAAATTGTTAAATAATTAAATAATTCAAATTCGACAAACATGGACTTTGATCGTGCAAAAATTTGCTGGTGACATTTATTCTTCGCAGCATTTATTATTTGTAGCCTATAAGTTGCGTTGTTGTCAACTTATTTTGATAAACGAAAATTGATTGATAGATTGCAACTAATTCCAAGATAGTTCATTCATTCATTCATTTCAGAGATTTATATAGCGCCCCTTCAAGATTATCTACTCAGAAGCGCTCCCGACTCAACCCCGGCTAAAAAGAACAGTCTTGAGGTTAGAGAGGAATGTTGCCGCAAGGGCTCTATGCACTAGGCGTAGATCCACAGGGAGCTCATTCCAGATTGCAGGGCCAGCAACAGAAAAGGCACGGCGCTGCATAGTAGATGTCCGTGACCGGGGAACAAGAAGCTCAGCCTGCTTAGAGGGGCGGAGAGAGTGTCATTAGAGCTATCTTATTTCGTTTTGCAGCTCCAGAAAATTAGCATCGTTTCATTGCGTCAGATTTTAATAAATATTTGATATTAATAAAATTTCAATTAGGGCCTACTATTACTTACTGGTTATCAAAACTAATAAAAGTTTTAAACACCATAAAATGACGGAATTATCAGACTAAAGGTTTCCACACATAGACCTAAAAGCAGCAGACGCTGGTTTCTGCTTGTTGGTAATAAGTTTGATGTTATTTTACAAAAAATGAACTATTAGCCCAATTGCTGCCCATATGAACAAAGCAATTATAAATTACTAAATTAGACAAAATATACTTTTGCAATTACAATAATAATTAGGCCTACTTATATGTAAATTATCTGAATGCCAAGCTGTACAAAATATAAACAAATATATGTAAAATAATCTAAATTTTAAAATGTTATTTTTTATTATTGAAAAAAAATATTTTCATTCGTTTGGGGGCCCCTACAAGATTTGGGGCCCTAGGCGCGCGCCTAATTCGCCTACTGGTAAACGCGCCTCTGGATCGTCGGAGAATCAAACCAGGCGCTTTCTTCCACCGTCGATACTTTTCCCGCTCGACTAGCGCACTACGTCGGGACAGCAAAGCTTCAGATCGCTCCTTCCCGTCGGACAGCGTGTCAGCATGCAGAAGAAATTTGGCGCACTTTTTCGTCGGCTTATATAGAAAATTGTGGCGGGAAATATTCTCGCCAGTCAGCGAGCCAATCAGCTCCAGCCGCTCGAAAACCTCAGCCTATCAGATGGCTGCAAAAGGGCGTTGACCATGGATCAATAATAGCGTAGGATCCACAACGTACCATGCATGGCTAACAGAGGGGAACATCAGCGCTTCTAGCGAACCTCAGAGAATCTAAGTTCGCTACAAGATTTCTTGACATTTAATTTCATGTCAATACTCTCTAATTCCTCAACATATATGCCGAGTGCCAACCATGGCTTGTAGGTCACAGACTGACGCAGACATTTGAATATGGTCGTCAGCATACATAATGCACCCGAAGAACAGCTACCCTAAATCGATATTCATGGTTGGACCTACTAAACTTCCTACAATGTCATTCACATAATTATACAGTAAAAATTAATGGCGAGAGGACATCACCCTGTCTAACTCCACAAGCTAGAATGATCATATCAGACAACATGTCATCCCATCTGACATAGGCCGCACTCATACTATGCCAACTTATGAGGATGCATAAAACTCACGAGGGACTGATCTGTTAACTTGCTGAATAATGAATAGTGATTGACTTTATCAAAATCTTTAGAGATGTCTAATGCATACAGGTTAACATTAGATCCATGACTAGAAAAGTAATCAACTACTGATCTGACAGCAAGCAATGCATGAGAACAGCCCAACCCCTCTGACGTCTGAAGTCAGCAAGTAGGTTCCATACAGTTCCAGCAGACCCATTTCAAATAGTTTAGTCAGATTGGAACATAAGGTGATGCCTCGATAATTGTCGCTCTCAAAATTGTCTAGGGTGGCCCCCTTTTCAATTCAATTCAGTTCAATTTTATTGTTCCCAACATAAAACAACATAATAAACCTAAACGATTGACCACAACTCCATCATGACTAAAAGGTACATCATATTTAAGTAGTGAAGGAGATAAATGATAAAAATAGAATATAACCAATTAGTCTGGAGGTTAACATAAATTACAAAAACTAACGTAAGTAAGATGATGTGGGAGCAACTGGCACCCAAAGGGACAAGTCCCGCTAAGAGGGGGGGCCTAAATTGCACTGCAGAAAAATTAAAAAAATTACGGAGGTTATTGCCACTTATTGGTAATCAGAACAAGGGGAACACTGTCTTGTGTTTTAGAGGTGGTATGGTAAAACTAAAAAGTTATACAGTAAAGGATATGATATTAACTAAAAACTAAAGACTATGATACATGCCCCAGGTAAGATGACGCCCAAGCCAAACTATTGTCTAGGGTGGCCCCTTTTCCACAGGTATGATGATGTCTAAGCCAAACTAGGTAGGTACATAGCCATTCCTAAGCATCTGGTTGAACAGAAGAGACAGAAGCACGCACAGTCTAGGATGAGCATAATATTATACTAGAATAACTAGATGATCTGCCTCTATCCGGTCTAAGCCTGGGCTTTACCACGCTTCATTTTGCGGATGCACTGGTCAACCATCTCTACAGATACCGTGCTGTAATTGTAACGGTCCCCTAATAATAACTTTTTTAAAAATCTATTTTCGGGTATGTACTGATCGTGTACACGTGTTACCTATAAAGTCTATATCCATTGCGATTGGATGAATGAATGTCAAGTTATATAGTTCAACCAATCAAATCACTGCAACACATTTCAAGTTTTGAATATTAATTATCATAAAATCGTCAAACTAATGAAATGTTATCTAGATATGGTCTCGTTTTCTTGTCTAGGGTAATCTATCAAGATTGTTTTAATTCTATGAACTATTCTTACTTAAACCAGCGCATTCTATTATGGTATTAAGCCTAAGGGAAATTAAATTAAATACCTCCCACGTAGATATTTTTGTAATCACTTCTGTATGACCCCAACGGACTTTCAATTCGAACAAGCGTAGATCTCGCTGTGGATGATGATGACAACGATCATGTCTTTCGTTGAATTGATGATTGAAGTGTAGAACTCACGTTGCATCGCATCTTCTTGTAGTCAAGTAGATTATGGAAGATTTGTGTGAATCCCTCCGCTCTTATATCCAACTCGCTATCGACTTTAATCCAACAGTCCAGTTCATGGAAGTTCCGACGAACTTAACTGCTTACGTGGATTTAAACTTCCACCGAAATCGACCGACGTATAGTTCAGTTCGATAATAAGATTCCTTTTGACTGAATCTTATTTCCACAGCACTGTACTTATACTCCACGAGTAGGCCTATAGTTCTTATCGTAATCTAAAGACTTACGAATAAGAAACGCTTACGACGCTCTAATGCCTCAAACTGCACTTAGAAACGCCACGCAATCGCCATTCTTCCCAGCATCCGGCGAAGAAGTTCTTAACGGTCCTTTGCACACCGTCTTCTTCTTGCAATGCGCATGCGCGGTCAAAGTCTGTTGCTCAACCGTGACATAGTTTGAATTTGTCCAATGGCATGGTTTCATCGTAGTTATGTATCCATGACGTTCAGACAATAAAGACTAATAATGGCCTTATCCCCTGGAATTGCGCCAGTTATCTACGCTGGTTGACTAATTAAGGTTTAACACAAAGAATGCTATAATTAATCATTAACGATACAATCTTCTACTGTACCTATGAAAACCTACATATTTATATATGAATAGATGTGAATGTTTGTTGTAATACAAAGGGAATCGTTACAGTAATCACAAGCTGGATTGTAGGCCTACTAGTTGAACTGAGCAAGAAATCAATTTCGACTTTTGAGTTCCTAGTTGCGTTTTTCATTATTGGATGAGCATGTGTATTTCTAAAATTGAAGGAAAAGTTATTGGCTGTTTTACTGGGTTCAGTAAAGCCATATACTGGCACAGAAAGTTTGCGTTTACCTTTAAACTTGCGCCTCGATGTTTTCCAGACAGCAGTGGTATCTTTTGACAGAAGATAATCGTGTAAATCATTAGAAATTTGCTTACCCTCCGCTGTCTGTTTGTTTCTCTGAGCAAGCTTACATTCAGCTTTTGCACCTCTTTTGGTTTAATAAATTGGTCCTTGACTGGGCCTATCAACTGCCTTCCACATATCATGGGCTGCTATAGAAATGTGCCTGAGATCAGTGAGTTGATCGTACCAGTCATGCTTGTAGTAGGAAGCAGAAGTCATAGGGCAATGCACGTCGGCTTCCCTACTGCCTGAACTATTTTGTCATAGAATGCATCTATATCATTACTACACTCTCTGGTGCAACCCACTATACAGCTTGTGCACATAATTATTATGGTACTGATATCAGATAAAGAAACATTTGTAGCATGATTTTATAAGATAAGGTCAGCCTTATCTCAATCTTTCTGCTGATTGTTGTAGACGCTTTGCCTATCACAGTCTCTGCTTTTAAGTGGTAATTTTGCGTTTGCTTTAATGCAGAGCTGCTATAGAATTGTGCCTGAGATCAGTGGGGTCTACGAGTGCAAGAGTGCCTAGGGCCTACGATGACTTTAAAACAGCCATATGCGGGCGACGCGGATCTGAAAAGTCCACTGTTGGCAACGTCGGTTGTTAATTTTTCTGGATTTTCACTTATTAATAAACGATGGACGTAGGCTTAGCACCGATTTTGTTTGTTCTGGTGGTTTCAACAACAGGTTTGTGCTAATGACTTAAATTTGAGAGAAAACTGCTTTGTTTTGTTTGGCAACAACGCGTAGGCCTAATGCTACGACTATTATGGCTTTCCACTGTAAAAGTGAAACCAATAAACTAGTCAAGTATAATTGCCGACATACTAATAAATTATTACATACAATCGTTAGCTGAGTTTCTTTAATGTTGTGGTCGATTTTGAGAAAGTTTCAAACACGCTTGGATTAATGCCGGCCAAAACCTATCCCAGGACATTTTCAAAAACCGGTTATTGCCGATTATTGGCAGTTCTTGCCGGTTTCTGCCAAAATAAAGACAAGCAAATGAAAATCATATTTCATAGTTATGGCTAAGTGTTTCTTGAGATAAATTAAAACTACTGTACTAAATCTATTATTAGGGGTCGTCCATTAATTATGTCAAAAATATAGGGGAGGGGGGGAATGTTTGACAGTTGTTGACAGGGGGGGTCGGGACAATTTGACGTCAACAAATTTTTTTCCCAATGAAAAAGGTCATCTAAAAAATGTCTAAAAAAGGTAATCGGAGTTCAAATGTCTAAAAAAAGGTCATTGGGAAACAAATTTCAGCCTGGCTACGCTGCTGGTAGGGGGTCTGGGATTGTTGACATAATTTTTTTTGGGGGGTCCGTCAATGTTTGACAGTTGTTGACAAGGGGGTCAAAAGGGCCTAAAATTTGTTGACATAATTAATGGACGACCCCTTACCACGTAGTATTAATTTAGTTAAAGTCAATTATACTGTATCAAGATAAAAAAACTCTGACCTACCGTTCAACTAGGCCTACTAGACCAATGATGTAATGAAACTAGCAATAAATATGGGCACATAATGAAAAAAACTAGTAATTGATTTATTTTAAATAATGTTTAACCCTGTAAAGTAACAAGCCAGATAAATAAAACCGCCGCTAACTCTGAAGATGACATATTTTATTAGGCTAGAACAATAATTTATAGTTTCTATTTTGCCCAGAGGTTTTTAAAAGGTTTTGCCATTTTTGACAAGAGGACGAGGTTTTGCCATTGTTACTAAGAGTTTTTTGCCGGGGCGGTTATTGTCATTGCAATAACCGGCTATAACCGGTGGCCGGCTAAAACTTGCAAACCTTGGTTTCAAACGAGTAATTATCGAAAATTGTACCGGTTTGAACAGGATCATGTCGTTGAGTCTGTTTAATATCAAAGATGACGGGCTATACGCGGAACTTTCGATAAATTTTTCAGAATATTGAGCATTCTCTTTAATCCTGGAGCAACCCACCAACCAATCTAAACAATAATTATATAATTAAAAAAAATGGCGTGCCTTAGAATTTGATGTATGCCTACATGTTGAAAGATGAATGGGAACTGTTTTGGGGTCCATAACATAAATATTAATACATCAAATGTAGGCCTACAGTGTTGGTTTGACGATTTCGCTGTTTGGAGATTCCTGTGTGATGCGCTACATAAATGTCCAGACATGCATTTGCAACTGCCTTTACTTTTTCCTTAGTCCTTTAATGATATTGTTTTGTGGCACTGCTTACACTGCTTATACCATGCATGGGCAGTGTAGAACATTTATATCCTACACTGTCACTGCCCGTAGTATAATAGGTCTTTGGTATATTACACCAAATGTTATACACATTTGTTGGATGTATAGGCCTACTGAAGCCTTTGCAAGTAAGTAAGCAAGCCAGAGAGCAAATCAGGATTTCACATACCAATGTGCTTTCCGTGCGACGGGTTCCACAGCGGATGTCATAAATTAATAAGCTCTGACGGAAAAAAACTTATCTACGGAACTACTAAGAGGAAACCAGTTTGTCCATCTAATTGCACTGGCTTTCAAAAAGGTCTTCGATACGGTGAAGCACTCCTACATAGCCGAACAACTTGCGGAGTTGCAAATACCGGTCAATATAAAATTACACAACAAGATAATTGCCGTCCTTGGATATCGTAGGCGTGGAATTCAATGGATCTATCTCTGCTGTTGTTAAAATCAATTTCATCATTGTCCATGGTTCCGATCTCGGACCTGTTAACCTTATTGTTACAATATCAAAACTTGAAACGGTTCACCCTGGAAACAGGCTTATTAAATATGCAGACGATAGCTATCTGCTGGTACCCTCATCAAACAGTAGGCCTTGCACAGTGGCGGATGAACTCGACCACGTGTCACAATAGGTTGCATCCAGTTATCTCTCATTAGACCCAAAGAACACTTATGAGATGGTGATGAGGAGGCCGAAAGTGCGAGTTGAGCTCGACAGCATCCCAATGTAATTCCGGGATTCACAGGGATCTCAAGCTTGAGTGTAGGTCAACTGGGGACTATGTTTACATAGGATCTTAGCTTCGAACCACACTTTGCCAAAATATGGAGGAATATAAAACAGTCATTAAATGCCCTGTACATCCTTGTCGCGCATGGTCTCACTGGTCCACGGCTCTAAGATGTATTGCGGGTAACTACGGTGCCCTGTTATTTTATGCGGTCCCGGCGTGGTGGCTGTTTGTGGGAGAAGATGATAGGAGGCGACTACAGTCAGTACCGCGAACGCACGACCGCTCCTTACCTATTGCAGACAACCTTATGCCAAAAGCGTTTATAATTAGCAGATCTACGCTGTATACCAAAGGTGGAACAGCAGGGTTCCCGTAGGTATAACGGGGGCCAGCCCCTTCATTCAGCGCCAGACCAATGCAGACACGCTACAGGTTATTCGGGGTGGGAATGGAAGCCTGTGTAATGCATTCTGCGTATATTCTGAGACATTACTAAATCTTGGGATATGTCCGATGAAACGTGCCGCTGCGCGTAAAACCCGATCTAGGCACCAAATCCGGACAGCCGGAAGACCATAGACCATGATAGATGGCACTACAGTAATCGAGGCGGGAAACCACAAAGGCGTGGACAAGGGTGGAAGCAGCAGTAGGAGTTAGAGATACAACCCTAAGCTGACGCAATTGGTGGTAACAATCACGACAAAGTAAGTTAATGTGTCGCGTGAAAGTGAGCTACTGGTCCAGGGTTACACCAGGGTCTCGAACAAAGGTAGAAAAAGTAACCCAAGGGAACTCTAGGGTTAAAGCCTCTGAGTTAATTTTACCAAGCTATCGGCGCTTACCGAACCAGATAATTTATAGGCTATTGCGTCTTGTTCTGGTTGAGCCGTAAGCGGTTGGAAGACATCCAGGCCTCCAGGATCTCCATCGCCCGGCTAATTTCTCGGACCGCAGAAAGTTATTTGGGTCCGCCAGGTCCAAACCCTCACGCTTAGGCACTGGGACGAGGATGGACCTATTCTTCGATACAGGTAGGATGTGCTCACGGAGGGAACTATTGAACAGTACTGCTGAGAAGGGGAGCTTTGCTGAATCTTTAGAACTTATGAACTGAGCTGTTGATTTTTTACCTGGCTTCTCCAATGGAATGGTTTTCTTACACTATGGATTCGCACGAAGCAGCCATTAGTGAATGCCCGTCAATTGAGACAATGATACTATAGATGTCAACAGATTATTATTATTAAACAGACATTTTATAAATTATACAATTAGCACAGCCTCAAAGGCGTGTGATTAGATTAGGATAGACACTGTATAAATATCTAGACGCATACTTTCTCCGAGGTGCTGGGAATGAACAAGACAAACAAAATCATTCAGAGATAATCTTGTTAACAAACGTTTTGTAAATTGTAGGTAATCTTTTTACCTTTGCGAGAAGGATTATTCATTCCTTCATTCATTTTTCAAAGCAGGTCTCTGCGGACAAGTAAGAGTAAAACCACACTGTGGTGGTATTACCACCCTGTGGTGGTTTTGACACCTTGTGCTGGTGTTGTTAAAATTGGTTCACTCAGAGCATTTATAAATATATAAAATTGTATAAATTGATTGATTCATTCATTCTTTCATTCATTTCAGATATTTATATAGCGCCCCTTCAAGATTTCTACTCAGAGGCGCTCCCGAATACAGCGCGGACACTGAATCGGAGTTTCACGCCGAAGCGCATGAGCAATTGCGAGTGAAGGACTTGCCCAGGGTCCCTACGCGGCGGCTTGAGGTAGATTCGAACCCGCAACCCTCCGGCTGCAAGGCACCAAATATACCCCCTTGAGGTGGATTCGAACCCGCAACCCTCCGGTTGCAAGGCACCGAACATACCTCTACACCACCGCGCCCCACAATTGATTGATTATGAAATGCCCTGCCTAGACATTCATCCAAAGGCGCAAACAACTCAACCCATGGTGTCAAGCTCCAGTTAAGGGCACCCCGACAATTGCGCGCAGGACAATTGCGTGCCGACAATTGCGCGCCGACAATTGCGCGCCGACAATTGCGCGCGGCCAAAAAACCACGACAATTGCGCGCACCGACAATTGCGCGCACCGTGTAGTATTAAAGGTACTAAAAAGAACTATATGCGAATATAAATAATTTGAATATGGTTATTTTATTTCATTCCAGTTATTTTGGATATTTTATCCTTCAAGGCGCCGAGCTTACCAATTAACCTCCCTCCCCCCCCCCACCGTTACTGACCCTAAATGTCGAAACCTACAATTAACATCAAAGTGCCTAAATTGTAGATAGAAACGAACTGATTGTGAATATTTATTTAACCAGCACGCTCCTAGCTCTAGGTTTTGTGCCAGTGGCTCACGTTCCACAGGTCTTTGACGAATTGGTCGAAACCAGCCCTCCCCAACTGGCTACGATCAACGACTACTGCGACGCACTAACAATTCTGTCGAGGCGTGGCACCGATCTTTCCAGCAGACAGCAGACTGCCACCATCCCTCTGTCTACAAGCTGGTGGATCAGTTTCGCAAGGAGCAGGATCACGTCGAGCAAATGGTAGAAAGGTTTCGTTCTGGATATCGACAACCAGAGGCTTCGAAGTCGAAATACATGAAACTTAACCGACGCCTGATGGCGCTGACTCCTACCTATCGCACAGTTCCGTTGATTGATTATCTACGCGGAATCGCAAACAATCTTTCCATTTGAACAGTAGAACAGTTTTACAATAGTCAAACAATCTTTACATTTGAACAGTAGAACAGTTTTCTATAGTAGCCTCACTAACAGTAGCTGAATAGCTGAAACTCTTTCGACATTAATTTTAAAGGTTTTAAATAGTTTTAAAGCTTTAGAAACGCAAATGAAAATCATTCGAAATAAATTTGAATTGTTCCTTTTTTGCGCGCAATTGTCGGCGCGCAATTGTCCTGCGCGCAATTGTCGGGTCGCGCAATTGTCGGCGCGCAATTGTCGGCGCGCAATTGTCCTGCGCGCAATTGTCGGGTCACCCCAGTTAAGGGTGCGTGGAGCATCCCTGGCCAGAAGGATGTACACATATCCAGTGAGAGACGAATCCAGGCAGATGGTGCAACTACTGAGACAGTGCAACGTTGCATTCTCGACATGGCAACTGGAAGTTTTATGTATTAATAACTTAGGGTGTTTCATTTGACTGCTTTGATGTCATTTCAGCTGCACTTTTACTGGCAGCCGAGTGCTTCGAACATATTATTATCAGTAGAAAACTTTTTAAAGTGCATAAGGTCACAGCAAAATGCGCTGACCTTCTGTGTGCCTTCCTCAGTTTATTTTAGTTTCCATTTTCTTGTAGCTGTGCAGTCACAAATACAAAGAGGACCGGCAAATGCTCTGAAAAAAATCGGTGATAATGTTACGCTGGAGTGTGTCACGGTCAATAACAGCTGTGACCAGGTCGACTGGAAGAAGGTGGAAGGCCAGAATCCATCTAAACGAGTTTACCGGGATGGCTCAGGAATGCTTCACAAGGACCTCTATTCCTCTCAAAGATACAGCATTAACAGAACAGGTGGTTGCAGCCTAACTATTAGGCAGCTGGAAATTAATGACTCCGGAAGATTCATTTGTATGCAAATAGTGGGTGCTGGGGAACAGACAAGAATCTCCATTTTGGTTGTCATTAGTAAGTCGTCTAATCTAATCTTTTATCATAATATCCAAGATGTTAGTCAATGGTCGCTTCAATTAGTGATCCATTGAAAAATCCAGGTCGAAGTCCGGAAGATCGGAGAAACCTGAAGCCAGACTACGGTAGGATATGCACTTTCAAGGAGATGGGTATTATAAGTTTAGATCTGAACGACATGAAAGATTTAAGAGAACGAATTGAACTGGGCAAATTCACTGTTTTTTTACTATAGTCACCAAGAGAGCCCGAGGGTCTAAAAATGTTCGGATGCAGGGCACACCAAGAGTCTAAGTGTCCATTGATCGAGTGTGGTATCTACCCTGATTAGTCCGATAATCTTTGCTGTACTCACCTTGGATCTGCAAAAATGCGTGCCGTTTGACGTTATGAGAAATCAGAAATGGCAGCGTAATTTGCAACGGTAGCTAGCACTTCGAAATTTTAACCCGTTTTAGCCCAAATTTTATTTTGGCTTCATTTTCATCTATCTTACACTGTTTGATGCTAGAATAGCTATGCCACCTTAATTTTTCATTTATTTTAAGAAATTTCATATAATTTTTGATTTTGTTCTTGTGTTCCAACATTGGAACACTGGGAACAAGTGGCACTAGACAGTGACTTTATCCACGCCAACACCACCAAGTAAAGTAATAATTACTTTAAGTGAAATAACCAAGCACAAATGTTGTAGCCAGTTCCGTTACGGACCGCTCCGGCTGAAAAAAGCACTGGTTGTAGCTGTTATCACAGTGCTTTATAGAAAGAGTTGAGGGCCATATTCAGTATACTTGTGCCTTATTTCAAACAGAGAACAGAAAAATATTCCAAAAATGACCATTTTCAATGCAAACAAGCGGAATAAGAAAATTATCGTGGAAGGGAATGCCGGTATCACGAAATAGAGTATCCGTCCTAGGACTATCCGGGGATGTATGAATTTATCCCCCGTATAACCCCGCGATAAACCATTCTATCCCCCATCGGTATACGCATCACGATAGCCTCGGCGAAAATCCAGTCAAAATCACCAAAAACGAAGTAAATTGATTTCAGGTCGACTTACAAACTAAAGATACGCAATTTTAAAATGTTATGTTTACAATAACTCCAAACAGTACGACTGAATACACTTAGAAACCGCCAAAAACGCAAATTAAACCAAATATTTCATTTCGCTAAGGGGGATACTCATGTATGGGGGATACTCTATTTCGTGACACCGGCCAGAACCACACTGGCACTTGGAACCAAATCCTTGAAGCCTATCGTTCACTCAGAATGTTTAGGGTTTCACCAGTTTCTTCATCGGCCCTATATTATTCTTCGCTCTGGTGCGCATGAAATGTATGTAGCCTATGTATGCATGTATGTAGTATGTATGTATGTATGTATGTATGTATGTATGTATGTATGTATGTATGTATGTATGTATGTATGTGTGTATGTATGTAACTATGTATGTATGTATGTATGTATGTATGTATGTATGTATGTATGTATGTATGTATGTATGTATGTATGTATGTATGTATGTATGTATGTATGTATGATGATGTAACATTTTAAAAGCTGATATTTATATGCGAATAAGTTCGCTAAACCAAGCTAAATTTCATTGTGCAATGCAATATAAGAGGCCTAGAGCGATATGCGGTCACGAGAATCTTTCAGTACCACTTGTGCCCAGTGTTCCAATAATGAAACACACTATATAATTGAAAAAAGTCCAAACTAAAGTTTCTCCTACAACTAATTGAAATCATCATGGAATATAAGGGTCCTTAGAGTACCAAAAACAACTTCTAAAAAGATCTTTATTTATATGAATTTTTTTAAATAGGTACCTCCTCGTCGAAATTTGTCGAAATATCTTTCACACAAAATTGGATAAATTATATTCATGCTCAATGGCTTTTGTATTCTTCAGAAATTGTGTAATATTGGTGGATTGTTTCTACCTGAGTTGAATAATAATATAAATAAAGATAGCCTATAAAATTTTGATAGTGCTCTCCTGCCAAAGTTCAGAAGTGCACACACGACCATTATGTCGACAGAACATCGATGGTAACGAGCCAAATTATGCGCATAGGACTTGCTAAAGGTCGTTACGCAGTGATTATCTTGGGCGAGGCTTGAACCCGTATGCTACACGTGACAGGCCAAGAGCTGCTCTAACCAATTGGCCACTGTGCCCCACCATTAACAGTAATAATAACATTTATTAATGAATAATAATAATAATATCTTTTCTTTAATAAGCGCCTGACAAACGCACTGCGCTGTACATTTACATGTTGTGCAATTTAAATCTTAACTACTAACAGAACAGGCAGCCTGCAATACAACGGCGCTAATAGCAGCCTACAAAGCATATCCGCCCAACGGGGGCTCGAACTCGGTACCTCTCGGTCTCTGTGCCGATTATTGAATATAATCATTAAGCTTAAGTTTATCAATTTTGTTTTATAATGCAGATGTGACGGAATCATGTCTGTCGAATGTGACGAGTAACGCATTGGATAAAGACGATGGCTATAGCTTTTGGTGTACCATCAACACACCGGCTAAATCCGTGGAGCCATCAAATGTGACTCTGTCTTTTCATAATAAGATTGTTGGTGAAACAGAGACAACGGACGAGAACCAACCGCTAACTGTTAATACGACGCTCACTGGAACTGCGAAAAGGGAGCATATCATGCCGCGTGGGTGTAGAGCGTCATTTCTCCCCAGAAAAGAGCCTAACTATGACAATACCACTGCTTTCCTGGATATTTGCAAGACAACTAAATTGATTGCGTCGTGTGAGTTAATTGCCTTAGTTTAACTAATTGTTATCGTTATCTCAAGGTTTCCAGTTTCCACGCTGCTCAAAAACTTCTTCACAGGCGTTTTGATTTAACTTAAAAATTGTTTTATAGGCCTATGATTGACCCCATGCTTTCACCTTGAAGTGGTGCTGTACAAATATCTAATTGCAATTACAATTGGTTGGTATCAGTGTATTTAGTGTTGTCTGTAAAAGTTGCGCTTTTTGTGGCTACACACATTGCAAAATATGACAAAGAAACCTTTTCTAGCCAGAAAACATCTAGAAATTCTTTTCCATGCAGAAACTTCAGAAGCCCGTCTGCTGAATGTTTAAGGGACCAGTAGTGGTGTTGTTTGACATTCAACGTTGGGATAAGGACCTTAGATGGCCAACCGTGGGACTTGTTAACACCATCAACAGTTAATGTATTTGTTTATTGATCTAATGATTGAGAGTTCAACCTGCTGGTTACATTCTACGTAATGACCTGTAATAAGTTCATTGTTCACGATATAAGTAAGTAAGTAAGTAAGTAAGTATCTTCTTTAGGCCTAATAAACAATTAGGCCTACTAATCGCACTTTGGTGTAGGCCTACAGACATCTAATAGACACGGTTTAAACAGTATGTAACATCCCAACAATAAATGTTTTTGCGTATCATGCTGTCTGCTTGGGGGATTAATGATGTCATGGGCACAGGGACGAAGGGATTAGTAGGTGGCTTGTTTGAAGGTAGTATGGTTGGTAACGTGGTCCGGGTCCGTGATGACAGACCCAAAGAGGTGAGTGTCGGCATTGTCGCAGTTGTTCAAGATTTGGGGACTCCTTGGAGGGCTAAGGCTAGATTGTATTGATTCGTATAATTGTGTGTGTATTACATATTATGTTCGTTTATTTATGTTGTGTATGTATGTGTGTATGTATATCTCTGTGTCTCTGGGCCTCTGTCTGACTCTCTGTCTCTCTGTCTGTCTCTGTCTGTCTCCCTGTCTCTCTGTCTTTTCTTTAGTCCTTCTTCCTCCATCAGTTTTCTTGGGTCTCCCACTGACCGCCAACAGTACGCCATCCAGCATTTGATTTACCATCTGCAGAACAGTTCTGTGGCTGTTCCTAATCTTTGTTCCTATGGCGGTCGACGGACAGCCATTTAGAATTCGGACCTCTTGGAAGATGTGTGTAATACTGTGTATGTCTATATAATATGCGTATGTACTGTATATGAAAACCTATTTGCTCTCTGCGTTTTGTTTATGGTTTCTTGGTGCAGATCCTGTTGAAGGCATCGCTGTTTCGCCGCCTGGTCTTTATCATGAAGGCGACACGGTCCGTTGTGTGGCGGATGGACATCCGCCTCCAACATTCAAGTGGACACATTCGAAGGGGGAAGATGTATATAACGTATCTCTGGTGATTAAGGGTGACGTTGGAGACAGCTACACTTGCACAGCAACGAACACGGTCAAAGGAAGAGTATCACCTCAGAGTATAACGATTGAAGTCTCTGCTAAACCAAGTACGTGAGCATCCATGGTTTTATGGTCAGATACATTTAGAGATCGGTGGGGAATTACTTAGAGGCTTATTGGGCATTAGTCTCGTTTTCAACAATCAACCATACCTTGGTCTTTATAGCATATACATGTAGTTGTTAAGAAACAAAATAAAAAAACGGCAGAACCTTTTTAAAAAATAAAAACGGAAAAAGCGGGAAAACGGAAAAATAGTGTGCCATTATCATACGCATTGTTCCATTATCATATGCAGGGTGCCATTATCGTTAAGCATTATGCCATTATCGTTATGCTTAGTGTCATCGTTATACATAGTGCCATTATCGTTAATCATGGTGCCATTATCATTATGCTCGAGGTTTCATTTGATGGTCGGTTTTAAGCAAAATCGGATTTCGGCAGAGAAATAGTGGCGGTTATGTGTACTGAGTCATGTATGTATGTATATGTGTATGTATTTGTGTATCCAGACTGTATATGACAACTTATTTGCGCTCTGCATTTGTTTGTGGTTTTTCGGAGCAGATACTGTTGATAACATCACTGTTTCTCCGCGATGTCCTTATCGTAAAGGCGACAAGGTCCGTTGCACTGCCGATGGACATCCGCCTCCAACATTCAAGTGGACACATTCGAAAAGTGGAGATATTGTAGATGGCGACACTCTGATGATTAAAGGTGACGTTGGAGACAACTACACTTGCACAGCAACGAACACAGTCAATGGAAGAATTGCATCTCAGAATATAACGATTGAAATCTCTTGTGAACATGGTACGCGCACCTCCTTGGTTTTATGATCAAGTACATTTAGAGATCGGTGGGGAATGCACGAGAAGCATGTCTCGTTTTAAGAATCAACCATACCTTGGCCGTTTCTAGTGAGTTGCCAATGACTCGCTTCGTTTTGTTGCCCGTTAATCTAATCTACTTTGGGTTCTTCTATAATGTCACTATCGTTATGCTTTGTGCCATTATCGTTATGCATTGTTCCATTATCATATGCATAGTGCCATTACCGTTAACCATGATGCCATTATCATTATGCTCGAGGTTTCATTTGATCGTCGGTTTAGAAGCAAAATCGAATTTCGGAGCTATGACATATAAATGATGATGTATGATGATGATGATGATGATAATAATAATAATGCCAATATTAATAATGATGATGATGATGATGACGATGATGATGATAATAATAATAATAATAATAATAATAATAATAATAATAATAATAATAATAATAATAATAATAATAATAATAATAATAATAATAATAATAATAATAATGTAATAATATCATTGTCGTCATGCACTCTGTATAAAGTCCAACGTTTCAATGCCGTCGCGTTCCGGGAACCTTTTCGGACAAAACGACTGACAACAACATTCCAGAATAATAATCTTCTCCAGCAGTCTCCGGACTTTTTTAGAGCCATCTGAGGGATCCTTGATACCTCGGGTAAAAAAATGAATAATAATAATAATAATAATAATAATAATAATAATAATAATAATAATAATAATAATAATAATAATAATAATAATAATAATAATAATAATAATAATAATAATAATAATATTAATAATAATAATCTCCTTTATTATTTAAAACTGATACACCTCAGTGCACATGATTAAAATTCATAGTATGAACGGATTATCAAAATTTATTACAGGAGTCGATTTTAACTGTGTGGCAGTCATGCTAAATGCACGAGGCAACACAGGAATAGGAGAGTTATGAATACAGTTATGATTGACAGATGATTTAGGAATGGATGAGCAAAGAGTCTGAGGGGAAAATAATAGGGCCTATGCTTAAGCAGCATGTGCAGAAGGTGAGTCATTTGACTATATATCGATAAGTGCACTCCTGTCCACTCAGGGTCGGCACAAAGTCTGATGAGTCAGCAAACCTTTGGGAAAAAGAGAGTGTATGCAGCTGGTAGATGCACTAATGGTTACGCTGGATAAGAGAGCGAATGCAGAGATCAGACAGCAGAAGAAAATTGTAGAAATTGGTAATCGATATCGTTTTGGTCAGAGTAAATGTGATTCTTTAGCTTAATGTTTTTGTGCAGCTTTCATTGGTATTTTCAGTTTTATTCATAACAAAATATTGATCACTGATTAACTGGGTTCAACTTCTTTCTGGGAATACTGTACTGTAGTAATTAATTAAGCCAAGTAGCACGTTGTGACTTGTTACAGCTATGATGCGGGCCGTATAACGGAACTGAATTGAGATAAGTCTACTAGATTAGTACTATATGCAGCTATACGGATACGATACACAAAATATGATGTAGGCCTACACAAAAGCTGCCGAGGTCGACAGCACGTCGCTCGCCTACACAACCCAGCGCAGTCGAATTTCAAAACGCCTACTATTTTCAAATGGGAAGCTCTGCAGGCAACGAGATAGGATTGAAGTGGTAGTGAATTCAGAGGAAGAGAGTCAGCGGTAGCCTTGCAGTCTGGCTCGCTCAGGAGGAGAGAAGAACGACTTTAAGACAGAGAATAATTATAGTAAGAGAGGAGCAGTCTAAATGGAAGCTTGGAGAAGAATGGTCTTAGGAACAACGGGGGAGGAGGCGACGGAATAGAGAATGGAAGAGGGGCTTAGATCTGCGAGAAGGAGAAGGAATGGAAGAAACCATATGACTTACGAATTTTGAGTTGCGTAACTTAATATTGTCATTATTATTATTATGTAGTGTAATTACAGTGAGAGGGCAAATTAATGCACGCATGCGTTAACAGACGTATTTAGCGGACATGAGAAATATGCCAAGAGAGAATTTATGATAGTTGAATTATGTGTGGTAGTAGTCTAGGGCTGCCAACTTTTGAATTTTATATTTCAGGACGCCCGCATTCACTCTATATACCAATAACAATTTACCCAGTCCACGTCATAAGCTTATTTTGTTAATAATTGCAGTCAACTCATCACAAGACAAGACCTATATTCAAAATTAGAATCAACTTCAAGAAGAAAACCTTTTATTATTAGATTCCAGAAACCTACCAGGGTAACCAGTCTTATGGGCCCAGCACGAACTAAATTCATAGGCCTACAATCATACATCCGTTGCATATTGCAGATGTCATTTATTGGGTCTGCGACGGAGAGTGCAGAACTTGGCTTTAACTTGTACTTTTGCACAGATCACAGCATACAAAATCGTAGAACTCAGCACATGTCGTACTAAAATTTATTGTTGTCATTCATTCATTCATTCATTCATTCATTCATTTCAGATATTTAATATAGCGCCCCTTCAAGATTTCTACTCAGAGGCGCTCCCGAATGCAGCGCGGACACTGAAGCGACATGAGCAATTGCGAGTGAGACTTGCCCAGGGTCCCTACACGGTGGTTTGAGCTGAAGATTTTGAACCCTGCAACCCTCCGGCTGCAAGGCACCAAATATACATTCATACAGGTGGATTCCAACCCGCAACCCTCCGGTTGCGACGGCAGAGGAGAACATACTTCTACACCACCGCGCCCCACAGTTCCGCCTTAACAGTCAACAGTTCAGGGGCGGTGCTCAGGCAATTGCGATTGTCAGACCACAGGTCGTTCTTAATGCTGAACACACTCTCGCAAAAAACCGTTGGAAACGGGAACTGTTTCACAAAGAGACACAAAGCTAACAACAACTGAGTGTCAGTGGTTTGTAAAGTTTTGAAGACTTCAACCCAGCGCTGTCCAACAATCGATGTTGAGCCAACAACGTCTGATCTCACAGAGCTCAGAACACAAACTTCATCGTAGGCTTACAACTGCGAATTGAACGCAGTTGGCGCATATGGTAGAAGCAAGATCTGGAAACCAAGTTGACCTGGTCAGTGAAAGAAAGGGTAGGATCCAAGACAAATCCCAGGCCACGAACAGAAAAGGAGAAGTGGATGTGGGAAAACCTGAGATGAAGGGAATCAGAATCAAGCTTATTGAGCTGAAGGCGGCCACCAAGCCAGTGAATTCTGTTGTGTATAGGCCTATACTACGCCTAATGGTTTCTTCGGGTCTCTGAGAATCTAGATATTCCAGAGCTTCTAATTAGTAATATGCAACCGAAGTATTGTATCGTATCGTATCTAAAGATTTATTTAGCGCCTTTCTCAGAATACCTATTCAGAGGCGCTCTCAGCACGAAAACCCCGGGGAAAAGAAACGTCTTTAAGGAACGAGAGACCAAAGAGGAAAATCCAGTCATTAGGATAGCCCCTTAATGAGGAGGGAAGGTCATTCAAAGTTGAGGGACCAACCACAGCAAATGCCCGGCGTTGAGCCAAGGCAGTCCTAGTCCTAGGAACAAAAAGATCAAGCCAATTAGCAGAGCGCAAGGAACTAGATGAGGTCGCAGATAACGGTTTTCGTATGTAGTCAGAAAGATACTTTGGGGCACTGCTCAGCTGCGCCTTGGAGATTAGAAAGAGGATCTTATAATGGATGCGCGCAGTGATAGGAAGCCAGTGCAAGACATCAAGCATAGATGTAGAGATATGCGCAAAGCGAGGGAGTCGGGCTTTGAGCCTAGCTGAAGCATTTACGACCGATTGAAGGGGGAAAGACGCTGTTTCGGGAGGCCCATAAGAAATAGCCTAGTATTCACCCATTTAGCGTGAGAAGTTGCAATAAGTTCATCTTGGTACTAAAGTCAATACCTGCTATTTTTACAGGTGGATTATCAGATGTAGTCAAAATCGGAATCGGTGTTGCCATTGGCGTTGGTGGAATGTTGGTTTTATGCGGGATTCTCTTCACTGTCCTTTGCATGAGATATGAATGGATCAAAAGAAGTAAGACAGGTTATTTATGAACAGTACTGTATACTTGCTTATTTCAGGGATTTTTTCACATTTCAATATAAATGAATATTATTTTAACAATAATTCGTATTGTGGACGTTTATTGAAAATGAGTGCAACTCTTCATTTGAATCATTAGTTCGCCCTTCGCTCATTTATTCATCCCATATCTGGACTCATTAGTCAGAGTTCTGATCGGTGGCATCCCAACATTTTGCCAAATCATAAACATTACGTCATAACATCTCTGCCTACATACGAGACACTCTTCGCTGGTTACCTACGCCTCAATGCATTGAATATAAGATTCTAACTCTCATACGAAATTTTCTAGTGGGAACTGCCCCATCCTATTTCCATGTATAGGCCTATATATCAGTCTCATCTCTTTTTGGTCGCAGGTCCCCCTATCGGCTTGTCGTTCCTCGGGCTACGTAGTCCACTACCCATCATAGAAGTTTTGCCATTGTTGGCCTTGGCTCCTGGAATAGTCCTTCTTTTAAAACCAGAAGTCACCTTCCTTGTTCCGCAAGTGATCGAAGTGTGCATTGTTTAATCGTCAGGCTGTCCTGTTTGGTCGGGAGCGCTGGTAAAGATTTGTTGGTGAAGTTGCGCTTTACAAATTTTCACTTATTTTACGTTATTTATATAAGAATTGTGTTGTTTGACACTTTGATAGATAGTTCATTAACTTCAAACTGCTTTATTTCCTTAATAACTTTTCTTTAATTTTAGAAAAAAATTATTCAGTGTTGAAGGAATGAAGGGACAAAATTCAGAGGTGTAATTTAAGCAAATGGCAACTCATATTTCTATGTTTACATAAGATTGTTTAGCATATTTTAATTTAAATACAACTTCTGTGGCAGATGATAAAAGGACGAACGGAATGGAAGACGAGTCTGAAAGAAGCCGAACCAATAAAGACCATTCAAATATTCAAAATTACGAGCCTCTTAATGTTCTCTCGGGACAAGATTTGAATGCTGGACCAACCTATGCACCGTTGACAATACCCATCTATGCTGGCGTTATTGGACAAAGTCTCCCCGACAGAGGAACTTGCGAGGACCATGAGTACAAGTTGAAAGCAAACGAATCTGGGTTGTCCGAATATGAAAGTCTTCAACAGAGGAAGCTGCCGAGATCCGATGCATATGAGAGCATAAAACCTAAGCAAAAGAGTATCAACAGCAAATTCTAAAGTAATTTTTAGAGACTTTCTGAATAATAATTTGTGTTGTATTTTATTTTAACACCCAGATGAATCTGGATTTTAATATACAGAATTCTATAGCGGTAGAATATAGCCTAGACAGAGCAACCTTTTGCAATGTATAATATGATATGTTACTCTAGATTCTCGTAAATGGGGAACTCATGGAGAGGTATTGGCGTTGCAAGCTGTACATCTAGCGCCTTCCCCCAAAGATCAACTTAACCAATAACGACCAAATTTATTACTTCGAATATGATATAAAACTTTTTCTTTATAAAGAAAATAGAAACGATTTGTATGTGTTTCTATTCCGTTCTAGTCTTTATAGACCAATAACTGAGTAACATTATTCAAATTCACTAAAAAAATATTTTATCTAAGTGACATCAGATTTATTTTGCGTGCTTTTGATTATGCAATTCATCAATAATGTTGTCATAATTAATTGACTATATTGTATTCAATGACTCAATTGACAAGCTGGTCAAGCGGTCTTGTCTCAGCGTTGATCTTAAATAACCCTGCATAGTCCAGGCGGTACACGAATTTATACTGCATTTTTGAACACGGACTGCCACTTTGCACAGTTGTAGTTTGAACCTAAGAGAACATTTTAGGAAGGGGAGACATTCGAAATTTCCCTTAGAATTCAAGATGCCGCTTTTTTCAAAATGGCCGACCAATATTGAGATTTTTCAATATCTCGGCTTCTAGTTCACTTAGAATCATCATCTTGGTATCTAAACATAGAATCCACTAAGGCCATCGCAGATTAGCTCCGGTCTCATCGGTCGGCCATTTTCCAAAATGGCGGACGAAAATTGAAAATTTTCAATATCTCGGGTTCTAGTTGACGTAGAATCGTTATTTTGGTGTCTAAACATACATATTTAGGGGCAATGATTCCACTAGGGCCATCGCAGAGTAGCCCCGGTCTCATCGGTCGGCCATTTTCCAAAATGGCGGACGAAAAATTGAGATTTTTCAATATCTCGGGTTCTAGCTCACTTAGAATCATCATCTTGGTATCTAAACATACATATTTAGGGGCAATGATTAAACTAGGGCCATCGCAGATTAGTCCCGGTCTCATCGGTCGGCCATTTTCCAATATGACCGACGAAAATTGACATTTTCAATATCTCGGGTCTTAGTTCACCTAGAATCATTATTTTGGTGTCTAAACAAAAATATTTGGGGGCAATGATTCCACTAGGGCCATCACAGAGTAGCCCCGGTCTCATCGGTCAGCCATTTGCAAAATGGCCGACGAAACTATGGATATTTTAATATCTCGGGTTCTAGTTCACCTAGAATCGTTATTTTGATGTCCAAACTTGCACATTTAGGGGCAATGTTTCGACTATGGCCATCGCAGATTAACCCATAGTCTCATCGGTCGGCCATTGTTCAAAATGGCCGATCGAAATTGAGATTTCTATTTTCCAAATAACACGAGTATCTAAGGTCAAAATTAATACAAGACATCAAAATGAAGCCAAAGAAGGTCAATTTATTGCAAAACGGCGAAATAAATTATTGTTAAAAATAGAAACAGGTAAATACTTTCGGAATACAATGCTTGTTTTCCAATTAGTTTCTGGCATCTTTCCTCATTACTGTGGATGGTATCTAAGAGTTTTAATTAGCCTATAAGAGTCTTCCACGAATTTTTAAAACATATTAGTCCTATATAGTTTATCTATTTCGTAAAAAAGTAAGAAATTACTTCCTTAGCAAGGATTCGAACATTTCTCTTTATAGTAGGCCCTAACTGTTGGAACACTTCAGTGTGCATGTGACACCAGAACATTTACAAGAACATCTAATAGCCATCTATTTGACGTACAACCCTCCTTGCACCCACATTTCAATAGTTCTCTGCAAGCCTGGCAAACTGCTGGTTGTGTAGTCCACTGTGGTGTCCACATCTCACCTCGCTTTGTCCATCCCCAATGAGCTGGAGATGGCATATCAGTTTGATACTGTCTGCCTGACCCACACATGCCCACCAAGGTAAATTAAAGCCCAAATGTACTCCATTTGGCATCAAATGCTCAAAAGTTCGTCGGCTTGGGGCTCCGCCCCAGACCCCGATGGGGCAACTTACGACGCTCCCCATACCCCCTAATGCGTTATTGGCTTCTTGCCTTCGGCAATCGCAGCTTCGCGCCTTCGGCGCTCGCAATTCCCCCTTCCACTCAGACATTCTAGTTGGTCCCCCAACTTCTGGACCGTGGTTGCGCCCCTGGTGGCGGTGGTGGTGGTGGTGGTAGTAGTAGTAGTAGAAGTAGTAGCAGTAGCAGTAGCAGTAGTAGCAGTAGTAAAGTTCCTTGCCCGGATGCTATACAAATAAACTGTTTTCCCTAGATCTGGCTATTTAAACCCTTCATTTTCCCCTATGACTAGCCCTAACTCTTCTTCCTCTATGTTCCCCCCGATGTACAATAAAAGCTTCTCATTCAATTCATTGTTGCATATATAAATTTGTGTTTATTAAATTTTGTTCGAATGTATTAATCTTGCCATGTACAGTGCTGTGCGTTTGCTAGTGCTTCCAATTTGCTAGTGCTTCCCGTGGCGCAATGGATAACATCTGGCACAGAGACCGAGAGGTACCGAGTTCGAGCCCCCGTTGGGCGGATTTGCTTTGTAGGCTGCTATTAGCGCCGTTGTATTGCAGGCTGTCTGTTCTGTTAGTAGTTAAGATTTCAATTGCATAACATGTAAATGTGCAGCGCAGTGCGTTTGTCAGGCGCTTGATTAAAGAAAATATATTATTATTATTATATTATTATTAATGCTAGAGGGAACATGACGTATATTCCCTTTGCACAGATTTTGAAGTCACAATTTTTTTATTCCAAAGTTTACCGTCATCATAATTATGACATCAAAGGCCGTTGACGACAGTTCAAAATGTACAATACAATTAAAAACAAAAGAATTGATAGAGTTCAAAATTAATGACACCATTTAAAGGTGCCTAAACAGTATTTTAC